>VYXH01001388.1:79970-204898 GCA_013397275.1 Burhinus bistriatus | reverse complement strand
AAAAAAAAAAAAAAGTAGCTGCTCATTTTGATCCTGCCAGGATTCCCTCTATTAAAGAAATTCTGACAGTGAACCTTACTTTTTAACCAATCTCTACTGTAGAAGAACCACCTGTATCATTGAATACCATATTTCCAAATGAATCACTCATATTCCTCTGATTAGCACTGCTTCGCAGAAAAGAAGTATCCTACTTAGAGCACATGGATATGTTTTTGTGACTTAAAACACCAATATCGGGACTCACAAACCACAGCGCTTTTTCTAAGTACTGCCACCACAGTAGGGGAAACAAGGCATGATTACGATCTTCCATCTGTAGTTTCATTTTTTAAGGTATTTTATCAGCTCATTAGAGATGCCTTCAGGTCATTTTAACTCACCACTGGTATGGTCACCTTGCTTACAATGGCAGCTGAGTCAGAAAAGTGCAAAATATAATTTGAGAACATAGGCATTACTTGCATTGTTTCTGGCTTAGCTATTAGCACTATGCCCAAATCCTCCATGATTTCAGGTCATTCCTGAGTGTACTGTCCTGTTTCCCTCGCAGCCTCACTGCAACATCTTTTTTATCATACAGCTGTTAATTCAAATAGTACATAGAAACAACTTGGTAAGACTTAAAAATGTTGATGAAATGAAAAAAATAAACAGTCAGAAAAAGTGGTATAGTTTCCTAGTGTTATCTGATCTGAAAGCACACCTTTATAGTGTTATTCCTTCTGCAATAAGTAGGAATTTAAAGATATCCAGGAATAACTAGTAGATATGCAAAAGTAGTTACTGTTTTTTTACAGCTGTATTACTCCATGTATCTAATATCTGACCCCTAGTAGTAAGAAGCACTTTGGGAAGACTCAGTGTACGCATTTATCCTCAGGAGCTGGGATTCCAAGAGCTTGAACAATTAATGAAAGATTGTGAGATTTCCCAGCATCCATATTAAGATTTACCTTTCATACCAATATGACACAAAAGCATGAAAGCTACACTCTGACCTTCATTCATGTAATTCCGTTAAAGTACATCAATCATATTTCTTTTCTTGGTTGAGTGGAGATCATGTTGTTTCATTTTAGGAACAATTTGCCCATGATGTATTAAGTAGCATATTACGCCTCCATGAAAAGTGATATCCTGAAAAAACAGGGACAGCAGCAGGAAATGTACCTCGTTAAAAAAAAGCTATAAATGATCTTGTCTGTGCTCTGCAAGTTGATTGTCTTTGCACACAGTCAAAGACAGTATCATGTAATCAGTTTTTACTCAGAATTTTATGTCTCTCCACTCCGAGAAGAAAGAAATAGAGACCAGTTAAAAGATGATGGCTGAGATTAAAAGGAAAAATCAGGTGTCAAAGGCAAGACTGAGGAAGATTGAACTGCCTAAATCAGAAAATGGAATCTAAAACGTCCAGTTCAGTGGCTGCCTGGGATTCCTAGACATTGGTGTTTTGCATAATGTTACTGCTTAGATCTTAACAGGCAGAGTCCTAACTCTGGTCTTCTTCTTTTTGAGATTTAAAAATAAGATGGAGGGATACCCATGCTACTTAAATGCACTGACCTGTTCCGGTGGCATGAATGTCCAAAATGAAGACTTAATGGCTTTACTTTTTAATCAATGCCTGTGGCTGCCACCCAGTGTTCCATATTAGCCAACTGTAGAGAAAAATTCTCTCTTTAGAGGAAGAGGATTCAAGCCCATATTTCTTATCTCCCAGGTGAAGGCTCTATCAACCAGGCAGCAGATAAGAGTGTGTCCATGTCGCTATGTGTGTACAGACACATACAAATATTGGGTTTATTCTCCTCTCTCTCCCACTCAGCATAATATCAGAAAGTGGTGTTATTAGTTTGTGATTAAAATATATCCGACATTGCAACAGTACTTAGACTGTTTACAAGACCTCCTCAGTATGATTTCTTATTTTGTTTTATGCCCTTCATATGTTGTAGTCTACATTTTTAATTATATTACCTAGATCACAAATTTAATGTATCTAGAATCTTTAAACTAAAGTACCCCAAAGCCACATGCTACACTTTTGCTATTTTGTCTACAGTATCTAGTCCTTACTTATGTAGAAAAAAACTTTGATGATGTGTTTTTTGTATCAGTAACTTTGGAAGTTTTCAAGGCAGCAAGGTCAGTATAATGACTTACCAGGTTCTGTGGTTTCATTGATACAAAAATGTTTGTGAGTATTATCCAGATTATTTCAAGTAATAAATCCTGGACTATGTGTTTCTTCAGAGTGCAGGACTACTTCTACTGGCTGAGGACTTCAGTACAGTTGTCCCTGTATCCTCTACAATGCCCTTGTCATCGTGCTAAGCAATAAGGTTACCCTGTGACCTGTTTTAGAGTGTGGTTGTCCGTTAAATAAATGTTAATTCATCCCAGCATCATCATTCTAGTAGACTATAATGACCTTAGGTTGCTGCTAGGTTGAAATGAAGACAATTGTTTTACCAATTGGTTTATTCCAAGATTTAATTATATTGTTAATCCTTTAAGAAGCACAG
Source organism: Burhinus bistriatus (assembly GCA_013397275.1). Taxonomy (NCBI): domain Eukaryota; kingdom Metazoa; phylum Chordata; class Aves; order Charadriiformes; family Burhinidae; genus Burhinus; species Burhinus bistriatus. The sequence goes on along the minus strand of VYXH01001388.1, from coordinate 202,367 downwards.
AAAATCCCCTGTAGCAATACAAATCCTTTGCACAGATTCAGACAGCCCTAGTTGTTCATCTTCTAGACCAGCGTTAAGATGCAATTAGCACAAAAATTGTAACTCTGGCTATCCTGCCATGCCAAGCTGTTCTGTCCAGGGAATGGGCCATATCCATGACCCTATAGTAATTCTTGGTGGGAAAACAGTTTATTGGAGTTGAACAGATTTCAGACAAGAAGAGCCAGCATACTACAGAGGAGACAGTCATACTCAACGTTCTTTAAGTCCTAAACTCAGCACAGTGTTCCTTGTCATTTCTCTCTGTAAGGACTGAGGCAGTGAGCGTTCCATCTTAGTCTAGCTTTGTTAGCTTTCCTAGAACATATGATAAGATTAATACATATTCCCAAGCTTTTCTGAGACAAATTAATATGGATTGAGTAATTTGTGTATTGGTGGTAGCTTGACTTCATTTTGTTATGTGTGCATATTTTCTTAATAGATTTTAATGTGGGAAGTGGAACATTCATTTTTGCTAAGAAAATATACACTTCAGTTGTGTTTTACACTTGCAGATTTGCTGAAACTTTCAAGACACACATCAGAGAAATCACAGACATAAGAAAATATTTTGAAAAGAATCAGTAACAAATGTGATAGGTTATTAAGAAATTTTAAATTGTCATCCATATTGCATTTTTTTTTTGCTGGGCATATTCTTTCCCTCTTAAAACAATAAAACTAAAGCCTTAGCAGAACTTTGTATGACATAATGCTAGCTTTTCCCAATTTTTTCTTCTGTTTTTTTAAGAGCTATTGTGGGCTAAACCTGGTAGACAGCTGAACCCCACACATCTGCTCGTTCACATAAAAAGTAAAAGTGAGAAAATTTGTTGGTTGTGATAAAGTCAATGTAACAGGTGAAGCAAAAGCTGTGTGTGAAGTTGTTTCCAGGAAAGCAGGGCTTCATCATGAATAACAGTTACTTGGTAAGACAAATGCCATAACTCTGAATTTCACCCCTTCCTCCTTCTTCCCCCAGTTTTTATTGCTGAGCATGATGTCATATGATGTGGGATATTCCCTTGGTTAGCTGGGGTCAGCTGTCCCAGCTGTGACCCCTCCCAGCTTCTTATGCATCCCCAGCCTGCTCGCTAGTGGGACGGTGTGAGAAACAGAAAAGACCTTGATGCTGTGCAAGCACTGTTGAACAATAGCTAAAGCATTGGTGTGCTATCAACATTGTTTTGGTCCCAAATCCAAAACAGCACCATACAAGTTAATATGACTAAAATTAACTAAATCCCAGTCAAAAACAGTACAAAAGCTTATTATTACTATATTTGATTCCAATAAATATGTCAATGAACACTAAAAACATTAGTGCTGTACCTGGATCTCTGTGGTGTTTCTCCAATTCCCATGTGCTGTAAAATTCACTGAAAAGATCTGCATGGGGATGTAAGATAGCCTAGAAGGGAGATATCTATTCTAGTTATATCCCTGCAGCCTATACTTATGAGTTCTTTCAAGTCTAGTGCCAGATGCAGCTATCAAATTCGCACTAGTCCTTGGGTAACACACTAACCAGTGTTAACAGGCAGGAATTTTGAGTGGTTTAATATTATCAACTGTATTGTCAGATGGAAAGACTATAACACTTAAAAGTTCTTTGTTTATGGTTTAACAGAAAAGCTGAGTGGGACTCACCTTACCTACCTAACCTTTTTAGGGTTTTAAGTTCTACATCTGTATGGGTCACCCTTTGCTTCTGTACAGTCAAAAGATAAAATTAGGTTCAAAGCTCAATTGATCTGACTTATTTTGTCTGTAGCACTTTTATGTATTTTAGATATTTTCTGTAGGATAAGATGAATAGAAGCTCTTCTTTCTCCTCTCTCATGATAAGACAAATCTAGATGATCTAGGTGGCAAACTTAGATCTAGTTGTCTACACTATATCAGATGAATCCAGACACCAGTCAGGTCTGATAAATTATTTTATTCTATTTGAGACACCAACTAACCTTGCCATCTAACCTACTTTCAATGTTGAAACAATTTCATGCACACAAATTTTTTTGTCATCTAAAAGTGACAAAGCTCTCAACAAAAGATCTAACACCATGAGATACTTTATCTACTCACACTCAAGCACATACCACAAAAGATTTGCCTTTTTCTCACNCGCTCGAGCTCCCCTAAGACCCTCCCTCTCCCCCCCCCCCCCCCCCCCCCCCCCCCCCTTATCTGGTAAATATTAGAAGCTCACAGTGGTACTTTGAACAATACTTTAAATGCATTTGGGGTTATCTGAAATAATAGATGACACTGGCAAAAGCTGAATACATTTTTCAAGACCTGACCTTTTATCTAGTTATTCTCAATGACCATATATTATTCTTCGTCCAAATCTGAAGGGTTCAATCAAAGAGGTATTTTTGTAGGAGGACACATCTATTGATATCTTAGAGTCAGAAGGCCATTAGGAGTTGATAAATTGGCCATGTCAAATTGCCACAGGTAAACAATGATGTCTGTTATTCTGGTGAAATAATCTCAATACGTGAAGTTTCAATGAGCTCCTACTTTTTATTGGATCAGTACCACCATATTCTGAGATCCACTAAAGCAACACAGGGAGAGAATCTCCCAGTCATTGTACATTACCACTGTTACTTATTAACTGAATGTGCTTGTTAACTAAATGCTATTAAAAAAAAAAGGTAAGTTTATTCCAGTGTTAGTTAGGCAGGGACAAATTCACCCATTAAAATCCTCAGCAGTGTATTGCTTTGCACCTTGGAGATGATTTCTAAGCCCTTGACAAATATTCTGGGGAGATAAAGGATATTAAAACTGGCCAATGATAAGAGATGAGATGGGACACTGAATCCTCAGTTACACAGATTTAGTGGTTATGGACTTTAACAGAAGGGCAGCAGCATTTATTCTCGGAAATTCTGTCTCTGGAAAACAAAAGGCACTTCTACAGAAGATAAACTTTTATTTTGCTGTAACTGAAAAGCTGTCTTACTGTGAAAGCAGTAACTTTCTCTGCAGGGATGAGTATGTTTGCTGACACAAACACCTAGGCATTCCTTGTTACTGTAGATCTGGTGAAAGAAAAAAATTCACAGTTTGGATTGTTTCTTGCCTATATATTTCACCTTTCTCTCAGGTATTATTAAAGTTATTATCATGCATATTTTATTATTCCATTATATTGCTGTTATCATATATACTATAATCACACCAGCCATTTCATTAGTCACTGAGCAGCGAGCATCTCATGGAAAAACAACACAAATGCACAGCAAAGCAAAAAGGACAGCAGTGAAAAGAAGAAAGTGAGATGAGAAATTGGATGGAGTATACCTAGGCTCCATCACTATCTCTAAGTCCATTCAAAATATGACTGCATTGTCTTGGCTTCAGTTGGCTCCACACACTTGATTCTCCCTTGCTGTGCCAAGAGGTCTGCAAAGATCCTTATGTTTGGCTCTTGCAGGCTTGGATGAAAATTAACTGACTATACCGTTAAAACCACACTTATTTTTGGCACCATTACACCTTGTTTCTTTCCAGAAAATTAATAAGAAGGCTGTAATCCTGAAGACCTGGACTGTAGAGAAGGAAAGTTTTTTCAACATCATCTATGTAAAACACCTAATTAAGGTGCAGAAGTTAAGAAAGCTTCCTGGAATAAATAGATTTGAGAGTGATGACTTCTGCTAAATTTGAAATTTTCTCTGAATTCTCTTCTGCAAGAAACTGTGTCTGCTGTTTACGTAGGGGGGGAAGGAAGTATCATGTCTCTAAGAGTTGTTTCATTCTTCCTTGACATATCTTTGTGTTGTTTGTATTCAATTCACATCTAAACTTCACAAACACAATGTTTAGAGATTTACTTTCTTTCAAATAAAAACTGAGAATACAGAGAAACAGATAATAGCTTCAGGGAGGTCAGGAAATAATCTGTCAGTAAGTATTAGCAAAAAACAAACTGCTCTTACAACTGAAAGCGGATGTAGGTCAGGAAAATGATGCTCTAGGCTGTTTGACTGGATCTCCACTCACTATAACATACCTGAAATGCAGACAGCTACTTTGGAGATATGCAAAGTTAGGAGTCTGAATCTGTAGCAGGAAGAATTCTTCCAAGGTGTCCATCTAATGTTCTAACCTATCTTTGATAATAGCTATAACGGATGCTTCGGTATAGAAAGAGTTTAAATACAATGATAGCTCCTGAGGATATTCTGCCTGTCATCCAGTGATTAATAGCCTTCAGTAGATTTTTCTGCTAGAATTTCTCTGCTCCCTTTCTTAGTAGATCACCAGTAACTACTGGCTTGGTCTACTCTTGCCAGAAGAGTTAGACCAACAAAGAATCCTTCTAGAATTACAGTATTAGCAAAGAGATGTCAACCTTTATAACTCTCCTGGATTCTTCTTGGTATAAAGCTGTATGATCAAAGGGTGTTGGTTTTTTTTTTTTAATAATGGTGCCATTATCATATATTTTTCTAGCTTAACATTTTCAGCTAAAAAACCCCAAATTGCCACGCTGAGGCCAGATTTTCCTCTGATTATCTTCCAGCTGGCTGTCTTGACTACAAAGTAGTTCTCTTGAATTTCCCCAGTTTGATACAATTAATTTGCCAGTATTCACTACAGATACTCACCTTCAACAGCAAAAAACTATTCACTTTTCTCACTCACATACACACACAGATGCACATCCTTGTTTTATGATGTTTCTTCGTTCCCCGGCTGCATATAGAGTTAATCCAACCAGCTATTTTAAATTCAACAGCTATAAAATTAGGTGAGGTGGATTTTTTTCTTAGTGCAGCAAAATGGTTCCTAGGATTGTTGAGTGACAAATGTGTATATTTACCTGTTCTCTGAAACTCTGCAGCCAGAGCTGAATAACTTATGCATTTTCAGATTTATGTCAGATGCTTGGAGTTACATGCAAAAACAAGGCTGTAGCTTTTGAATTGTTTTGCATGTGTAGTCTCACAGTTGATGCAAATCAGCATTTGCAAATGAAAAATGTCTGAAACATGATTTGAAGACAGAAATATTTTGCTGCAGTGCATGCTTACACTGTTTTTTTTATATAAATTAATTCACTTCCTGGAAATCTGCACTACAGCATAATAAAAGAAAAATGAACAGGTGAAACAATATAGTTCTTAAATTTTGGGATTCCTAAATAGCACGATCAATTGTAATTTTTGGTGTAAATTTGGCAAAAAATTTAATATACTTGAGAAAGTCTGTTAGAAAATCAGGTTAGAAACAAACACATCCGTACTCTAAGCAAGATAATAAGACAACTGAAGTATGTATAATTATATGTCTATGTAGCACTCTACTTAGTTTAGATTAAGTATTACATAATTTCAGCGTGTTAAACTGCAAGCACCATACTAACTACACATAATAAGAATTTATTCAAATGCTATGGCTACACCTTTGATAAAATTTTATTGGAGGGCTGCTCATAAAAAGCTTCAGTTTCTTGGAATATAATTTCAAATAACAGCCTATAGTGATTTTTTAAAATATTAAATTATAAATTGCCTTGTAAAATGTAACTGCTGCTTAATGCATAAAAATATTTCATTTAAAAATTCCCTTAACATGTTGTGGTAGTATTTAAATAAAGAGGAAAAGTTATTAAAATCATTCCTCCAGTGCTTTACAATGTTAAAATAAATTGTCTTCTGCTTAAATATGTGAACTATTTTGGCAGAATGTTTAAAACAGAAAACTAATAGAATAAAGCTGTTCAAAGGCTAAGAGAAAAGTTACTGTCTCTTGCCTCTGAAATTCTAGTGAGTCCACTACAGAATGACATTAACTGTCTGTAATTTGAAATAAAGGTGATTAGATATTGTCAGTCCCACTCATTATAAGATTCCTTCATTTTCATTAATGTCATCTGTCCGTCTTACATTCCATTAATGTAATAAAAGGTAGAAAAATAAAATTTTAAAAAACTAAAATAATGATTCCATCTAAAAAAATACTTACTTATAAATGTTGTGCTTTCTTAAATTTCCTTCCAAGTCTGGGGTTTTTTGACTTTTAGTTTTTGTTGGTGTTGTCTAAGAATATTAGCCTTGGTAGGTCTTAGAACATTTTTCATAGATCTCAAAAAAATGTATATCAATCAAAACTATTGATTAAAAAGGTAAGAGGAGGAGGAGGAAGATGGGGAGAAGGAAAAGGAGGCGAAAGAAGAGGAAGAGGAAGAGGAAGAGGAAGAGGAAGAGGAAGAGGAAGAGGAAGAGGAAGAAAGAGAGCGTCAGCATAAAAATAATAATAATAAAACCCACTGGAGAAGAAGAATGTCACAAATATTTACAGGGACATTAACTGTACATAGGGTAAAGGATAGGTATGGTATACAGTCCTGACTTCCTCCAGTGATCTTTTCAAGGCTATTGAACCTTCCTGATTTGGTTTTCAAAGAGCAGACACTGCAAATGAAAGGTATGTATTCTCACTCAAAGACTTTCTTGTCTGAAGAAGCACAGGGTAAGAATGTCCTAGCGTACATAAAGCAGAGCATAGTATGGTGTGCATAGTTTGCAAATGCAGTGGTAGTAAATAAGACCATATTCTGTCCGTGGAAGTATATTTTGACTTACAAGTCAGAATGGTAAAATGAAGCTTGCTGATGTAAACAACATATTTCTTAAACTGTTGTCCAAGCCCATAGCAGTTAGAGGTAATGTAAGCATGATCTCTCTTTGAGCTCAGTTTTTGTAGAATTAGTCTAGGCTCCCCCTGCTTTCATTTTAAATTTAGAATTTGCCTAACACAAAATGAGCAAAGATAAGTTTATAACTTTCCAGTCTGCCCTGTGCAACTGACTACATAATGATGGAGTATCTGAAGGGCAGTGTGTCAGAAAAGGTGCTGATAAAGTAATGTGAAATGCAATAGATGGACTAATTACTCTGATGCACCAAACCACAGCTTCTTTTGTTTATTTCTACTGTACATGTATACCTGAATTTGTGTTTGCATAAAGGAGTGTCACACAGGTTCTGACAATTCCAAATTAAATAAATCCATATAATATCAACCCTGGAGGGAGGGTTACAGATGCTGAAGCAAGCTTAATCTGAATCAATAGCCTGTGAGAAGGATTCACGTATTTCTTTTACACTTAAAAGTAGTTTGCAGTTTCTTGTACAGCCAGTAGAAACTGTGAGTGACTGGTAAGTATCAGGAAATTCTTGCAGCTTGAAATTCTTGTCAGTTTTTTGAAAAAGGAAAAGGATATAAGCACTGCAAGGAGTTTTGTGGTAATTCATTTGTCTATACTTTTCAAAACTAATTAAACACGAAAACTCTCTATCTCATATATCAACTGGTTTTATTTATTTATTATAGAAAATACCCAAATCACATGTCAAAAGCAACGAATGATAAGAAATAATTTAATGTTCCATGTATTAAATCTGAAATGTACATTAATGGAGCACCAGCAAGTTTGACAAAATGCCATGGCATAATTATTTCCTAATTAGCTAGTGTAGTCAAACATGTAGGATTTACTGCTACTTACATGACTTTTCATTATAGAACTCAAAAAAGGAAATGATAATGACTTCATGCTGTAAAGACAATTCTTTTTAGTTTTGGTTCATCTGCTTAGTTTCAAAATAACATTGTATGCTGAAGCACCTCATGTTTAGTGTCATCTTTTATTTCATTTTGAAATCTCTCTCTAGAGTATGAAATACAAAATGACAAAAACACTGAATAATACATGTGTTACAATTATGTGTTACTATGTGCTAGCCAAGAACCTAATGCCAAGTCTTTATTGTAAATCACATAGGTCTATAATTACTATAAACTGTTAAGTTTTCATATTCACAAAGTCTTTGGAAATAAATCACTGCATCATTCAGTATCAGTATCAAACGTGTGGTATAGAAAAGTAATTCTGCCTAAAAATGTTGTAAACTGAAGAGATTATTCTGAATTCTTACAGAATTTTTGATATCTAAAACCAAATATGATAAATATTATCTAGTTTCCTTGTTCCTTAAGGAAAAAAATGTTTGTATAAACCTCTGTTAAAAGAAAAACTTTTCTGAAGGCGTTTTTGAGCTCTGAAAAGAATGATCTGGTAAGCTGTATTTTTTGGCTTGCAGAACAAGACCTACAATTTCAACTTAACTGATCAATAGGGGTCAATCTAAAGACAAAAGTATGGCATCTTGAAAAGTGTACGTGTTCCCAAACTGAGACACCACACAAATATATTAAGAAAATAATAAATTCAATTTCTATTATAAATTTTTGATAGAGATTACCAACAAGGAGGCTTCAGATTTCTTCTAGCATGGAAGGAAGGAACACGTGAAGTGAGTTAACCACATCGCTGTACCTTTATTTTCTGCAGTTCACAGCCTATCTTTAGTGACCTACTGGTTAGTTTAAGGTTTATGTCGAAAAGAAGAAAGACTAAGGAAGACCCTCCCATTGAGTCACAAGGTTCAGAATGGACCTCCTTGTTTCCTAAACTTCTTCTTAGATAGGAGTCTAGGTGTGGCCAGATGCAGATTTAGTCCTAGACTTGGTCAACAGTTTATCTCTAAGGGATTGTATATGTTTCATTAGCATCAATTTGGCATGCAATCAATGCTACCAAGGCGAAATCAAAGTTATCATACTAAAGGGTTACACATGATATCAGTTGCTTACCAAAGATCTACCATTGGTAAATGTTCCTCGAGGAGCAACCTTGAGAGGCATCCCAGCTCAAGGGGAGATCACCACCATGCTGCCACACTGCCTAGCAACGAGAGCTCAAAGAAAGCTCACTTAGGCTGTCATATTTATAGGATAAAGTGGTTGGCTCATAGTCAAATCACATGTGATGGAAAGGTAGGCATGAGACTTCTTGCACCCACAACTTTCTTTGTTCCTTGATAAATGAGTCTTGGAAAAGCCACCTGTTATTCATGTGTTGATCGCATGATTGGTGACCCAAGCCCATACGCATCGATGCTCACTGTGTCACTCTGCTTCTTTGTGGGCTCTCAGAGATCAGATTGAGGAGTTCTTGACCTGGTTATGACTCAGACCTTTACTTCCTTTGGAGCCTGTACCAAACTATTGCTACTTCGGTCAAGGGGTTGGGTGCATCTGTCACAAGTGAAGTGGTGTATCCAGAGAAACAAGGTAATGTAAAAGTAAACAGACTGCAATTATGTGTTTTGTAATTTTTATTAAATGGTAACATCCTGTTATTACAGAAAGAGCCAAGACATCCTTAATATCCCCAGCATGACAAGAACTCTACTTTTGATGTCTTCTGAATATTGGCATGTCCAATCAAACTGTAGATTGTAAGATCCGCATACTTACCCAGCACAACGACGTCAGTTCCTAATAACCCCACACAGCCACCAACAACTCCTGTGGATCCAGTTTAACAAGACCATGCCACAATTTAATGCTTAAATAGCTGTACAACTACATACGTAATGTAGACCAGACCCTCTCATATGTTACATGAAGACTGTGGGTGGTGAAATTTAACTGTCTGCACTCTGCCATCTAAATGTACCTTAGAAAGCAATTAGTAATTTATCCTCTTTTAACAATATTATCTCTTTGAGATTTGCTTTGAGGCAAAGTATTTTAAAGCTGTGCTTTGAATCAAACAGCAGTTGTAAAAAATATGATCTGATGGGATGAAGCTCCAAAACTAATCATCTTAACCTTTTTGATTGCACGTAAACATGTAATATATAACATCTGCCTCTTTCATTCTCCACTTCTCAAAGCTTCAATCTTCAGAAAACCACTGTTGAAATTCCGAATACATGTTATATCCTACCTAGACTGCGTAATACAGGTAACAATGTACATTTTCAAAAAACAAGGGAAATCCCAATTAATAAGGTCACATATCTAGGCAAAGATGAAGGTTTGTCTTCACCATGGCACAGAAACATGAAGACAGAAAGGAGTAAAAGCATGGAAACATTTTCAGTGCTTTCTCTGATTTTCCAACTTGGAAACAGCCTCCTTATTACTGAATCGACTGTTTTACAAGCATATTCTGAACAGAACAGTGTGACTCAGGCCAGGCATTCCTCATTCAGCAGTGATGAAAACAGGTCAAGGAGAAGACTTAGAGAGCTCATACAGAAGAAATTTCATCACCCCCACCTCTGTGGCTGAGTGATCCAGAGGTCTGAGTTCAGTGACCAATTGCATATACCACCATATTCAAGGATGCATTGCACTTATAAATGCTGTCCGTATACTTTGAAATCTTCCTCTGAAAGTTTAGCAGGTGTAACGAGGAACTTCGATGACTAGACACAAGCTGCCTACACATTCAATGGAGAAAGATCAGCTCCTGTAGGCAGCTCACAATTTTTTGCTGCTGAGAGTCATCTGTAAAGAGGATGCCTCTTTTGTCTGCTTTGTGAGCTTTCACTCAAATGTTTGGCTGGTATGGCCTTGTTCTCAGAGATACTTTTGTTGGCCATAGTTTTCACAGCCTTCACTGAGAGAAGGGGATGAATATGTCTGTAGTGGATTGCACTTGACAGACAACACATTGTTTGTGCACAATAGAGTAAGAGCTTTTATAGAAATTAATAATTTAGGGCAAAATTTTTCCCGTATGTATGTGTGCATGACTTCCTCTGAAATCAGAGAGCCATCTGCACATGTACCTATGAACAGAACTAGAGCTGTATTTTCTTTATAGTTTTCTTTCTTCAGAGTGTATTTTTCATATAGTAAACCCAGAATGAACAATTTGTTACAATAGTAATATAGTACCTATCTCTTCTACAGTGCTTTTCATCAACATATTTCAAAGTCGTTAAAGTTTTTTTCCTTCCACCATGCCATTATTTCTTTTTTTTTTCCCCCCCCAGGGGTTCTACTCATGATTAAAACTGTGCATAAGGTTTCCGGAAATTCAGAATTTTTATAATTAGTAGATAATTTTTAAATTTTTCTTCCAAAAGGCATAAACTGGCTGCACCTGGGTGCAGAGGTCCCTCAGATGAACTCATTTCCTCACTATAAAATCTTTAGCAATTGACATGGTACTTAACTGTAGACAAATTGATATGCCACTTTGTGCGAAATATTCCCTGCAAAACAGCAGAGCGTTTTAAACCTCAGTAGTCTTTATACACTGAAAGATGTACAGACTTATAAACTGATAATCACACTTATGTCTAAAGGAGATAGATATTTGTCCATCAATATTCGTTCTCAGCAAAAACTGGATATGATGCTAAACAAACAGCAGCCTGTTGTCTAGCAAGGAATTATGATAATAGGCCCTCAGAAGATACACTTTCCATAAGAGAGGCTTTGTGGACTGATTCCTAGAAGGGCAGACCACAGTTTAATTATACTGACTTTCAAAGAACGTATGATTTGAAACATCTTCAAGCTGTGGCTATCTACAATTTAATTGTCTAGACTAAGCTTCAGGCCTAAGATGTCTATATAGACAATGTAGAAACAACTATGAAGGAGAGCTACCTCTACAGATTTTGAATAGGGGAAAAGAATCACTAAAAATAGAGGCAGGGTGGATTGTGGATTGTTCTCTGGAGGTGCTCTCTCTTCCCATAGTGCTAATGGGGATGATTACACAGATTACAAGTCTATCTTTTGGGTGCCTGTACATAAAGCAAGTCCCACCTTCAGCGTCTCACGATTTTGAAATGCCTCCTCTAACACTTCCCCAAAATGTCCACTAAAAATATCACTCCGTTGATTCATACTGAAGCCTTTGAAGTCAGTATTCCACAACACTGCACCTATCACTTTAATTATAAAATTCTATTTTTGAGAGGATTTTTTTTTATTACAGCAAAACCCAGTGAGTCACTGCTAAATTGTTTGGAATGCTCTAAATGTTGTGTGGACTCAATACTTTAAAACGCTTCTTTTTAAATTTTGAAAAATAGGCTTCCTACTGTAAAGCTGGTCACCATCCTTGGCTTTCTAACCTCTGAAAAATGTAAAGGATAGTTCTGCTATTGAATATGTTTGCATTTTCCACAGCAGGATAATACATTTTCCTATTTATAAATTCAAGCAATTCTACAGTAGTTACCATAACCTGCCTACACAAGTGAAAGCTTATTTCTTTGTGCTCACCATGGTGTGGCTCGTTCCTTGATACACATGGAAGGACATTGTAAATAACATTTTAACACCCACAGCCCAGTTCATATTGAACAAACGCAATGTATAGCTAGCCCATTTAAAGAAGAAAAAGTCAATAAATTCATAAGAAATATTAGTCGTGTCTATAATCTGCCACATACAGCAACAAGAATTGCCATTAAAAAGTTGAGATAAAAGAGCTAATATTACAAATCTTACTTCAGTCACATTATTGCTTGTGTCATGCTAGTTTTACTAATTGTAAACAAATGACCCTGTTCATATTTCTGGTCCTTTCTATGCTTCCTCCTTCTGCCTATATTACAAAGACAGCACTGTGAGCAACACACTGATTTTGACCACAGAAGACCTGAGCTCAAGGCACACAAGACGCAAGCTGTGTTTTTCACTTAGCTCTGCTGTGAACATGTATGTTTTATTACAGAACATGTGTTTCACAGCACCAGCCACAGGTAACTCTAGAAAAGAAAATCAAAAGTGAATTGGGAGAGGCAGTCAGATGGAGGTTACAGGATCGGTCAAAGCAGCCATCTCTGCTGCTTAGCATTTAAAAGACAGAGGGGTAAAATGCAAGAATTGTAATGCTTGAGTATCAATAACAATACTGAGGACAGCTTTAGTTGTAACTCTAGCAGTTTAAACTTTTGCACTAAGGAAACAGAGGAAACCTACCACTTGAATCCACATGCTTGATAGCAATTCTATATGGACTTCAAAAATGACAGTCTAAATGAAATTATGTTTCATATTCAGAAGCTGGGGTAGTTATTGGAAGCTTAACTTATATACCGACCTTGAGCTTGGCCCAGTCTCCAGGCCTCACAGTTGCTTTGTTGCTGACTTCTTGAAGGAATAATGCATATTAACTAATTCCTGTTTATACCCTTCATGGCAACAAATTTTCAGGGTGAACCATCTCTGGAAAAGCAGTTATGATTAAGTTTTAATCTCTTTTAGTTCTCTTGACCTGAAGTAAATGACAGCTAGGGCAGTCCATCCATTGTTAAGTACTAAGAAAGAGAATCTCAATTCTGGCCCAGGAACAATACCAATTACCTGCAAAAAGGCAGTTGTGAAAACTTAAAAGAAAAATGAAATAAAATCATAGCTATTATGTAAGCTTTTATGACTCTGAGAGAGCTGGCTCTTTACAAAATAATTTATTTTTTTAGATCAAAGAATTTCAGTCTCAACTTACTTTTAATAGATGGCTTTAGTGACTGTATTTGTGATGGCAGAAACCTTAGAGAACACATTGCACCAATGCTGTAGCTCATGAAGAAACAGACGCAGTGTAGTGTATCATGACAGACTGAAATGGAATTCCAGCCGTGTGAAGGTAAATTTTCCAGCTGTGCTAGCACAGATTGGAATAACTCACTCATGACTGCTGCAGAAGAAAGTGTCAGTCTATATCTCAAACTGTAGCTATCAACCACTTTGTACCACTGCCTGCAGTAGACAGGGAAAGATTCTGGAGTAACAAGGTGAGATTAATGCATTTCGGGGAAGTAACGTACAGTTTTATAAAATTTCGCGCAATCTTTATTTTTCTTCTGATAGTCTTTGTTTTGAGTTTATGAACATGTAGATTTTTTTAAATGAGTATACTATTTCATGTACATTACTTATTGCCATGATATTCTTTTTTCCTTTTACAGGAGCTGCTGGTTTATGAATGTTCAATATGCTAGTGAAGATTGTGCTACTACCATGACCAATTAATGAAGTTAGTGACATTCACACAAAACCTTAGAATGGGAACAGAACTACGTAAAGAATATTTACATGGAAGGATGCCACAGGATGACTGTAGGAGAACTTGGGATTTCACAAAATGGACTCTTAAAAAAGTCAGCCACTAAATCAATAATGCATTATGCTTTTACTTTGAAAAAGAGCAGGTGGATTTTGTGCAAGTGAACTTGTAGAATCAACAACACAGATTTTAGCTAAGCACACTTTTTTCCTATTCAACAGTTCAGAAGTCACACTGAGTCTCTCAGGTCTTATATTTGTGATTAAAATTCATCAGACATTCAGGTCCTTGGCTTATGCTTACAGAAAATAGGATTCTAAATGGGTTTCCTATCTCATGCAGGCTTGGAGCACTTTGGACTCCAAGATCAGACACATACAAGTCTTTGAACAGGGACACACGAACTTAAAATGTACAAAAATATCAACAGAAGATACATATTACCATCAATGAGTTCAGATAATGCTTCTCCCTTTCCTTTATTTATGATATTCTGCAATACACAGGCATTACCTTCAAAAGTAAAATTCAGCTTAAATACAAACAAAAGAACTGAAGAGGGGAAGGTTAAAGAATGCCAAAAATCTAACGGTTCCTACAATGTATGTAAATAGGAGCTTCCTTATTAAAGTACACATCCTATTATTTTCTCAATGATATTAACTCCTTTTAAAGGAGCAGTTCTCTGTTTCTCCAGCTCTGTCACTACAAACTCATTCCTGACAAGACTTTCTAAACTGATAATTTCTCTTGGAGTTTTTTAGATTTCATATCATCTTACAAAAGACCAACTTATATTTAGTTGGTGTCTGGTCTCACCATCACTGATTTCAACCTTAAAAAATCATCAGATAGTGATCCTGTATTAAAATGGTGGGGAAATAACTGGAATATAGATGTGTTCTCACTAAACATATCTTGCTTTTTATATGACAAGTTAGCAATACTTATATCCATAGAAGTGCAAATATACGAGGAAAAGATCTGCAATTATTTGCTACACATTTGCTGGGTTGCATATTTATACTTATTAATCAAACCAGAACATTTTATCAAACGTGAAGGTAAAGTAAAACCTTCCACTACTTTTATGCAATAAATACATGAAGTGCAGACAAGATAGACCCTCTGTGCCTTACAGCTACTCTCAGTTCTCTCCTTATTACATACACATATGGGTGTTGTATGTAATTTACCTTACAATGACTCAATGAAAATTTAGAGTACCTTGGTGATTGGTACCTTTCAGTCTGCCTAAAATTAAAGGAAAATATGTCTTCAGATGATACTGTTCTTTCTGTGCTCCCATCCTTTTTCCAGCACCCATTTCATATGACACTAATACCATTATTTCTGACTTTCATCTGATCTCATAGTGACTTTCTGTAGGAGTTTAAATCCCATCAGAAAAATAGTGCAGCCACCCAAAAATGCCACTCCTTCCTGAGCCAACCAACCTTTTCAGACACCTAGAAGAGGCCCCTAGAATAAGTGACTACTAAATCTCTAAAAAGCTGGAATCCAAACTCATCTTTGCAATAGCATATAAGTCATTGAACTGTGTCTGTTTAAACAACATTTATTTCAGTGAAAATCTTCATTAGCTGTTTGGCAAATTCACTCAACTTCTCCCAGCTGCAGGACTGGATAGAAAATGAACTCTAATTGGACTTTGAGGTAGCAAATTTGACACTCTACAGAAAAAGAGCTATCCGAAAATTTGCAGCTGGGGTTTAAGTTTGTTTTCGTTTGCTTAATTTTGATACTTCTTTCACCACAGATGTCAAAATTTTGTGAAGCTTTGAAACACATGAAAATTATTTATTCCAGACCCAACCAGCTTTTCACCAGCTGTAGAAAAGTCAAACTGGATGGAAGAGGAGATACTCATTTTAGTATTTCTCTGTATAAATTTAACTCAAGCATCCATGATAAATATTAAGCTCCATTCACAGACTATTTATAAAAAGCAGAAGGGAAATTAAACTAAACTGCCAGAAAGAAGGTGCATGCCTGCAGAACTCATAACAGTGATTTAAGAGTGAGTTACAGCACCTGGAGGCAGCAAGTGTGAATAACTATGTCCTGTCACACTCCTTTGTACTGCTATTCATTATCATCCAACACAAAACCAAAAAAATATAGAAATGGAAACAATTCTTAAAAGGCTGGCCACATCAATGAATTGAAATTACTGTGCACCCAGGTCAAAGTAACCTAGCAGTCTTGGAAGAGGAAACATTGGGAAACCTAATGTTATAGTAGATGTTCCTGATGCAAAAGCAGCACCTAAAGTGAAAAAACCATATGGGATGCAGGAGAACTTACATGCCCAGGAAATAAGCTGGATGCAAATATACATTCTTGCACACAAAACATTTGGAATTTATACAATAACAAGAACAAAAAAATCTATTCATAGAAGTACCAGATGCCATGGATTTCTAGAACTGAAACACATTTTTTATATACACCTGATAATCCTTGATGTTCTCTTCTACGTTTTTTCAAGTTTCATCGTGACACTCTTGAAACAGGAGTGATGAGACCTGAGTGGAAGATTCAGTATATGGGTGCACTGTAATTAGTAATGCTGTGGCATGATAATGTTTCCTGGTTTAGTTTTATGGTTTTGTTTTGTTTTGTTTTGTTTTTTTTTTCCCCAAAATTTAACACTCTAGTTGAATGTACTCCAGAGAATTCCCACCATGATGCTAAAATCTCTTACATGGAAATTACTCATTTGGCGAACAACGCCGAACACACATAGTAATTTGAAGATCATTACTCTTTATATGGCCTACTCAGTCCAGTTTGGGACTCTTCAGTAGCATATATTGACATACTGTGGAGTGAGTCCAGCAAACGGCCATCAAGATAAAACATCGAAGCACATGACGTATAAGGAGAGGTTGTGATAACTGTGTTCCCACCTTCTCTCAATGGCTCAGTCCCACCAGCTCATGTGTGTCATAACAATGCTTGTGTAGTTGCCTAATGAGCCAAATTAAGGAAGCTGAAGACAAATCAATATGAAAACTAACCATCAGTTTGCAGCTGGATGATTTCCATGAACTGCATCACTGCACAGGAACATGAAGAAGATTTTGGGAGAAAAAGTGGGACCCCTTCATGTCGTATTAAAGCAATGACAGTTCAATTCCATCAACCTAAACAGACTCTGCCCTGCTAATATATGTTAATGCTGAGGATGTAAACAATGAAAATAACATACATTAGTAATGCCAGAACATAGCATGATGGATAATCAGGAGAAAACTCTATTACTGCTGTAATTGTATTTCTCGCTTTAGACAGGATAGCTGGAGTTATAAAGCCCTTAAGGAAGATGGTGGAGGCATTAACTTCTGATAAAGAATCTGACTTTTTTATATTGCTCACTTCCTCCTTTCTTTTTTTTTCTCTGATGTTCCAGACTTCTCCATGTATTAAGCTTGATTGCACAATCAGCATTCTGACAAATCCCAGTTTCTCTCTCCGTTCCCTTTCATCTTATTACTGTCCATAAATAGAGACAAGCCAGGAAGGGGAGATAAGTATATATCTATAATTGTAACAGTATAAAAACAACTCTTGAAACATTAATCACTGACTAATCTTCCATACTAATTTATCCCACTTGTCTAACAACAGCTCTTTCCTTCTCTGATCTTCTCTATTCTGAGACCAAGACTTCATGATCATATTTCTGACTAGCTGATGCGGCAAACTGGTATTATCATTTAGACTACAGTTTCCTGTTTCCCATTATATGACAACTGTCATCTTTCTGCATAATCAGGAAAATACACATCCTCACTTGGGAAGGGGAAAGAGAAAAGGAGAGAGCACTTTTCCTAAATGTGGTAACAATGTCATAATGAAACTGTTTGCACTGTTACTATATTCTGCAAAGCACAAGAAAGAGAGAAGAAGTAAGTGAGATAGAGAAGAAAGGAGCAATAGTCTTGAGCATGAATATTCTCACCTTCAACACAACTAAGAACACAGAAGACTGAATCCCAGGACCATTATGCCCAGTCTTACTTCCAGCAGGTTAAATAATATTTGCCGGGTTTCCTCCTCAGCTAAGGAAATCAGGACTTGATTGTAAATGAAGAAATGTGACACCAAAAAATAAGAAGCACTGACTATCTGCCACTCTTCTTGGACCTATGAGATTAAGCAAATCAATCAAGCTTGTTAGGTAACTAACAAGTGTCAGTAATGAATGCAAGTCCCTGGCACAGCCAGCCCTTAGTTTCTATCTTCTTTATTTTGAAATCAGGGAAACATTTATCCTGTATAGTTTCCACTTGGTAGCTTTGGAAACAAAAGAAAAGATTGTGTGACCCACCATTCTCTACAATGGCCCATAAGTCAAATGGATTTGACCCTTCTCCACTGCTTTTTGGTTTGTTGTTCATTTATCTTGGTTGTCAGGGCTCTGTATTTGTTGGTGATGATGTGAAATGTGAAAATGCATCCTCTGCTGTGGCTGCTTTTTATTTTTTAAAGGATAAAAATAGATTAAATCTCCAGACTCTTCCAGGAGTTAAAAAAGGGAAAGGAACAAAATGATCCACTGAGCTTTATCAACAGGATGTGTTTTATCCATTCCCTCCATCCAAAAACCCCTAGAAAAATTAGTGAAACAATAGTTTAAGCCACCAAAAATATACTGCGTTCAATCTGTTAATTTCGTGTGCTGGTTCAATGTATGTACACCAACCTATTAAAATGCTAAAGGAACTGTACCATATGTACTTCAAAGTAAAATTTTACCTTTGGTCAATTTGTGTACTGCTTTTCTGTATCGATTTTTTTTACAATAAATTTGTTCCACCATGTGTGTTCCCTCTTCAACGTAGTTCATTGAACAATTTCAGCTTCACACCAGTAACTCAGAATATTGTGTTGGTTTGTATCTATTTCTGATTAGGAGAAACATGAAAGATCAGACATAATTTCTCAGTGCTTTGTTTCCAGAGACACAAGTCGGACTTGTTATTTCTGAAAAAGAATAAGCAGTTTATCAAGATATTTACGAGCATGCAATTTATTAAATATATTTCAGTGTGTATTTTACAAAAGGTTGGCAGATCCTGAAATTTCGTTCAGAAGAGTAGCATGATTTTTTGACTCAGAAAAAAAAAAAATCTTGGTAGTCAGCTGTACAAAGTTAATAGACCAAATTATAGCCTCATTTAAGCTATTATAAATCCATAGCCACTGCTAGTGAATTTAAATTTAGACTAAGCTTAATGACAGGAAAATTTGGGTAATACAGCAAGGGGAGATGCAGTTCACATGCAAATCAACAAACCAGAGAGATTTTGATGACTGCTGGTTACATGAAGAAGATGCTATCTATAAAAGGCTGGAGCTGTGGCAGGACAGACCATCAACAGAAGATCCAAAGTATGTGCACAATTCCAGCTATTGAAACTTCACCCCAGACTTATGAAGTGGGAAGGAACGCTGTTCATCTGCTCTGGATGTGGGTTGTGAAAGTCCTCTCTTACTCCTTTCTTCCCCAATTCCTATATTACAATACCTATGTTGGTATTGCCTATTAGTCAGAATTCAGAAAGTTGAGTGTCACCCTGCCAGAATAGAACATGTTTTAAATTCAGATCTCCACCTTTTTCCACCAACTGTATTTATATACCTGCTGCCATTTTAGTGTTTGAGAATGAACTGCTAATGACTGCTTCGAGGAAGCTTAGGGTCAAGCCAAAAGAGGTGGATACTGTCACTGTGAAATAATGAGGTCAGCAAGCGCAGCTCTGGAGATCAGTCCAGTTTTACAGCATTTACCTTACCCTGAAATTTTTATTGCCCTGACAGATAGTTAGTGTATAGATTAATAGAACAGAATCGTCTAGGTTGGAAGGGACCTTGAAGATCATCGAGCCCAACCATCAACCTAACACAGCCAAAACCACTAAACCATGTCCCTCAGCACCACGTCTATCTGTATTTTAAATACGTCCAGAGATGGTGACTCCACCACTTCCCTGGGCAACCTGTTCCAACGTTTGATAACCCTTTCAGTGAAGAAATTGTTCCTAATATCCAATCTAAACCTCCACCAGTGTAACTTGAGGCTATTTATATAGAGCTATATAGCTATTAGCTAGGAATATCTACTGTACATCTAAACGAAAAAGGAAATTTATCAAAGATGTAACTTGTACATACATTAGGATGAGATATGGATCTCATCCTAAAAGATGATCTTGTCAGTAGTTTTTTGACAAACATTTTTTAACATATTATTTTCTTTTAAACCAAAATTAATCAGGGAAATAACTATTTTTTTCAAATTTGTCTGATTAGTTTTCAGTATTTATACATTTGAAAAATTTCTTTTAACAGGTTTTTAAAGCTTCATTTTTTCTTTCAAAACAGCTTCTTGTTTAAAAATGTAAACTTACTAAGAAAAGAAAGGGATCAATATCAGCAATCAGAGAGAGATAAATTTATGGTCACATTTCTGGACAGATACAATTTTCAAGCCATCCAAATTTTCTTGAAATAAAGAAACGATCTCTCATTCAGTTATCCTACAGCCAAAGTGTTGACTCACTTTCCACCTAGTCTTTACTATAACTTGTCTAGTAGTTGATTTTAATTAGATGCTTAAATACTCTGGACATATCTCACCGTAGCATAAATGGGTTTCTGTACTTCATGTCTCATGACATGCAATATACCAAATGCAACTTTCTTAGGTCTGTCATTGCTGATTTTAACACCTTCTTCACAGAAAAGGGAAAGCATGAAAATAAAGATAATCTGTACAATAGTTGTATCAAATATGTATATTCACATCCTCATCCAAACTAAGGAATGTAAGAGACACAACTAACATTCAAAAATCTCATTTAAACTGTAAGGACGTTGATATTCCCTTGTGGATTTTATTAATTTTCTGTAATGCTTTTTGTCAGTTCAACAGGCACAATACAAAAACACATCAATCTTTTTTCTGTTCTTTTCAGTCAGGTGAGTTCACAAGCTCATTTTCAGATGGAGCAGGTGGGTGTACATACACTATGTAAACAACACATTCCTGGCAAGGCTGTGTATTGCCATTATCTCTTCTAGACACCAGACAGAGAGGAAAACCAGCTCCTGCTTCTCTTAGTGCCAGACACCTGTTCATTTTTCTTCCATTGCATCTGTTTCACCTTCTGCTGCTTTACCAATTGCTCTTGGGCTGTAGCATAATTCTCTTTAGCAGGAACTATTTCAAAGAGTCAGGAATTTCTCTAGGTTTCTGATCAAATGTACCTGTGTCATAAGAATGCTCTTCAAGGAACGTGTCATCGTAAGAAGATGCCCAGGGAGAAAAACCTTGCTGACTTTCTAGGAGCAACATTGTTCACCATATAGTAAGAAATCAGAACCCTAAGCCACACAGAGGACCAAGAGTGCATTCCAAGAATAGGTAAAATTAAAAAATTGTGAATAAAAAAAACCAGCTTTCATGGAATATTTAGAACTCCATGTAGAGAAAAGCTTCTAATTGGACAAGAAGGAAAAGACCCATAGGACAGCTAGAGTAAAGTAATCAATCTACCTTGTCACTTGTTTATTGATTCAGGCAGCATAGACACATTGATGGCAGCAAGTTCTGTGGGTTTGAATTGCTATATATTCCCTTTAATAAAACAGGTTTCTTTCTAATTTATCGATTTGGTGGCAGAATCTTGAATCTTATCTTAGTTAAAACAATTCTGAAAATCTCAAATTTTGAGCAGATAGTGACAACTTGTTGACTCTATGGTGGCGTTGGGAAAAAGGAATTTAATATTTCGGTTTTGTTCTTTACAAATATACAACACAACATAATTATGCACTCACTTGACTTATTAAGCAAAGCATCCCATCAAGCTGGCATTTATGTATGCTCTTAAAGTGGTTGCTTAAATTATTTCAATGAAATTTATTCAAACATGAGATCAAGAGCTCTACTTTATATTTACTGGTATTTCTTAATATTTCCCAAGTTACACAACACAGATATAAGGTTATTTTATTAATCAATGGTAGAATAAGTTACCCAATTTCTACTTATATCTGATGGACAATTACTTGTTGATTTAAGTGAAAAGAATAAATAACTTCTTCATGTAAAACAAGGACTAATTGTGTCATTTCTGAGTTAGCTACTATTCGCAAGATTTAAGAATGTCTAGTATGTCATTACAGTACTTAAAAACAGGGAAGAAAGCTGGGCATAAGCTTGTCTGTTCTCACTCAAACTATGCATAACATTAGTCTGCAAGCAATCTAATGAGTTCAGTAAAATGGCTTGTCAAAAATAGTTATACCTGTTTAATAAACATATAAAATTAAGTTTGTCTACTTGTTTCATTTTGCAACAGGACTCGGTTTTGTTTCCATGAAAGCTTTCATATTTTGCTGCACTTTAAATGGTTTTAAAACAGTTGTTAACAAATGATTGCATCAGCTCTCTAGAGGAAAGTACTTTCATGCAATTTGTACTTGATAAAATTTTATTATGTTTGTGTTTTTGCAATGCAATGAAATACTCCTTAAAAACTAGCTATTTTTAATTCTCCTTTCTCGTGGGTTCTTGTGGCTGTACAGCTGTTAGACCGATAACTTCTTTTTTTAAACTGGCTTTTGGTTAATATTTTGCTTTTTAGAAAAAAAAATCTTCCAGCTTATTTTTTTCTCATTTAAATTTACCTAAGTATATTCAAACCCTCTATAGGAAAACAAACACAAAAACCAAAACCCCAAAACCAGCATCGGTAGAAAAAAACAATCCCATGTAGAGCAACTGGACTCACTCTATCTTGTAGCTCAAGAGCCCCAGATGCTACTGCATCCTTAAGTGTTCACTCTAGCTAGGAGGAGCCACTGCAGCACCAAGTAAAGACGCTGGGCATCAAGTACAAAGACACAATATTCAGTGTTTTCTTCCCCTCCATCTCTTTGCTTTTCTTCTCTCTTCCCAAAATGCCTTTGGTCTACAGTCTAGGCAGACAGGAGCGGGGAAGCTTACTGTTAGTTGTCAGGTAGCAAGTAGAAGGTCCAGGGTAGGGAGGCATAGAATGGCATGGGGTGGATTTAGTAAATGAACAGAAAATGAGGAGTACAGTAACAGAGCAAAGCAAAGCAAAACAAAACAAAAAAATAACCCAAATACTTCTGTGTCTGATTTTTCTCATTTGTAAAACAGTCTTCTTTCCCTTCTTATATGTATATCCAACAGAGGAAAAAAAGATTTCTGAAGGTAAAATCTATACCAGCTTGTGAAGCATTAGCTGAATTATCAGTTCTAAATGTAATAAGAATAATTAAGCTTGTAAAGGTCCAGTGCTGGGTGGGTACAATGTTCATGAAGTAAACAAGACTTACAAGATGGCTATTCATGATGCATGAGCTTTTAAGTAAATATTTAAATATAAAGTGTCTGAGTTAAAGTTGTAGAGCAGCTTTAATTTTGGCATTTCTGGAGTTTTGGTTTTTTGAATTTTCCAACTTCATAATGTTCTTTTAACAAAATCTGTGGTTTTCTATACATTACTTAGAGCTCTAGAATCTCTGGAAATTATTTCATTAACATTGTGTTATCTGAGTGTTAGAACCACAAGACAGTAAAAAAGCCTGGACAATAAAAAGAAATAAAGCTTGGCCTTGATTACAGCAATCTTTATTTTAGAGGAAGTTTAAGATTTGCAATAAAATAAGAAAAAACCCTGATATTACCCATAAAAACTAAAAATATAATTGAAGCAGAACTGTTCTAGAGAACCGCAACCTTGATTATATTCAAAACTTGCCTGACCAAGGCTGTGCAACCTAATCCATGTTCTGCTTTAAGCCAGAGAATGAACCTGATTAACTATATTATTCTTTCTGTGATCTGTGAGAGAGATTTGTCCCTAGCAAGCAACTTGTATCCAGTCACTATTTCTAAATATACCTAAGTAATGAAGACCAATTTTTAAACATTATTAAACATCTAAAGTGTTCATTTGATGGATGCTTTTATAGGTCTTGGAGATAAAGACGTATTTCAACACTTTCTACTTCATAATTCATTCATAATTATGAAGACTGTCATTACTAGATCTGGTTGACATCACACAACAGTGACATAATTTTGTTGTCTGGTTTGACCAAAGAGAGACGAGAAGGTAAGTAGTGTGTCACTGGAAGTAGCTTTCAGTGCCTGTTCTGCTGAGATACAAAGCCATCTCACTCAGTGACCCAAATGGTTGAGAACAATCTGAGAAAGAATAGAGATTGCAGAAAACTAGCAAAGAAACAGGAGAAATTGAACATTAAATTGCATTTAAAGTTTTTTTCCTCTGGCCAAGCCTACACTGGTGGGCTACTTTAAATGTATTCTGCTTTACATCATTAAATTATATTTCTCTATTCTAATGTAATGATGATTTACATTAATTTTCTTCCCTTTCCATGGACCACAACAGACTAAGTGTATCTGACTCAGCCGCTCGGATTCTGTCTCCATCAACAAATAGAAAGGCTGAACACAAGCAGACTTGCAGAGCAATGTACTTGGTGCTGAGGCCTCAGCGTCCATGCTATACACATTTTAGGGGATTTTACTGCAAGTTACCTCCAGTCTGACCCTGTAAACTGAATGCTTATTAGCAGTTGCGCTGCTGTCGGTGCATTCTGAGATTCATTTAATCCAAAAAGAAACCTAGTTCTTGTGCTTAGAGACTGCTCATGGATGTGATAAAAACACAGTGAGCAGAGATGATCAGGACATTCATTTCAGAAGTACAGTCATACTCTGAACTAAAACACTAACACAGATGTAACCAGAAGCTATGCAAGCATCGTTAGTATGGAACTAAGCCCAAGTAACAGCCTCTACAATCAGGAAGCTTTATTAGTGCAGGTTCTGGCTCAACACTATGCTAATCACATCCACCTGGCTTCCCGCCAGCACAAAGTGCAGGCAGAGGTCACTTGCCTCTGCCTACAAAGTACCATATACACATTACCTAAATACGCATTTGTCCTTCATATGGTACAATTATGTTTATTGCATTACTGAATGAAAATTTTGCTAGAGTTTAATGTTGCCTGGAGGATGACGATTCAATTTTACAGCAACTGTAGAAGGTTTAAATGTATTTGTTGTTCTGCATTAAAATCAAATTTGTTTAAACATCTGTTTTCAATTTGAGAAGAGGAGGTGAAAGATCTGAACGATACAGATTATTTGAGTGATTTAAATCAGGAATGTGGATGTCAAAGGTCCCTGTTCTCCTCCATGGAGAGCTGCCTTCCTGATTAGGCAAAGACATTTCTTGAACTTAACCCTTCTACGCTTCAACCCTATATAGAACCATAGAATTGTCTAGGTTGGAAGGGACTGAACAAAATTGGTCCTGTTTTACCTCAAACCAGGTCAAAGATCTTCAGGTCCAACCATCAACCTAACACTGCCAAAACCACCACTAAACCGTGTCCCTAATCACTCCATCCGACCCACCTTTTAAATACCTCCAGGGGTGGTAACTCAACCACTTCCCAGGGCAGCCTGTTCCAATGTTTGATAACACTTTCTGTGAAGAATTTTTTCCTAATATGCATCCTAAACCTTCCCTGCCGCAACTTGAGGCCATTTCCTCTTGTCCTGTTACTTGTTACTTGGGACAAGAGACCGACCCCCACCTCGCTAACTCCTTTCAGGTAGTTGTGCTAAACAGACAGCAGTCTGTGGGATTTGACATTTCCATTTACACCCCAAAATTTTATTAAGAAGTTCTTGAAATGTTAAATAGCAGTGAAAATCATAGCAGATTGAATGGAATTAATTTGGTTTAAACTGTCCCAATCAGTTCTAAAAGAAGCCACCTTTAATAGGCAACCTACTGTTTTAATGCACTGTCCAAAACTATCTCCAAAGACCTTAGCACAGTACTGCTCTATCTTCATTAACAGAGAACATATGTTGGCAGTCAACTTTTTGTAGCTCCCTTGAGTGGTTTTGTAAGTCAGATTTCACTGATAATTGCTTTAATAAAATCTATTTTAACATAAAGGGCTTGATTTCAAAGGTGGCCTACATTTTTCTGTGTTCTGCATTATGCAGGCAAGTATCCGTACAGGCAGTCTCTACAGTAATGGGACTGCCCTCCTGGTTAAACAGATGCTTAAGGGCTTTATTGGGTCAAGGTCCAAAGTCTAGGTATACAGGTAATAGACTTTAAACATTTTTAAATTCTGTATGTAAGCAGAAGAAGGAATGACTACCTGAATTTTCAGAAAATGATGATGGTCGTGCCCATCAGTTTACATGGACTAAACATGTACCTCTAGACAGAGTCTACATTTCAACCCTGACATAACTTCTCACTCCTCTATACTCACCATCTGTTTATATAGCAATCCTGTAGCTAGAAAAACTTAAATCAACTCTGACTGAGCTTCTAATACTCCAGTAAGACAAGACTTAACTCTCCTCACACACACTCTTCACCTCTGTGGTACGCTGAGCTCTTGCTGGATACAATGTGAGATGACAAATAAAGGTGACTGTTGAGCCTGATGAATAAATAGACTTTTAATCTTTCTGTCTGTTAATATCTGAAAAAAAAAAAAAAAAAAGGCGAAAGAAAGCTGTAAACACAGACATAAAAGAGCAGTTATTAAGTTTAGTACCCAAATGTAAGTATAAATTTTGTTAAGGAGCCAAGACGAAGTCTTAACAGGAAGGTGAAATCTGTCAGCTGACATCTTTTCAGGTGGAATGACCGAAGCTTTCTTTTGCCCTTACTTCTCCCCACCACTACCTGTGAAAGAGGAAACAGCCTTCCCATCATAACCTACAGTCAATAGGTGGAGGAAAATAGTTTCAGCCCTCGGCCTCTAAACCTTTGTCATCAGAGAATGCAACAGGGAAACTACATGAAGCCAAACATTCCTAAGACAGTGCACAGAAGAAAAAGGAGATATGTGACAAGACCCATACTGGGATTGGACAGGATAGGTGCTAATGACTATCCTTGTAGAGAACCTAAGAAGTGATCATGGGAGGATGAATCTGAATCTTGCCAGGATGGAGGAATTAAGACTGTTTCTAAGATGTTGGATCACGTATTCTTTTTTGTGATTCAACATACTATGAGAGCTTTATTGCTTTTTGGTAAGGTAATCATAAAGAAACACCTCCTCTAATCTTGTGTCACTTGCCTGGGGGAGGAACACACCATGATTTACAGTCCACAAGCCACATGAAGACTCGATGGATAAGAATCTTCCTTCCTGATACAAATGAAATAATATTTTACAATCCTCTTTCCTCCAAAAGTGTTTTAAAGCCACATACACTTAACATAAACAGGTTTGTTCCAGAAGCAAGCCTTCTTTTAATTGCTAAGGCTTTATTTTTATAGTTAAAAAGTGTAAATAGTTCATTTATGTTATTGCTTACTCTTTCCCTCACTTTTGTTCACAGATCACTGCATTTCCCTTCTTCCTACTCTCCTGTCCTCTCCTCTCACGAACTACTCTCTTCCAGCCAAATAGGGCTAAATAACCTGTTCCATGCCAAGCAACCCCTTTGGCGAGCATATTGTTGGCCTGTAATTTGTTCAAAAGTGGTGGATTGCTGAGGCCCTTTCAAGCAAGCTGCATGAAAATCTTCACAAATGAGCCTATGCCATTAGTAACAAGAGCCCTAAGGGAGCCATTGTAGTGACTGAACGTATATTATGGATCTCTCTCTGTAATTTAATTCTGGAACTGGGAATCTTAGGTAGCTTATGAAGAGCCGAAGAACTGCCCCACCACCCCCGCCTCTCTTGCTCACACTCACACACAGAAGGAAATCAATGGGAGAAGTGTCCTTGCAGTACTGAATACAAATGCATGTTGGCATTTATGAAAACTTGTGCTCCCTGTGGGGATGAAGAATGTGGCTTAGAGGAAATTAGAACAGCCTGACACTGGTGCAGTCTCCCACCCCGCAATACAGGTCATGATTGACAGGGCCCTTGTAAATAGAGAATTCAAGAAGGAGGAGGCTTTTAAAATTACATATAAGATGATTGAAATGACATTTAAAATGCCAATTTAAGCAAGAATGCATTTTCTGAATTATTCACTTCATAATGTGCCTTTGCATCTCTGCTGCATTTCCAGGACATTCATTATAAGCCTTATCCAGTGCCTTATTTAAGGAAATCTGCGGAAGTGAAGTATTTAATATATATAATGGATTTGCATACATAAGAACAGTCTCTCTACAAAGTACTGAATTGCACAACAAATTTATATTAATATTGGATTAAACCTTTGCAGAATGCTTTTATATGTAAATATAGCTGCCATATAAAGCCAAGTGCACAGCTACAAGGCAAAAGAGAAAATGTTATTCCATACACCTATAGCACTAATCTGCAGAACTTCTCAATGTTGAAATTGCAGGCTTCCTAAACTATGAAATGATAGCAGAAGCAAATAAAAACTAGAAGAACAAATGAGATAAATTCCAGCAAAGATATCAGATATTCTGTGTGAGAAAATTAATCTCTCCTGGACTGACAACATTTTTTGTTTGTGGTAATTATAGTCAGAGCTAATAAAACCAATTTCGATTCATGGTAGAGATCAGTTACCTCATTCAGAAGAACAAAAAGAATTCTGCATCCACATTTACATAGAACACGATGAATCAATATCAAATTTGCAGGGCATATGTTACAGCTTTCATAGCAGTTATACTTAAAAAAGGTCATTTTTCAACCTGGTGTGCAGAGATGCAGAATTCTAATGTATCTATCTCAGAGTATAGGTTTCTTTTTACTTGCCCCACTGGACAAGCACTTGCTTAGGGGATGCAGTTTAGAACTATAGCAATATGGAAGCTAACAATTTAGTTTGGAATAACTTGCATATTAGTAGAATTTTATTTTTTTTTAAAGAATGTTGTCGACTATAGTAGCTCTTGATACAGTAGATGTTGGAAGGATTTTTTTCAAACTGGAACTCTGTTTCATGCTGGAAGCACACAACAATGGAAGCTCTACTCTCCAACACAGTAAGACTAAGAGGAGTCATGTCTTTCCCCTTGCAAAATTCATGTCTTTAGTTTTGTGTGTCATGCATGATGGGAAATAGTTCACATTCAGGTACTTTTTGGTAATAAAGTCATTAGAAGGAAAGACAACAAGTTGCAAAAAAAATGGTTGCAAAATTTGGATGTAGCCCAAAAGAACATTCTCAGACCCACCATGTAGCTGGCTGGGCTTCACAGCATTTGGTCTGGTCCCTCAGTCCCTGTGATGTAATCTGGACTGTAAGATCCTCCAGAGTTTCTTTCCTGACCTTCTCTCTCTTCTTTTTGATGTAGCTGGCATATTCAGCTGCACAGCTGCCTCTGCTGTGATTCCCCATAGCAAGCTGACACTTGCACAGTGTATAGAAAACAAAGGAAAGGCACTGAAATGCGATGGGCCTGACAGCTTCACAAGGAACAGCCAAAGAGCATGATTGGAGAGGTTCTTGCCATCTACATCAGGCAAGCATTTTGGAAGCAAAGGCAAGGGGCAGACAGAAGCTGTCAGCTTATACACATAGACATTTGAGATTAGTAACTCATTTGCTTGCTGTTTTCAGTTTAAAAGCTCTTCATGTCAAGTTTTGACAGTAGTTTTGAAAGTACTTTACAAACCACTTCTTTATTTCAGCCTTTTTATCCTCCTCACTAGAGTGAATGGAAATATCTGATCCTTATAAAATAAACAAAGACACCAAGTAAAGAGATCCACTTAAGATATGCAAAGAGAGACTTCCCACTAAGACAAGGTTAGCAAAATTCTCTCATGGTTAGTTGGAAGGACTTTTCACTTTAGCATGTGTCTTTTGACCAGGTTCAAGGCTGCTGTCTGCTATTAAGTCTAATCACTGACAACAGACATAACATCAACCAGATATGTTATCTCTAGTATCTGGAAAAAAACTATTTTTTACTTGTTAATATTCCAAGATTTGTGAATTCAATTCTATTTCATTACAAACATATCTAATTAATGTCTAAATAAAACCACAACTATCTTATAGCAACATTTAGAATAATACATTAATAATAACTAGAAGATTGTTATAATTATTGGGTTTACTATTATTCTTTCCTTGACTGTACCGTACACATTCTTCCTAGGGATTTCTACAGGCTGCTTTATAGATTAATATTTTAATATTAACTTTGTGACCAGAGGCCTAGATTAAGATCAGAGCTTTCTCATGATAGATACACTATGAAGACATCTGAAAATGTAATTCTTTTCTCAAAGGGAATGGTGTATAGACGTAGGTAAGTAAGGAAGAAAAGAGTAATAATCAATTACACAGACATTATATGCATTCTTTTCAGGTAATTGTATTTTTCAGATCATAAAGTAAATATCAACTCTTTACTCTGTTCTTCTAGACTATGTTTATCAGCAGATTTTTTTTTTCATGGGTGGATCATTACTTTTCAGAATAAAAATAGAGCTTTTGCTTTATTTCTTATGGCATTTATCCAGCTACAACTTTCTAAGTTAAATTCAGTTCTGAGAAAAATAGCATTTGGTACATTGTGTTGATCCTACAAACAGCAGATTGGGAAGTGTAGACATATTGTAAACCAATAATTTACACTTTTTTTCCCAGTTGTTTGGGAGCAGGAGTCTGATTTTTACTTTTTATTGCAGGTAAATGGGGGGAAGTGCTAGAAAGGTTAGATCATGCACTTTCTGTTAACATTTATCCATGAAAAGAAAATTTGGGACAGGTACACATATTAACCAGCCCAGAATTGGTCTGAGGCAAGGAATGATCATTAAGGGGTGCTAAAAAGAGGAGAAAGATCTAGAAGTAGAAGTTCTGAAATACTGCACTGTAGCTGAAGTCCTATGTATAACAAGACAGCACTAGAAAGAAGGAGCACATGGCAACAGTTTGGGCAGAAGTGAAATAAGAGAGTGGAATGAAATTCCATAGAAATTGATCTAACAAAAACAATTTCTGGGTGTCAAATTGATGGGGTTGTGCAACTCCGTATACATACCAAAATATCAAGAAACAAGAAGAATAAAATCTCAAAGTTAAGGGTGGTGGCAGAAGAGTATTGACAGTGTCACCCTAGATCTGACAGAAAGCGAGCATTTGGGCCAAGTGCTAAGTGAAAAGGGATTTGGAGCTGTGAGAAGGAAACTGCTCCCTGTTTAAACCTAATCTGGTTTGGACTTAGAAAGATCTTTCTCAATAAACGGGAGTAGTTGACTTGAAAATCTTGTGTAACTGTCCCCAAAATGGCTCACTTGATAACTTCCAATATCAAGAAGACATAAAAGGGCATGGAAATGGCATAAAGTTACTTTTGTACTCAGTCATGCTTTTTGCTTTTTGAGTTATTTCCTACTACAGTACAGTCTTGGGAATTACAGTACAAATAGTCATAGTTAGGTGCTAAAACACTTCAAGTTACAGCATATTATCGCATTATTTTGCTTGTGTTCTTCTCAAGAAAGGATTATCCCTGTGCTCACACTTCCCTACACTAAGAAATAAGATAGCCTAAAGAGTCCTAGACTGTGTTCCTTTTAGATCATTAAACAAATGCATCACCTATTGGATAAATGCTATAACTTAATTTGCATCTGCAGTACTTGGGCAAACTCTGTGAAACCTTGATCTATTCCATCTCATTGCTAGTTAAGATAGTAATTGTACGTTATCTAGCCAAGACCCATAGATTTTCTTGGTAAGCTTTTTAGTCACATTTTAGTAACTGACTGTTCCATTGATTTTGTTGCCTTCGGTTTTCCTCTTAGGTGGCTGGTTTTTGAAAATTTTTGGACAGTCTGCTGAATTCTTTTTCCTGCATTCTTTCCCTTATGCATCATCTGGTGTACCTTTCTGGATTTAGCTCTTCCTTTTTTGCAGTAGAAGAGAGAAATGTTCTATTTCTTGTCTTGTCTGAAACATGTGTACCCATTTTTTTTTTTTAATTCTTTTGTAGAAAAAAATATTTTTGTAAGAGCATAGAAATAACTGTATTGACTCAGACCAAAGGCTAACCTACTATCCTGTACCTGACAGTGGCCAATTGCAAAGAAAGACCATGAGAACAAAGTGAACAAATGCTGCGCACAGTTTATCTCCTCAGCTTCCAGAAATCAGGGTTTCAGGGAATTTCTGAGGAGAGATCATATCTGTATTGTAGCCCATTATAAGTATTTTTTATCTACTGATTTGTGTAACCATTTTTTTAATCCATCCAGATTTTATTAATGAGTTCTCTAGTTTAACTACCCAATGTGGTTTACTTTAAACCTACTAAGAAGTCTGATCTTTTGATGCCCTTTGTTTCTTGAACTGTTCCTCTTCTTAATCTTCTCCATGCTCCTCCCTATATTACAATCTCTTTCATATTCTCTTCAGCTGCCTGTTGTTCAAACTAAAGATGATAGGTCAGGTAACCTTTCCTCTGACGGAGAGAGATTAAATCAGTCCCATCACTTGATTACCTTTGCTGTCTTTCCTTTCATCTTTTGCACCTTTTTTGAATTGGGAGAACTATATTTCCAATGTATTGAGGATGTTTGAATGCATATGCTACAGTTATGTTTTCAGTTTTGTTCTCAAATCTTTCCTTATTAATACATAATGTATTCTACTTTCTTTTTTTTTAAAAAACCAAAAACAAACAAAAAAACCCAACAAACCAAAACTACTAATGAACACTGAGAGGAATAAAAGATATCTTTTTGGTGTGTAGATCAGTGAGTGAAAACAACGAACTGTAGACAGAAATGGATTTTTTTCCATGTTCACTCTTTTCAACAAATTTACATTAGTTTTAAGTGCACTTTCATTGTCTGGTATCTTTCACAGTAGAAGTTGTAGGAAGTTAAACCTTCTGTTAATGTTTGAACTGATTGAAAAGCCAGTTGGAAGGAAAGAAGGGACAGAATCTTTGTTATTTGTGCAGGGTTCTTGAATCAAGATCTAAAGTAGCAGTCATAAAATATATCTAGACTGACAGAAAATATGAAGTGAAAGATCCCTTTAGATCTGGACCAGATCTTTAGTACATTCATCTGCATATCTCAAGTAAAGTCCATGCTCAGACTTAGTCAACACAAGATCAAACTTTTTGTCCTTACACAATGAAATTAGTAGTCATGCTACCAGTATTTCCTCCCTCTTTTGTGATTTTTATCTAAGTTCTTGTCAGATCTATCCAGTCTATAATGACAGCAGCAGATACTCAACACCCTTGAAAATCCAAGCCATAAAGGACCTAATATATGTCTCTTTTCTAAAAGCTACCAACATTACTGTTAATGACTTCTTCCCCACAGTTTTTTCGTGAGTTTTTTGTGCCTTTTAGACACAGACCTAAACAGCTCAAGTTTGGCATTCATTTGCCAGACTTCATGGGAAGCTCATCCCATTTCGTGCTCAGTGTCTGGCTGAGAAACATAGCTGAAGTGTTGAAATAAAATGCAGAAGTTATTATATCTCTATTTGGCCTAATCTGAAACTAGAAGTAGTAGAAATATTAAAAAAAAAAAAGAATCCTATTCTTCCAAAATATGTCATGTATTTTTGCATTTTCAAAGACCATATAAACTCTGGATAAGCCTTTTGAATAAATATTACAATTTTTGATACTGAAAAATTTAAAAGGATTATCAATAATGCATTCAGAAATCAAAGCAAATAACAAAATAACCTTCTTAAATGATATGAACATTTTCAAAAGGCTAAGCTGTTGTTTAAGCCACAGATTAGTAAGTGGGATGATATGGAGTCAGAAGATCACAGAAAGAGATTCTACCTCTATAGTTTCATGCATACAGAAATGCAGTAAAGTGCAACACAGTGTTGTCCGAAGATGTAAAAAGATGCACTCCAATTTTTCCAGGGGATTCATCTCATTTTAGACTTCTCCAGGCCCCACTTCCAAATAGTGTCTTTTGTTCATACTGTTTTGTGCTGTTTATCTTTGTTTTGTCTCTGAAATATGTTATTAGAACCCATATAAAAGCTACTGAAATCACTGGGACTGCAAATGACTTGGAATCAGACCCTTATTTTCTAACACAAAAACCAGATATTCGACCATAGCCACACTTCATGAAGCTGAGGCTGACTCAACTCATTCTGCAGTACTCCACTCCTGCAGGTCAGATTCAACATGCGGGTAAATAGGACTGCCATAGTGAATACAAAAGGTGATAGAAAAAAATTGCAGTATTGGCAAAGTTAAGCTAAGACTAGGGTGTATTTTTATATACATAAGGAGTAGCTACTGAACTGTTGCAAGAAATGGCTGCAACCCAACAATATTGAAAAAGTTACTGTATTAAGGAACATACGATCAACACTCATTTTTTAAAGTTAAATTCTGATTGGCACCTTTTGGCTAGCTTCACTGCCACCAATTGATTTCAAATAAAGCAACAACCTAAAAATACCATTCTTTCATTTTCTTTCCAAACAATTTGTTCCTTGCTGCTCAAACTTCTACACTGTAGCTCTGCCAGATCTTTCCACAGGTTTCTGAATCTCAGAAGAGTTTCTTAATTCTCAGCTAATCTTGCCTACATGTCTCCCAGGTGTTGTAGCCTCATTTATCTTCCTTTTCACTGAAGCAGTGCAACCAGGAACTGTCACACCCACCAATAAATCTAGCCATAATTATGTTAAAAAAACTGGAACATAACTTTGTACCTAGGAATATTCTTGGTCCTTTCCTTTTCATTACTTTTTCTCCCCCCTCCTCTTTCTGCTAACTTCTCTCCCTTTGGAAAAATTACTGACAAGAATCTCCAGAAAATATTATGAAGATGAGCAACATGTCATTTCTCCCTCAAAACCCAGACATCTCTCAAAAGGTTTGCAATGAAGTTTAAACCTACTTATGCCTGTGATTAGAAATTAGAGATTAATAAGGATTGACATGAACATTTCACAAAGAATCTGTAATTATAACTGCACAAATGAACAGGGGGGAAATACAAAGGAACTATGATGCCATTCAGACCTCTCCTTTTTTATAAAATTAATGAAATGTTTCCAATTTCATTTTCTGGGGCTAATCAGAAAAGTATTCTGCTGGAAAAAAACCAAATGATGGCAAATATGCAGGATTTCTAATACAATATTTGCATTTTGACAGTCACACATTCTCTATTCTGATTGTGTACTTTTTTTTTTTCTTTTTATATAGTTTGGGTCAAAAGGAGATGTTATTAAACATGAAAAGGCAAAAATAGCTACTTAATCAATGTAATTCATTAAGTGAACAGAGGCAGAAGCAACTTTGGTAAGTCTGTTATATAGATACAGAGGACAACATTATATAACGTGTATATAAAACATAAGTAACTCTTTATTTCTGGATATATCTTCATATTTATTGTCCTCCACAAGACTTCCATCAGACTTTGATTCAGCTATAGTTGCTTGACCTCACACATTTTCCACAGAGTATCCAGGTAATAAACTTCACTGTGAAAACAAATGATCCTTTACATCCCTAGCCCCCATCTGTCCATTGACTACAAGGATAAGATGCCAATGAGGATCAGCAATAATACATAGCATTTTTCCTTTACACCCACTTATCTCAAAGTGAATTACAAAAGAACAAGGAAGGAGAAACCAAGCAAAGCTACTTGCATTATTTGCTCTAAGCCTCACTGTCTCTAATTGGGTAAATATGGTTACAGCCTAAGAACTGCTCTCATGATCAGGCTCACGTGATTCCAGCTGACTGCATCCATGCTACCCACTGGAGTAGAAATCAGCGTGAACCATTGAGTCCTGATCCTGTGTTTCCTGACCTGGAGAAACAGATGGCTTGCATCAGTTTAGACATAACATGATAGCTAATGTGTAGGTGATGTAGAAACCTGGGTATTTGCCTGAAGAATGATCTCAAAAGAGTTAATTGAAGGCTGCCAACATAGTCTTCAATCTCTGAACTCTGTTTAGAAAAGCATTTTTCAAAAAGTAAAAATAGCCATCCTGAGCCATGTTGAAAGACTATCTAAGCCTGCTTCAGATGAAAAAGAACCCCAAAACCCCACCCTCCAAAAAACCCCCAAACCTAATAATCCTGGAATAATCGTTTTTGGATGTTGGAAGCCTTCACATTTATATGATATTTTAAATCACAAAACAGGGGATACTCTGATACTCCAAATAAACTGTTATACATAGAATATAGGGACCTCATCTGAAAAATAGAGGGATTCAAACAAAATTCACCAAATGGCTCAAGATTATTTATGGTTTTGTATATCTGGCAACAACTGCTATAGAAACTGTAAACAGAAATTATATGATCTATAATGAAGGTTTTCTTATCCTTTGGAAAACTGTTGTGTAGACAGGTACAGATACACTTGATCAGTCTTTGAGAGCATGTCTGCCTGAAGTTCTATACAGTGAATGACAATTTTATCAGTGATAGCAGCAGGTATTCAAACAGGTTCACACAGGAGACAGAGAGAATTACATGCACTTTAAGAAGCTTCAGCATTGCATCTATAGCACTTTATAGGACTTTTGGGTTTTTTTACTGATTAAATGAAAATAACTGTCATTTACAATAAACTGACATTCATACATTCTATTTTGTATGCACTACGTAATAACTACCTTTAAAAATTATTACGATCTCCTTTAATACCTTTAAAAGACTGCCACTTTCAGATTTTGTTTTGTTTTGTTAGCTCATTTTTATGTACACCTATAAAAAGAATTGTGGTTGGAAAATACAACTTGAAATCACTGGAGTATTTGAGTAGTGATAAAAATTTACTGCTGGGTACCCAACCATCTATACTGCTTACTGCAGACCACTGAAATTAATAATGTAATGGCTTATGGTTAATACAAGTATTGGTACTGTTAAGAGACAAATTACTGCCAAAAGAAAAGTGATTTGTCTTACAAACATAGCTCTTGTAACAGTTTACATATTAGGTAAGGAAAAAACCTATTCAGTGCCAGAAGACTTCCACCTTAATATATTTTCTCCCTCAGGACAATTGTGAATGTATTTTCAGCAATTCCTACACGTCTTTTTCAAATTAATACACCATTTTTATTATTTTTATAGTGCCAGAGGGTATTACTTCTTATTTTGATTGTACATATTTATTAAACCAGCTTTTTTTAATATTTATGAGAATTATCTTCTTGATAGCATAGCACAATCTCTAACCAAAGTTAAAGATTAGGCAGCCTCCTTGGCTGTATTATATCTTTTCTCCCTTCCTCTTAAGGTTTTTCTTCTTCCTTGTTTCCTACACATTTCTTCAGCTCTGCTGATACAGACCCCAAGCGTGTCTTCTGTGGCACAAGTTTATGTTGTCTAACCAGTCCAGACATAATGACTCCAATATATACAGATATATATTTCTACGATTTCTTATAATTCTTCCTTCTTCCAATTCTCTTTTGCACTTTGAGGATGTCAGCATCTCCATAGTTGTGACGTCTCCTCACAGCCTCATAACTGCTTTTTTTCACTGTTTCCTGGTACATAATATGAAGACACATTCCATTACTCAACTTTTCACTTGAGAGCAAGAGATCTATATTGGGTTTGCATGGCAAGGTTTTGGTAGTGGGGGGGCTACAGGGGTGGCTTCTGTGAGAAACTGCTAGAAGCTTCCCCCATGTCTGACACAGCCAAAGCCAGCCAGCTCGAATACAAACCTACCACTGGCCAATGCTGAGCCCATCAGCACCAGTGGTCGCCCCTCTGTGATAACATATTTAAGAAGGGGAAAAAAAACTCTGGGTGGTAGCAACCAGGACAGAGGAGTGAGAATATGTGAGAGCAACAACTCTGCAGACATCAAGGTAAATGAAGAAGGAGGAGGAGGACGTGCTCCAAGCACAGGAGCAGAGATTCCCTTGCAGCTCAGGGTGAGGCAGGCTGTCCCCCTGCAACCCATGAGGGTCTATCGTGGAGCGGATATCCACCTGCAGCCCATGGAGGACTCCATGCCAGAGTAGGTGGATGCCCAAAGGAGGCTGTGACCTCGTGGAGAGCTTTCACTGGAACAGGCTCCTGGCAGGACTTGTGAACCTGTGGAGAGAGGAGCCCATACAAGACCAGCTGGCAGGACTTGTGAACCCATGGGGGACCCATGCTGGAGCAGTCTGTTCCTGAAGAACTGCACCCTGTAGAAGGGACCCATGCTGGAGCAGTTTGTGAAGAACTGTAACCTGTGGGAAGGACTCACATTGGAGAAGTTCATGGAGAACTCTCTCCAGTGGGAGGCACTCCCCTCTGGAGCAAGGGAAGAGCATGAGAAATCTTCCCCCTGAGGAGGAACGTGTGACAAAATGACAACAGTCACTGTTCCCTCTCCCCTTGCTCCACCTGGGGGGAGGAGGTAGAGAAACTGGGAGCCCAGGAAGAAGGGACAGGTGGGGGGAAGGTGTTTAAAGGTTTGGTTTTCTCATTACCCTACTCTGACTTCTAGTTGGCAATAAATTATATTAATTTCCCCGAATCAAGTCTGTTTTGCCCATGACAGTAATTGGTGAACGATCTCTCCCTGTGTTTAACTCAAACCACGAGCCTGTTATTATATTCTCTCTCCCCTGTCCAGCTGAGGAGGGGAGTGATAGAGTGGCTTTGGTGGGCACCTGGCATCCAGCCAGGGTCAACCCACCACAAGATCTTATTTGGACAGTGGCAGGATGAGAGAAGCACCTTTCTCTTTCTGGGCACGTAAGCACACAATTCATTCCATACATACCCTCTAGAGTGGACAGAAACTGTTTTGGCGTATTAGACATTTTGCTGGTCTTTTTGTTAAAATGGGAACTAACTGCAGAAACTCTCTTCTGTTGGTGTAACCACCACGGCCCTGAGGTACTGCCCCACCTGATTATCCCTGCCTGGTCTACCCCGGGGCCTCCCCCAGCCCCCTGCCCATGGCCCAGGACCCCATGTCAGACCCTCGGGGCTCTCTGTCCCTGCCCCACTGACACTACAGCAGAGCCCGTCTCCAGGTCCCCAAGGGCCTGTCCAGCCATGGGCCCTGCCAAGCCAGGCCCACCTCTTGACCCACATCCCAGCCTGGACTAGTCCCAGCCTGTCCCCAGGGAGGTGCCTGATGCCCAGGGCTTCGGCTACCCCCGGTGCCCCCCTAGCTGTCCTGCTCCCTGGATGGGACAGTGGGATGGGACAGGCTGCCAGGCCCTGCCCTATTACCCCCGGGGGGACCCCCATGGTCCCCACTCCTCCCCCCCAGGGAGCAGCCGGTCCCCACTGCACCCTGACAGTAAAGTGGGACTAGAAATCTTCTGTAGCAATGGCTTCACCTCGACTCCTTTACTACAAACTACAACAGCTTGCCTAGAGAGGTGGTAGGTGCCCCATCCCTGGAAACATTTAAGGTCAGGTTAGATGAGGCTCTGAGCAACCTGGTCTAGTTGAAGATGTCCCTGGTCATTGCAGCGGGGGTGGGACTAGGTGACCTTTAAAGGTCCCTTCCAACCCAAACTATTCTATGTTTCTGTGTCATAGTAGAGGAATCATGCTTGGGGCTTCCTGTACCAGATACAGCATCTCAGTCCACATCAAAAAACTGCCTGGAAGCCTTGGAGCTGACCCAGTGGTAATGCGTATCAATCACATATATGTATATGCACATGTACATGCATATATATGACATATATATACATATGTAGACACACACTGCTTATATGATGGATAACTATAGATAGATATTGATTAAAAATGTATTAATTACATCATGTTACCTAATTTTAATCTAATTTTAATCTGATTTATATTGAAGGCATATGGATACACGTATGTTAAATAAATAAAAAAAAAAAAAAGGAGAGGCAATAAAATGACAGAAAGTCAGGGAAAACAAACACAGAGTATGATATTTGGCCCATAAAAAGGAGAATCCACCACAGCTTGTCAATATTCAGTTAAGAAATCCTGTAGTAAGGCATGTCAGAAACTCATTGAAATGAACAAGTCTCTGTGTAGGCTTCACAGTCCGTCCACGCACTCTACACTGAATGATCGATAGGTAATGAATGCTTCCCAAGTGATGCTATCAGCAAGGGAAGTATTTGTACTAATGAAGAAAAGAGGGGACTTTGGGAAGGAAATACTCATCCTGTTACCGTATATTAGCATAAAATTCTTAAAGGAACTGAGTCTTGACCTGGACTGTTGCAGTGTGGGGAGTATTAGATATAAGAGCCCAAGAATAAGTCAGTAAGTGCTAAAGAAAAAACTTAACTGCATATGCATTCTGGAATTCATTCCCGTGTTATCTCATTAAGAGAGATTTTTTATTATTAACAGCTTTTCTTATGTTTGAAATAGCACTATTTTTAGCACTGTCTGGGGACTCTATTCTGGCATAAGGTCTGATTAGGCTTGAGACTATACACACATACAATAAAAAGGACAGTCCCTGTACAGAAAACATAAACTCTCCAGTTACAATGACCTTAACAAATTGAACCCAATAAAAAGTGCTTCAACAGTGTAAGTGCCTAGGAAATCGTCTGCAAGCAAGTGACTGTTACCTAGAAAGTAATATAGCCTATTTTACTCACTTGCGGTTGTTATACATTTACCCTATCAAAGCAAACTGTGAAAGCTCCTTTACTGTAAACTGTGGTGAACAGCAACATTACAGAGCTGAACAGCTGCTCTGTGGTGAGGTTGCTGAGGAGACCCAGAGAAAGTACGTGTCTCTACTGTTACCCTGTAACGCTTATGAAAAAAGTAAATGAGAATCCTTGAGCCAAGACCCTGTATGATTAATAAATACACCTACTGGTTTGAATGGACATCTGGGCTTGCGGCTCACTCCCAGGCTTAGGGTTCTACTTCATTCCTCAGCTCATCTGCATTTCTTTTCCTTGGAACCTGACTCTTGGGTTTCTACCTGTCTGTCCCGCTGCTTTAAAGCTGCATCCTGGTATTTCAACAACACAGAAAAAGGTTTCATGCTTATAGATTGGAGACAACGTTCACCTAGAGTAAACTAATCCATAGAAAATATTACGGAGGACTGACCAGAAACATTCAGTGACTTTTTCAGGCAGAACTGGCATACATTCATAGTGATTTACTTTAATTCAATCATGGGTATTTACCTTCATTCTCAGCAGAATCTGAGTTGTGTTTTTGTCATTGCTGTCGTTTTTTCTTGAAATTAGCAGGTGATGACGTCAGGTCAAAAAGCTGGTATCATGTAAGTGATTTTCAAGGTGAACACCAAACTTAGTAGAGTTCCTGGAAGCTAAGTTTATGCATCTCTTATGCTCAATACGTTCCTGTTCAAGGTGGCTCACTATTTTGCACCCATTAAGAAAATGACCTTGGTTAACTATGTCTGCAATTTTCTTATCTTGGTCATTTGACATTTGCTTTTTGTGTGTGGTTAAAACTGTGAACTCAGAGAAGAATTGACATCTGTTCCAAAACCCTATTTTTCTCCACAGGAAATCTTGTACAAGGTTCTCATGTTCAAACTGGGAAAAAGCACTGTCATTTAAGTAATGGGCAGGACATTTCTTTTAGTGGAAAATACTTTGGGTGCTTATTGACTTGGGAAACAAGCAGAGAAGCCACAGCTGAGAACCAGACAATACTGCTGTGAAGAAGAATATGTTTTGTGCTTCCCTTTTTTTCTATCTCAAGGCTACTAAAGAGATTAAGTTTTTGGCGTTAGTCTTAAAAGTTGTAAGATTTTATTGCAAGCCTCTGCTACATCAATAAAGATGTGAAGTACAACAGCTAACAATCAAGTCTGTCAAAACAATGCTAGAAATATAAGCAGACTTAAAAAAGAAAAAAAATTTTAAAACAAAAAAGCCTTTTCAAAAGATAGCTGCTAGAAAATATAACAGATAAGTTTATTAAAAAGTTAACTGAAGAGCAAATATTCTAACTTTCTTTCTGAATTTTCTAAGGTGCAGAAGACGCAATTGACCCTTCACTGATTTCTTTATGGACTCTGCAGAAACAGGAGGATCTGAAATCAGGGATCTCTGAAACTGCTGTATGAACCACATCTGTAAAACCATATTAAGGTACATTAAAAGTAAAAACTTTGCATGCCTCTATATTCTCAGCAAGAAGATAACTATTTATGTCAACACGATTTAAATTATAATGTTACTCAATTTAAAGACTACAAGATAGATTTATAGAAGTTGCTTCTCATTTTATATTTTATAATATCAAGGAAAGAATATGTACTTTTGCTTAAACTAGCCAAAAAGGAATTGGCTTGTAAGGAGTGCCTCTGCTTTGTCTACACTGAACTTTGCACTATAACAGTGAGTTACTCAAGCTAGCTGGGTTATGTATGCCTCAGTTAAACTCTTGGCTTTGTAAAACAGTCTATAGAGAGCTTTATGCTGTTTAGTTTACTGCACTTCATTACATTGTATATCTTGAGACAAGAAACACAGCTAGTACACAAAGATTTATGACTGATTTTCTGTGTAGTCTTCAGCAAGTTTTTTGCAGTTTGTAAGGCAAAAAAACCCCTCTCGCTCTGTGACATAAAAAAAATAAATTACAATCTTAACTAGTAGATATTGCTTTAACAGTTTAACAATAATAATTAGATGTAGTGTTATATTTATCTATACAAACTTGCAATGCACTCTTCAAATGCGAATGGCACGGCTCATTGGTTTGTTTGCCTTCTATTCGCTCTTTCTGACAACTGCAGATGTTTTGTTATTTTCTACTTGTGACTGTATAAATTTGCAAACATAAAACCTGCTCAGTCTTTGACAACTGTTTATTTGTAAGTTAGTAAATGTAGAGATTTCTAGCTTTGCAGTTCAGTTTGTAACAGCTTAAATAACTCTGGGCCATTTGCTTTTGTGAATTCTACCCTAAGTGAAACCTGCGTTAAAATAGTGGCTTCCGCACAAAATTACCTGGGAGGGTAGGAATTGGGGCTTGTCCTTGTAGATAAGGTTGTGAAAATATTCCTGTTGTTATGATGTGCCCTGATGAGCCTCATTTAAGACACAACAAAAGTGTATGACTTTCAGAGTGGCTGCTGTAGTCCTGGAGAAAAAGTGGCATCTCGTCTTTAACACTCCTTTGGGCATACTTAAAATTGCCCAAATGTGTGTGTCAGTCATGGTGGTATGTACTCCCACTGGGATATAATTTTTATAAGCAGCTAACCTTAACCTCACGCAAAACAGTGATGAGCAGAAATTCATTACCCATCCACTCATTGCTCATCTCTGTCTTTTTATTGACAGTGGCCTGGAGTTAAAAGCTTTTTTATCTTCATTTCTTTATCTCAGATATAACACATTTCAATACATTGTAAGAAGTTGTTAATTATCTTTATTTTCATTATTTCTGGAGATATTGCTTGATATTATTAGGAGACTATTTTACAGTACTATCCTATACTCTTTAGTTCAACTAAGGGTTGATTTTTAATAGTAGGCCTTACTCCTCAACCTGTTGCTTCACCTGTGTATGTTGTTGGATCATCCTTACCTGCTGCATATCAAAATTTTGACACCAAATATGGACTAGACAGCTACCAAATTAAGGGAAAAAATCCCAAACAGTCCCAAAATAAGATTCTTTCTTCAGTTCAGCTGTGACTTTTGCAGACTTCAACAAGGAAGACATTTGAGCCTAATCTGACTTGGACCTTGATCAGCATTCAGATGTGACTCTGTAACACCAATTTGAAAAAACAATTTGGAGTCAAATTCATGACTATGTACTCCAGAAATGTTTTTTCCTGAATGATATGCAGGCCTCACTCACAAAGGGGGCCACACACAAAAGAGAGTGATTAAAAACATTAAAGATGTGAAAGTTTTGTATGAGAGAATTGAATATTTCACATAAAGAAAACCAGAGCTTGATGAAATACTCAGTTCTTTTGTATCTTTACTCATTCATGTGGCATAAAATTAAGAACAAAAGGGACTTCTTGATTAATGACCTCTGCTAATCATTCCAGTAGAATACACAGAGACATTTCTTATTTGATTCCACAACCAAATTAAGTTTGCGTTAATCATAAATGTCACTTGCACACAAATCACACATAAATATTCACAGTGATCTATATTTTATCAGTTATAACAGAATGCTTGGCAGCCAGAGTGGGTTTAAACAAGCAATTAGTGAATAAGTTATTAAACATTTTAAACAAATGTGGTGCATGAAACCTAAATTAGAGGAGTTCAAAGAAATGTAAGTGTCTTGATTACACAGGTGCCTGAGCTGGAGACAGATTTGCCATGTATGAGAAAAAAAGGAATATACATTAGAGCCTAACATGCCACAGAATTTTCTTTCCTTACTTTTCTTTTAATATCTTTGATACAGACTTTTGAAATCTTCCCTTGGCAAATCCCACAAAAGCAATTTCTGATGGTCTTTTCCTTAGATTTGAATTCGTGTTGGCTTTCCTCATGCCTCCTTTTTTTTGTATTGCTCTAAATTACCAGCTTCGCATTCCTGTTTATGACCATACAAGTTCATAGGAAATTAGTCTTAAACTCTCCAGGGAAAATCTTTTAATGGGGTCAATATATATATATTTTTAATTGCATTTTTCAATATTCACATAAAAGCTGCTTTTATGTTAATTTATTGAGGCACATTGTAAACAATGGAGGGAGTGTTTTTTCATATTTTGACTTCCATGGGGTAATGCTTTCTTCTTTCAATAATGTTATGCTATGCAGATTCCCAATGAAGTTTCATGGAAATCTGTTGTTACCTAGTGTGAATACGTGTTAAAAAACTTTATATTCTCTCAGTTATCTGAACAAACTCCAAAAATAATGGCCATGCACAAATTGATAGAAATTGATTCTGCA
The DNA here is from genome assembly GCA_013397275.1 of Burhinus bistriatus. Lineage (NCBI taxonomy): Eukaryota > Metazoa > Chordata > Aves > Charadriiformes > Burhinidae > Burhinus > Burhinus bistriatus. The sequence goes on along the minus strand of VYXH01001388.1, from coordinate 157,489 downwards.
AGAGTAAAATGTAAATAAGAGGCTACCATGTAGGACCTCGACCCTGAGCTCTTAGCTGTTGAGATCAATGCAATAGTGTACATCAGGAACGGTCTTCAACTGTATATGGAATGAATAAACAGGAACTTAATCTGGACATGAAATACTAATTTCTTTTTAAACCTGAGAGACTTTGGGGACTGAGGGAGGTACTATATATCACTTCTGTGTATATGTATATAGAGCATGTATATGTAAGAAGTTACAGTGGATGCCAGATGTCAGGGTCTTATTGACTGAAAGAAGGATATTAGGGCTTACAAAAAGTGCGGATGGAAGAACTGTAATTGCTACTATTAAGCTATAGCATCACATATGGTTAAGACTTTTCTTCAATTCTCAGTTAATTTCTGTAAAATTGATATTAACCTCAGCCTAGGGCACTACCTGGGGATTAATCATTGACTGGGGTTTATAGCCCAAAGCATAGCTTTGAGCTGTCAGCTCCTCCCAGGCATTCATTAATCTCCTGGCAGTGCCTCAATATGTTAGTTAACATTAGAATAAATATGATAGTTTAGAGCTATTTCAGTACCAGAATTGAGTAAAGCTTCCTCCTTTCACCTTCTAACTTCTGGTACATTTTGTAAAAATGAAAGTCTACAAGCTGTAATGTAGTCTGAATCTCATAGGCTGATTAGCACTTGCTTCATATTTGTATTGCATCAACACATTTCCTCTGCTAGGCCAAAGCCTGGAGTGAGGATATTAGGTTCAAAAAGCATATTAGGTTCCTCAGACCTCTGGCTAACCAGAAATAGGATTCTAGGACTGAACATTACTGCTCTTATGCTCATCCCTGTAGTACACAGTGAAGACAGTCTTTGTATTTCTTATCAATTAAGGAAAATCAAATAATAATTTCACATCTGACAATATTTCATGCTTAAAATTAAGATGTAATCAGCAGTGCAAATGACCATGTGGGATGCTAGTTGGTTTTCAGCTGTGAACTGAAGGAATTTGACTTCTACAGTCCAATTACCTGGTGAAATCTGATTGGTTAAATTTCTTGGTATACCTCTTCTCCAATATTTCATTTTAAATGTCCTTTTTTTGAAAAAAATGTTCACTCATAAACTAAATGAAAACTTTACTGCTTCCTTCCCTGGCTATTAAAGTTATTTACAGAAAGTGAATGTGTAAATACTAAAACTTCCATTTATGGCTAGTTGAACCCACAGCTCGGCCAAGAGGATGCAATAGCACTCAAGAATACCAACTGGGGAAGAACACTAGGAAGGAACTGTAGTTCACAAACCTGATCTAGACAAATTTTTTTCAGTTTAACTCCTTCTGGATCATGCTTAGCTTAGCACTGTTATGTGACAGCCTTAACGTGTATTCATTCTTCTTCCTGTTACTGCGGTTATTATTGCATGGTATCTCAGAACTCAGTTTATGGACTGGGAGCAGTAGCATGCCAGATACTCACCAGTACAGAAAAAAAAGAATCTTCCTGCTTTCTACAGCATCCTGTGAGATGAGATAAGGCACAAATGCCAATACAGAGGAATACTGATGAGGTAATAGCCCATAAAATACTTGATGGTTTAACTACTATCAATGTTTTGTAGGCAACATTATAAAGTCAGTTATTAAAATAGAGATTGGAAAGAAGATAATGAATGATCCTTCTGAATATGGAGGGAGAACATGAAAAAAATAATAAGAGGTTTTGATAAATTCATAGATATAATATAATTGTTGCTTGAACTTTTGTTTATTTATTGTAGTGTTTGTTCATTCCTAATGTTAATAGAAATTGAGAGTGTCCGTGAAGGAAATCTTGAGCATAACTGGAAGCCAACAGAAAGGTTCATTAGTCTCTTCTTACACATTAATATTGTACATGGTTCATGGTTCGTTATGTACATTGGAAGAACAGAATTGATGTTGATCCTGTCAACAGACCTTGAAAACTGTCTTGATCGGGATATGGATAATAAAAAGTAATAACAGTAGAGGCATCATTAAAATAATAATTCCTTCAAATTTCCCTTCATTTATCAGATTAACATAATGAAATTAAATTCCAAGTAATTGTCTCCCACATCTACTTAGCTTGAAGACTTGAAAATTGCTTGTTTGCCTGTTATTTAGTCTATAAAATTTTACCTCTCCCACAAAACTTGCTTCATTTTAAAAAGGAATTTTTAGTGATCATTAAGCTAAAATTTATCTCAAAGAATATTACCTTGTAGTTCAGGCCAAAATTATTATTAGGCATCTATGAAAAATAGAAGAAATGCAAACATTTACATGGGCAATTCAGGGATCTTTTCTCGTATTTGTTATTTCACTCTAAATAATTCCTTAAAAACTTACTCTTATAAAGGCACAACCCACAGAAGACATTGCATAGTTCCTACAGGGACCAGATGTATTCTGCAGAATGTTGTGTTTGGTTGCAAATGTTTCTCTTGTGTTTGCAGACTAGGCATATCAATAAGTAGTCATTCTGAACTATCATGCCAAACTCTGAAAATTTTTGTATGCAAAAGCTTAGTTGCTAGAAGAATGCACAAGTAGTTTGTAAAATCATCTGTACAGATTTTTTTACCAAAATTATTAATGTGAACCAGAAAAATAGGAATACAAAGACTGGGAGGTAGTCTCAATAGTTATGAATACCTAAAGGTCCTATTCTTTTCTCATGGAAGCTTTGTATTTTACTAGAACTGTACCTGACTGATAGAGATGTGAAAAAAATCAAACCAATCACTTAACCAATAGACTGTATTAAGAATATTGTATTGCAGCACTTCGGTGAACAAGTAGATGCATTAGTCTGATACATCTAAATTATTAGTTTGAAACAATCAAAATATTTCTTTTTGACTGCAGCAATATTTAGTTACAGTTCTGATGTGTGTTGGAAGTTATATTGAGACCCAACAGAAAGATAATGAAAAATACGCCTTGGCTTAGCTGAATACTATGAATTGCCATTATAAGTGAATTCTGAGAAACATTTACCTTGAGTTTCAACAGAATGATTATATTCAAGGTTAAAGACTATGAAGGTGGCATTTTGGAGGAATAGAGGACTCTGTAACTTGTAAAACATTTCCATATGTACTGGTATCTCAGAATTTTTGGAGCCATTACCAGACTGTGGCTGAAAGCAAAATCCCTACCATTACCAGCCAAGGTAGATTTGGTTCCAGTGTAGTCTCCAGGCAGCATAAAACCTCCCGTAGATGTATGTACACATATATTAATAGAATGAAGAGCAAAACAAAAGCAAGCAAGACAGTGGATACGTAATCCTGAAATAAATATGACACAGGGGAAACAATGTGCAGCTTTTCCTTACTGCTTAAACTGATGATCTTCATTGTTTTCCAATCATTTTTGCAATACATTTTATGGATGTCAGTTGCACAAATCTTGTGGAGCTAATCTGGATAAAGTTATAACTAAGCCTTTCTGGCCCTCAGGCACCTTAGTCTTGGCAGTCTCCTGCTGTTTGCTATCAATGTTCGACCTGCATTACTTCTGTAGCCCGCGAGAAGCACTTTTTAGTGTTCAATATTGTTTCTTTTTCTTCCATCTTCAAAGGTTTTTCATTTGATTTTATGCAGTTAGGCTGTACTGTAAGTGGTTGATACCGCAACTTTCCTTGTCTCAGATGGTTTTTTTCATGTATAATAGAGCATCACCCAGCAGCAACACTGTAGTTAATATCTGTTAATATTTCCTTATTAAACTCCTATACTCAGGATTTAATAACACAGCTGCAAAAATCTCGGGGTTGAAAGCTGGCATTGAAAATGAATCAACAGGGAAGAAAAGGCTGATAGTTTCTCTGAAAATACATTATATCCATGCCACTCTACAGGTTGATATATATTAGCTTTCTGAATGCCTTTTTTGCTTAAATGCATTTGGGAAAGTTTATGTCCAAATTGTCCCTTGATCTTTATGAGTACTGCAGACCCTCTTTTTTTGTTGTACAGAACTTCTAAATTATATTTAATGTTGGTGGAAGACATTATGCATATATTTTGTTTCCTAAGTGAAATGAAAAATGATTAGTCATGCTAATGATAAATACATCATTTAGAATATTAGCCTTGACAACTTTATATATCAATTAAATATTAGAATTAGGTGTTCTGCTTGTATATAGAGCACATCTAGATGCAAATATGATGGTCACCATTAAAAAGTTAGCATTTATCAAAGGTAGCTGAGTCACAGTAACTTAGTAACATAAATGAAAGTCCTGGTTTGAGANTATGGTTTTGTATATATTTCATTATTTTTATTTTTATTATTTTATTATGAATATTTTATTAAAGTAGTTTAGTTCCTTCTAAACTCTTAAGTGTCTCTTTTTCTCTCTCTCCCTTGCCTCCCTTTGGGAGCGGAGCAAGAGAGAGCGAGCACCTGTTGTTCTACCGGATTGGGCCAATCTGGCCCAAACCACGACAAGGAACTTTTTTAAATAGAGGAAGATATTGTGGCATCTCAGAATTCATGGGGAAAACATTTATTAAACATAGACTTTTCACTGATGAAATTTTGTAATATTGCAAACAATCTGGTGAGAAGAAAAAAAATAAACAAGATGTAAATAAAAAGAGATCTGAACTTTTTTCTAGTTTATCCAGCCTGAATTACTAGTTGAAGAATGGGAGTTTCATGGAGGCACTGAGAAAAGTATTCCACCTGTTTCTTCTCCCTGATTATGCATTTAGGTTTGCAACAGCTGTTCCAATCTGTGACAATAAATAATACTTTATTAGTTAATGCTTTAATTAAAATAGGCATGCAAACATAATCATACTCCAGATTGATAGGTAATAGGCTTTGACTAAATATAAAGATAGATAAATAGATGGTGTTAATTTATATTATTCTTGAAAACTAGAAGGCACTGAGTTATCTTTCCATTACGCTTTCCCTTCTTTTTCTGTAAGGTGTTTTGAGGTCAGACCTTTTCCAGGTCATCCAAGAAATGAAGTTTCCAGGCTCACTTTAGGGCATGAATCAAAATGAGTGCTCCAAGAGACTTCATTTTAGTGCTTAATAATTTCATTTTTCCTTTTAAATAGTTAAGTGAAGACCTGACACTAAATAAGCAACTGAAACAACCATTGAATAACATGGTTTTCAGCCTTAACAGAAGTTATTAATGAATTTAGTGGCTGTTTGGTGTTTGTTTTTAAGGCCCTCATTAAAGAGAATTAAAAATGCAGATGTCCCTTCCAAATAAAAACTGAAGATAAAGACTTCAAACTTCAATTCTTGCCAAATTCACCTCATGTTTTTCATAGTCTTTATCTCAAGGGTCAAACAGTGAAGGTTTGACTGGAGTCCAGCAAAGTTATCTTTGATAAAAATTGGTTAATAACCTCATCAACACATTCTCTTTGGGCTATATTTGTTTCATGGTGATTACTTCAGTAACTAGTCAAAGCAATCTCAACTTTAACCAGCAGGCGATTAGGAAGTTTTTATGAATAAATACTTGGTTTTAATGTTGGGTTTTTTTAGAATATCACTAGCTGCTTTTATATTTTAACCAAGTCAGTTCAATTCATAGCAGGCAGTTACACTGAGAACCAACTCAAATCTTTGCAGAACTTCTTTCAGAAAACGAGTCAGTCCCAAAATGGTTTGTGGTAAAAGCCTAGGTGTTCCAGAGACTCAGGTCCAGCTTGCGTAAAGGAGAAGCTTTTGTGTGTTTTTCAGTCAAGAGCAAAATTGTTGACGTGTAAAGTGTGGAGCTGTATTTTACCAATTGTAGCTATAAGACAAATTCTAGAGGTGCAACCTGCTGTATTATGTCGATAGTTTCACTTCACATTTGTTAAACATTAAACTTTGTTTGGTTTTATGGCCTAATAAGGTAAATTACTGCCAGGTTTCCAAAGAGCTGCAGAAAAAAAACATTATTAAAAGGACATAATCATCATTCTGGGATATAAATGAAGTATCACCTGATCTTACCAGAGCACAAAGTCAGTGAAAATCCAAATGAAGTGAGAGAATTTTCAAATTTACAAGGTATTAATTAAGATAAATAGATTGGGATGGAGGATTATTAAAAGCAAAATTTCAAATTTAGTTTTTGATAACACTAAATGTTTTTAAATAGGGCTGGTAGACCATTGCAGAGTTAGAGGGGAAGAAACCGTTTCCTTCTGTTGAATGGATTTTCCCAACACTAAGGCAGAATTGTAGGCCAGGTGCTAAATGAGAACAGAGACCATTACATAGCTGTTATTGTTTCTTAAGCATTTTTGGAAAAGATGGCTAAGAAAGAGAAAAAGACAATTAAACAGTGCCAAGTCTTCAATCATATTTGTGCAAAACAGTGGAACGGAGCTGCCAGTTAATGATAATGTGTCCTGTTCTTAAAAACATAACATTTTAGAAGCCTCTTCCTTTTTGGACACTACCTAGTAGCAACTCCACCTCACTGAAACAAACTACTTTTGATTAGAACTGTGAATACATGGGAAATTCTAACTAATGTTTTATTTCTTTTTCCAGATATTTTCAGTTTAAGGTTTTGCAGCTTTAGCTATTTAATTGTATGTCATAAAAGGTTAAATTTTTACATAATTTCAAAACAATAAAAGGGAAAACAAGAAACATTTCATTCAAATATATTGACATGAAACACTTTCAGATTTATTTATTTTTTATTATTTTGGTGGAACCCGGGGAATTCATTGCAATTATGTGATTCCATTAATTTCCTCCAACCTGTTTTTGGTAAAGAAACTATTCCTCCAAGATTGTTCACATATATGTACACTATAAAACAAATAAAAAATGGAATGACCAACCATTAGAAAGAGAATTAGTTTATTCTGAAAATGTCAGAGTAGTAAACTTTGACATTAGTGAATTAATATTTCCACCCATATGTTTCTTTCTAACAACATTCTGGTATGCTGGCATTCACAGACTATATTGTTTATGATGTGATCACAGACTCTCAGCAAATATGCTTCCATCAAAGTGGCACTGCCTGGATTCATCCAGATTCGATGGTTTCAGCAGAGAAGCAAGCCCTAGAGGGGCCCTGAATAAGGCCACAGCTAAGTGCCAAGCCTTTACCCAAAGGATAATGAAGTGTGATCTTGATCCAACTTCTGCATGAACTTGGAATAAACTGAACATGTGATTGATTTAGTGGGTTTCCTGTGATCCACCATGGGATTCTTCTTCATGTCATTTCCTAAATCTTTGATGTAACACAGGACCAGGTTCAATCTGTGATTTTGCAAATATATTTTGAAACTTGGTTTCTAATGTCCAAGAGAAGCCGCACAGCTTGAAAAGATGAGTTTGTTTCACATTCACATTTTTATTTTAAATTAAAATATTTTGTTTGTACAAGTAGAAACTTGGACTGCTCCTTCAGGTGCTCTTGAATGCACTTGTGTTGAAATTTTTTTAAGCCACTGATAAAATCCGTTTGAAACAAGGGTGAGTCAAAGGATCACATCTAAATGGGCACAGTAATGCTAACACCCTATCAGTAACTTAACTACATGACAGCTCTGAAAGCAAATGCAGAGCTGCCAATATTATCTGGGGAGTCAGCCAAGAAGCCAGATGCTACCAAAAAAAAAAAAAAATCTTCTGCTGTTTGTTTTTTTGAGGTCTCATGGGTGCCAATGAAAGACAAAAAGATCTAGTGCACTTTATAAAGCAATATGTTAGGCCTCAAACACGTCTACTGTTGTTGAGGACAATTTCATGCCGAAGAGTGATGGTGTCAAAAAACCCAAAAGAATCATATCCAGTAGTATACGAAAAGGATGTGAAAAATAAAAACAGTTTTCTGATTAATCTTACTTGCTATATTAAATTTGGGAATCAGAGAAATTCAGGTGTAGCTCAGGATACTGGGGTGGGGAATAAGGTAAGCTAAAACCAGGATTTCATTAAATCTGGCCTCCAATATTAACTTTTTAATCAGCATGCTGCTGTATGACTCAAATAAATTTAAAAGGCAGACAATTACTTAGCAAAGGGTCCTGCAAAGAAAAATAAATCTAATTGATTTTATTTACCTTTTATTAAGTGCTGAGAGTTAAGACCAGGAATAGATATTCTTTTAAAGATTCATAAGATTGATCTTGATTTTTGTTATTTGTTTCTTCAAATTTTCTTCTCCCTTTATTTTAAGGATTGATTGGAGTAATACGTTTGTCCTACTTAATTTTCAATTGCATAAATACCTGTAGTAGACAAATTCTCTGTGCTTTTTCTCTAGACACTTATTTTCTTAAAATTAATATCAATATACTCTTAAAGAGCTGATGCATTGTATTTTAGAGCTGAATTTTGTTCACAGGTATTAGCAGAAATTACCACAAAGGTGTTTTTAAAAGTCATTTAAATTTATTGTACTTGTCTGGGCAAAGAGTGGGATAGAAGAATATAACATATAGGCAATTATCATAAATATCTGAGATTATTGACAATATGATGAAAGAACACTTGTGAGGTATGAACCAGTTCAGATAAAACAAATGAGTTTCTAAGTCTGCAGGACCCACTATTCCATTTTATTTTAAAGTATTTTACAACAGTGTCATCTTTTCTCTTGAGGGGGCAAATGGAATTTTCCCATTGGGTTTGTGTGAAGATTATTATTATGATAGCTCAGTTTCACTTGACCACATTATCTGAGAAGTGCAAAGATAGTTTTAATAGGCTTTTAATAATTTCCATGTAATATGCATTCTTTAAACACAGGAAAGTTCTTTGAGTTTTAGATAGATGATGAACTGAATTCACTGGAACTGGAAGCAGGGAAGGAGAGGCCCAATATTGCCCTTTGTTATGTGGCACAAAAACAGGTTTCCAAAGCCAAATACTCTCTTTTAGCAAACTGTTCTTCCTAGGTAACTACTGGATTCCTCTAAACACCAACGCCAGAGCGCAGACCAGATTTCTAACGACCAAAGTGTAAGACATTGAAAGAAGCAGTGATGTTTTGAAGGAAAGACTCCTTATTTTTCAAAAAAAGATTTCCCTCAAATCTCCTCTACCCACACAAGACTTAGTGGGGTTTATTGCAGTAAAATCACATCTTGAATAATGCTGCTTTTTAAAATTATATAAATTCTGTGATAGATAGGAAAAATTTTAGAATGTTTATTTACTCTCAATACATTCATTGTTTTTCTCCACGGAACAGTGTCCTAAACATCTCAGTGACTAAAGTGGTCATTTCATTATCATGGACATCAACGGGGCTTTTTTTGAATCCTTATGGTTTTAAAAGGTTAGCTTCAGAGACAAAAAAATTTGGGAAGGAGGAAAAATCCTCATTCCTTATAAGATAAGAAGGTAAATCCTAGTGTTTCACAGTAATTTTCCAGTTTTTCTGTCTCTGTCATCTAAAATGATTGAAATTAAATAATGCTTAGATCAATTTCAGTAGGGAGGTATGAATCCAGAAACTGATTTTATAGGTAGCAGGAAAAACTGCTACAGAAAGCTGTAGCACATCCCACTGTGAGTAATGACTTGCACAAAATATGTTCAGTTACAGTTGAACATCAGCCAGTTATAATTTAACTTTCTTCATGATACTGGCAGCTTTCTCTTCTCCATTCCATTTGCTTTATTGTGAAGAAAATCATATGATCTGGCATTATTTTCCTGAACTGCACAATTTTGCAATAACATAAAACCAAGCTCCAAGCATATATTTTATTTTAACTCACCAATACTGTTAAACCAGCACTGGCACTACTAAAATCTCTCCTTCATATTAGTGAGAAAAACAGACTGTGACTGCAAACCCATACCGCAAGCCTGAAGGTAAGGAAGCCAGTAAGTCAGTAAAGTGTCTACACTAATTCTTACCATGTCTCGTGGTGTCTCAAAATAATGTACATTTCTGGAAAATAGAGATCTTTTTGATTCCAATTTCATCTAGAGAGCATTGAGAGAACAGAAGATGGTACATTGGCTGAATTTCTAGACTTTATAACTCTGGGATATGTTATGTACACCACTTTATGCACCTGAAAGTGTGATTTTACTCTCTGAGGGATTGTCTTCCAATAAAGTGATGTAATTCCAAAAGGATAATACTTTATGTTTCTTCCAAAAACTCCTAAATCAAACAGTTTAGTCAAGAGCCTCCCTAAGCGTCCACACAGAAGTCAGGACATATGAAAAGCTGCTGAGATACTGTTTGCCCATGTCAGAAGTGGCAACTTCTCTGAATGGGAAGGGAAAATGATCAAGAACAGAAGATTGGCATCTCTTTTCCCCGCAATGAGCCACTGACACAACAAAGAACAGAAAAAAAGAGAACTGGCCTGCTAAAGACATGGAATTATCTTTCCTTTGGAAGAAAGGAGGAACAATAAAGATTTCTAGGTTTCTATTCAATACCTGGTGATGTGAAAGACTTTATGATTGCTCACATCATCACCTAGTGGCAAGTAATTCCTCCAAAATATGACAGTAGGAAAGAAGGAAGTAATAATTTATTTCTTGTGTCTGTCTTCAGGATCAGACATTCTGCCCTGTAAAGGGGAGGAAATGCTGACATGAAAGCTGTAGAAAACCAGATTGACCACACTTTGGAATTTCAGGTGAAAACATAATTTTTCCTCCATTTTTTTCTTTTAAAACACAGCAGTTCCATGACTTTAAGAGCTAGCTTAGCATAATTTATCTTGACTTTGTGATTCCCATGAAAATTATAGCTCAGAACAGCATTTGCTTACCCATAATGATTCTGCTGTCAATATCGGGGAAAGAACAGGTAAGGTGTGGAAAACACTTTTGATCACATTATGGATTTGGATATGCACTTATTTTCAATTGTATTACCAAACATTTAGAAAACTGTGCCAGTAAAAATGTCATCTGCATAACCACTCCAAATACCAAGAAGTCAAGGCAACCTGAGTATTACCTTCCCAAATATAATGTTTACTATACTGCCCTTCTTCATGTTCTAACCTTCTTAATACACTAATTCCTATCTCTAAATAAAATTATAAGCACCAAAGGAGGAATATTCAATATATAGTATATTTTCTCAGCCTTCGTTGTGGCTGGGAAACAGCACTAAGTGTAGTTTTCTTCTGGCTTCTTGGTTTTATCTTGTGGATAAGAGGGGAATGTTTCCTCAGTTTTGATGGACACTGAGGCCTTTCTAATAGAATGGTATTTCAAGAGTATGTAGCCATCTCCTAGTTGATAGAGATTTACAGATGTACATATTTAATTTATACTTGGAAGGGGAAAGAGAAAAAGAAACAACAACAGTATGAGTAAAGAAAGAATTTGCAAATCCTGGAATGGGCATGAGATCAGAGCTTAACATTGACTAGACTCTGCTTTAAAGAAATGCTGAGCCTTACAGTTAGTTGAAATGAGTGGAACTGAGAGAGGCAAAGTTAGTGAAGACAGGAAGATTGAGCAGGGTGTGGAATTTTATTTAAGTAAGTAAATAAATAAATATTTATCTATGAGTTCAGAATCTAAGGAAATGATTACAGTTTAAGAGTTTGGTTTAACAGTGCCTTTGAAGAAGCAATGCTTTCCTGAACTGTATGTATATATTTAGAAAACCGTAACATTTTAATATTCTCTGAGATCGAAGAAAACAGACAGCCATATTTCAAGTTTTGGAGTGTTAGAAAAGTGTCTATGACCAACATGAAAAAACAGTCTCTTCATGCTTTTCAGTGTTCAAAACATATTCAAATGTAAAAATCCAATAATTTAATTGCAATAACAAACTCACTGATGTGCGTTTATCTTTCTTTTACACACAGGGATTTACTAAAAATCACCTTATGGAAAAGTAGTTCTATGTGCTAAAATCCAAACTCAATGGAGCACTACACATAAAAGTTATTAAAATCAAATGATTCCTTTAAACTTTAAATTCAAACTCAGAGCACCAGCTAATCCAAAAGGAAATTAAGTGAAATGCCCCTCTGGGAAATGGTAAAATTAGTGCACTCAGGAAGAAAGTTAAATGATGAACCAAACTAAGAACAATGAAATTCCTTGGAAAATGTGTATTTTCACAATATGTACACATGTATGTTTGCACATATCCAAACATTAAACACTCAAATTGTTTAATTACTGCAAGAGTACACTTCTAAAAATCATGTAAGCACCTTCTAGCCTCTTCTTTTTTATTAACTTGTCTAAATTCAAAGACAAACAGCTCCTTTAAACTTTTTGTTTATTGATATTTTCTCATTGTACAAAATATAAATGTCAAACCTTTAACAGAGGAATCATATTAACACTATATAAATCTGATTTATGTTTTCTAAACCCAAGGTCAAGGTCAAGTGTTCATCCTGCCTCTGACAACCTTCGTAGATCCCACACTTAATCAAAGGCACTTTGGTAATTTATATGACATGATGATTAGCCCATAGTTTCTCCATAAACTTTGAGAGTAAATCAAATCACAATGTTTGTTACTGCTCTTGAAGAGAGCTAAACAATAGGTGGATTTTGTTTAACAGAAATAACTCAGTTCAGACAAACAAATATGTTGCTATAAAGGACTTGGTAGACTTCCTGGCCATCTGCGGGTAACACCCATCAACGTTTTCAGTAGTTGTGAAAACTAGGTAATGTACCGACTGGTTTTGGATTCCCATAAATATGATTAAACCTGCCCTTGGTGTGTGTGGCTTAGACAGCTATCAGCTACATATGTCCTCCTTCACATCTGATTCTTCACCTGAGAGCTTATTTGTTTTTCTTAGAAAAATCAGATGGTTGAAAGAATATCTCTCTCCCTACAAACCATTTTCTCTCTTACTTCCTTAGTTCATCATAGATGTAACAGCATTACTTTTTGTAATGTTATTACTCAGTATGAGCGGGCACCTCTCAAAACGCAGGCCTCACTCCAGCAATACAGAGTGGGATGCATAGATATTTTCTCCCCCTCAAATCTGTATATTTAATAAACTAATCTAATTATTTTGCTCTATGAAGACAATATGCCTTAATTCTCCTAAAAGAGTTTTTACCTGTTACTCTTTGTTATATAAAAATATTGTGTTAGAAATTTTGCCAATCAGTAAAGGAAGTGGGTGAATTTAAAGACGAATACATTGCCTCTTTAAGGGAACTTGTTAAATACTAGTACTTGTAAAGTCCTGCAAAGTACGTCTAACGCATCCAATAAAATCAGTCCTGTACAACATGTTATTGAGTAATTAGTGCTTAAACAAGAAGTTCTACTTCTTATTAGTCATCTTGATGCTCAGATTGAATAAGCTAAATTGATTGCTTAAGGAACCACAAATACCATAATCACAAATTTTATCGTTTTACGTAGGATGTTATGAAAAAAATTGCCTCATTGTCTTCAATGTGAAACAAGATTACTTTTCCCTAAGCAATGCGGTAGAAGGTACATAAAATCAAGTATGTGAAATCATTGGTTCCCTAATGCCACTGTTCTCAGTAGAGATAATTGCTTCATTCAGTTCATAAATTCTCTTGCTTGTTTGCATTTGTAACTCTCCCATAGAAGCTTACTCCACTGATGTAATGTTAGAAGTTGGTTCAGCTCTGTTATTTTTGATTGAAATATAGTAAGTTGGCAGCAGTTAAAGATGGATCCAATATCATTATTACTGGTTTTTGCACAGAGATCAATCAAGATCCAACAGGATTTCAGTAATTTATTCACTCCCTGATAATGTCTTAGTACCCTCTCACCCTTTCAGAGGGTTTGTCTGATTTCTCATTATGTCATAAATGAAATGTCTTATGTTTTTCTACTGATATGTATTTATTTCTTCTCAAGAGACAGAACATATTCACTGTGAGGGAAGCTATGGATAAAAATTGGAAGAATCAGTCATTTATTATTATTTGTTGATATTATGATTGTATTTAAGAAGCCCCAAACTCATTTTTATTTGGCTTACTACTAGCTAGAATACATATATCAGCTACTCAGAATGTTGGAGGCCACCTGTAAGCTCAGCTATTTCCTTCTAAACTGCTGCTGTATTTTTCATGCCCATATTAGAATTTTTATATTAGAAAATGACTTATTTGCTTTCACTAAGCCTTAGTATTTCAAACTTTTCAGAAACTTGACAAATAATCCCATTTGCTTTTTTTGTGATCAAGCTGTCATCAAAATAATGGTTATTAGTAATTTATTTTTTATAATTTCTTGAATAGATTGAACTGCTTACAGCTTATGCTGGTTTCCATGTGTGTCCAGGTCTGGGCTCCCCAGTTCAAGAAGGACAGGGAACTGCTGGAGAGGGTACAGCAGAGGGCTACAAAGATGATTAGGGGGCTGGAACATCTTTCTTATGAGGAAAGGCTAAGGGACTTGAGTCTTTTTAGTCTGGAGAAGAGAAGGCTCAGAGGGGATCTCATCAATGCTTACAAATATTTAAAGGCAGGGTGCTGGGAGGATGGCACCAGTCTTTTTTCAGTGGTGCCTAGTGATAGGACAAGAGGTAATGGGCACAAACTCAAACGTAGGAAGTTCTATCTAAACATGAGGAGGAACTTCTTGACTTTGAGGGTGTCAGAGCACTGGCACAGGCTGCCCAGAGAGGTGGTGGAGTCTCCGACTCTGGAGACATTCTAAACCTGCCTGGACGCCATCCTGTGCAACCTGCTGTAGGTGACCCTGCTCTGGCAGGGGGGTTGGACTAGATGATCTCCAGAGGTCCCATCCAACCCCTGTGATTCTGTGATATATCAAAACCTTTTATTGATCTACAGCAAAGAAACTCCTCAGTAATGTCCTGTTATGCTGGGGTTGTATCAGTTTCAGTAAACTTCACCTCTTTACTGAGTTAGAACATACACATATTGAATTTTTCACCTTTGAGATCACTCTGCATTGCAAAAACACTTTCATTTTCCCATCTTTGTGTCACAAAAAATATTCAGGCCATTTGGCTTATAATGGAATAAAATGGTCATAGTATTCCTCTCTTTGATCTTCTTCTTGATTCCTTTTCTGGGGAAAAAAAAAAAAAAAAAACAAATAAAAAAGAGTAAAAATATTTAGGAAGATACATAGAAAACAAATTGAGCTATAAATGGTTAAACATCTCTCTTCTAAATAAATTATACGCGGAAGTCTATCTCAATGGTAAGACAGTTTCAAAATCAGTAAAAACCGTCTCAGCCAAGTTCTGCAGTCTAGCAAAGACATGGGTTTTGTCACAATAAACAGTGAGGTAGTACTTTGTTAATTTATGGTAGCTTGCAGGTTTCTTTACATTACTGTATCTTCTGACTTTCTTTCTTCCCAAATATTACTCAGTTTCTTTCACTAGAATATGTATACAATTTCATATTTGTAGATTTTAGAGTGTCAGGGATGCTATTATCCCTGCATCACTTTCCATAATTTCATTTATATTAATTCAATATAGTTGTTTTTACTTTTGTTCATTTCACATTTGATAAATGATGGTATTCACCCAAACTGCAGGGCTCATCATTCAAAGGCATAGCTTTTGAGAAGGGCTTCATCAAAGTCAAGCATCTAGTCCAATGTATCATAAGTGTAGGCAGTTGTGATTTTTTCTTCTAAGTTTTCTCTTTGCTACTCTGTGACACAGAGTAGCCTGCCCTATGGAAGTACGAGAAGAAGCACTTTCCTAACCAGTGCTGTTTCACCAAACTTGCCATGAGCCATCTAGTTTTCTTTGGAGAACAAGATGTACAAATCTGGATACATTTCTGAACAAAATGTTCCTTGCATTACTCAAAACAAGAGTCTACCTTAATTTGAAAGAAGACAAATGTTGAACTCATGGAATGATTTCCAACAGGGTTTTTTAATATTTTTGTTTTTTCAGTTGAAATATTTTGTTGCTAATATTAATTTGAATCCAATATTTATCTAGATCAAAGTTCAAACAGGATTAAATACCTGTACAAAAGCTGAATGAACTATGTTGGTTTGGATTAAACTAAAATATTAAATTTCATTCAGACTGTTGGGTTTTTTTTTTTACTTAAAGTATCTTGATGTTTTTCCCAATTAGAGAAAATAATATTGCTTGGTTTTGTTTTAATTTTTCAATTTTTATGGAACTACAACCCTAATTATTTGAACAGCTCCACTATCTGCTTTTTTAATCTTCTTTACCTAAATTTAGGTGGTTACTATCTGGAATGAAACTTGAAGTTCTGACATAGAGAGCTTACAGTATTTGTAGCTTAGATGATCCTTCACTTGCTGGGTATTCATGTGAGATTTCATCATAGGCCACTGTTTTTGTTTTGATTAACTTTTATATTAGCATACACATGAAAGATTCTCCAACTTTTTATAAATACCCTCGTGCCTTTGCTTTTGGTATATATTTTATATTGTTTTTCTCTAATCCAAATTACAATTATTTTATAAACTTGAAAAACAAATATCCAAACCAGATTTTTGAAAAAAAAAAAAAACAAAAACCTCAGAAATTTTAATAAATCAAACTGTAATAGTCTGGGAATCTCACAGAATCTCTCTCCTGGAAAAGGTAAAGAAGATTTTATTAAACTCCTCTGAGAAAGGCTATGACATGCTGTCAGTATGTGAGAGTAGCTTCATTAGTGGCAGCTCCTTTTAAAAATGAGTATAGTATGTCACTGAGTATACTACAGGTTTCCTTTCTATACAGCGCCATCTTTAGAGTAATATATCATCTCAGCAGCATCTTGTGATGATGTATTACTCAAATACATCATCAGCCTGAACAGTGTTTCAAGTGATTTATAAGCCTAGTAAATCATTAGAGTGAGGCACACTGATGATGTATTATTCAAAGATAGCGCCATATGGGTAAGAAGGTTTTAAAAGCATAGTCAACAGAATAACAGAACAAAGCATACAGCACAAACAAATTCATACCATGCAGAAGGCAGCTGCCCTGAGCTTGCAAAAGAATGTTAATTCCAAATGAGCTCCAGCAATGACATAGTTTACTGCTCCTTTTCTCTCATGACTCAATCTGAACACCAGTGGGTAATGAGGATCTGTACAGGTAATACTTCTAAATAAGACAGATACATATGGGAAGACTCCCAAGCGGAATAATGGGCAATGGGATCCTCGAACTTACCCTTACTAAAATTTGTCTAGGCAGATTTGGACTTGGGCATCTTAAATACCCACTGTAACGGAGGAAAGAGGGAATATGTTTGTGTGTGTGCACAGGTGTAGGTGGGTAGGAGTGTGTGAAGAGAGTAATAATGAGCTGGTTTCTGTTGATCTAGAACATAGTTCTGGGTCATTCTTTTAAACAGCAGCAGAATCAGCACACTAAACATTTTCTCACCCCTGTTTGTGGTTACATGAACGGGCCAAAGCCTTTCCGTACATAGCACAATATAAGAGTTTGTGGAAAAAAAAAATTGGCCATAAGAACTTCACAGTAGCTAGGAAAACTAGAAGTAACTGTAATAACGCATTTTGTAGCCTTTTATTTCTTGCTATTGTAAATTACTTGCTACCATACGACAGACAATACGGACCTAGTTCTCTTACAAAAAATGTTGTCAAGGAAAGAAAAACAAGGAAGTTTGGTATGACTGACACTGACATTTTAGTTGCACTTGAAGGTAGCACTTTCTGTATACGCAGCAATGCCCTATTAGGTGTTTCACAGCGTCTCTAAGTAAAATACACTATATTCTGCAGAAATATGTATTTCTGATGTGAGCAGGCCTATTTCCTTCTTAATCCTACAACGTTTATTTCAGATCACCTAGAGGCCTTGAGGTTTGCTTTCAAGTAGCTTGTTGCAGCTCTAACAATGGTCCTACATTGTATAAAGATAGTAGATAATACCAAGCAAACTCTTCATGTACCCGCATCTTAAACTTCATGATGAGGCTCTATGCAATATTTCTGCAGCAGACATAATAACTAAAAGCAAAAAGGCTAAAGTTCAAATGTTTGCAATGTCAAAAAACACCAATAGGGTAAGATCCAAAAGTTTATGGGAGGGAAATTTCTAGTTCATCAAAAGATAATCACAAAATCAACTTTCCTTGAGACATCTTGTTGCAGGGCTCCACATTTGTAACACACAAATACACCAAAAGAAAAACAACAGTTTTTTTTTCCTTCGATGTTAAGGTTCTGGGAAGAGAAGCTGCTTTTCTAGTTTTGCTTATATTTGGGAAAGAGTTAGATGTTCCGGAATGATTTTTATCTAAGCCTCCTATTGTAAAGTCTCCTTCCTCATTTTTCTTGAGGAAGATTTCAGATGCTGACCTTTAGATCCAGAGAATATTTGAAGATGTGGAGCATAAGAACTGAGAAAAAGGCTTAGGTGCCAGGAAATTTATGTACAATAATCTCAACTGTATTATTAACAGGATTTTTCTGTAATAATTAGATGATACAGACTATAAATGTTAGCATCATTGTAACTGGACTAACAATAACTTTTTTTCATTTTTATTAGAATGTTAAAATATTAATTGAACTTACAGTAATTTGCTGGATCTGCGTATATAAGGTATGGTCCTTCCTGTCCATAAGAAGATTTTGAGTGCAACAAGGCACACCTGGGCACAGTCTCAGAACTTTTGAAAATAGCTATTGATGCAGGTGTACAGACAGCAACAGGCACCATTTACACAGCCCACGCTAGAAAATGCTTTTCCAGAGGAGTAAACACATATTTGCAAACATTAAGAAGTACAGCAAACTGATCCTTAGTGGGATCTCAGATTAGTTTCATTTTTTTTCTCTCTCAGATGTTACCTTTTTAAAATCCATTAATTTGTGATGTTGTATATCTCTGTTTCAACAAATTTTCTTGCCCAAGTACGAGCATTTTAGGTAAAAGAGGCCTAAATACGTCTTCAACACAGAATTTTTGAGCATGTGCTGCGTAGTACATGGATATGCATTTCTGTCTAGGAAATCTTGGAAAGAAGCACAGAAGTCTTACCAAATGTATTTGGTAGGTCAAACCTATGGTTGTAATATGAAGTTTTGCAGGTAGGTTCTTGGACTGGAAGGAGAAAAGAGTAGAAAAAGATCTGGATAATATGTGTTTCAAACACATTATGTACCACCTGAGCAAGTAGTGAAAGTGGGTGTCTTCCAAGGTAACAGAAATTTCCCATTCAAAGCTTAACAGTGCCAGGCATCTTATTTCCCCAAGCCCGATATTAAGCATTTGTTGACATTCAAGATT
The DNA here is from genome assembly GCA_013397275.1 of Burhinus bistriatus. Taxonomy (NCBI): domain Eukaryota; kingdom Metazoa; phylum Chordata; class Aves; order Charadriiformes; family Burhinidae; genus Burhinus; species Burhinus bistriatus. The sequence goes on along the minus strand of VYXH01001388.1, from coordinate 138,269 downwards.
TCTTTTAGGAAAAAAATGTTTTCTTACAGGACCTGTTTTGTGAAACTACTCCAGTTTCTTCTGATATTTCTTTTGTCCCCAAAAAACTCCCAGCTAATTCAAAATTCCATTAATTTAATTTTGTGAGATAACATCCAAAGCTTTTTAAGTACCCATTAGTATGACTAATGTATTGATTTCATATATGTTACTGTAAGAAAATATGGCCCATATTTAATTATTACAGCTAATTATTGTAAGAAAAAAGTGTAGTTTTCCATTGAACCTTATATTCATTTCATATGTGGCACATGGAAACAGAGAAATCTTACAGAAAATAATTGAAGAGTAAGTATCTATTTTACCATCTGAACATGAAAAACTCTATTAAGAGTCTTATTTTGGGCTAAAAGGAAAAGTGAAATAAAGATATAAGCTAATATCAATCCATAATTTTCCTATTTTGTTTGAGTTTATTGGATCAAAATAATTTGATTTTTCTATTCACATCACAGCAGGAATCACCTGCTTTTCTGAAAATCTAATGGTTTTATTTGCTTTGCAATAGCAGCACCTTTCAGCACCATTACATTGATGGTGTGTCGTTGTATAACTAACAACGCCTTAAACTATATTGGTCCCAGACCTAGAATTTGAAATAATGGGTTTTTCTGGAGCTGCTTACATTCTGAGTTACAGAACCTGGCTCCTTATAAATACTGAGGCTTTTTGAAAAACCTGGGCATATGTATGTGTTCAGTTATTCTTTAACCTGAAAGAAGATAATTTAGAACTCTAATCTCAACATCTACCTTGTTCATATATGTTTGACAGACCTAATGGAGATAAAAGTATTGTATTTCTACCTTCAGAGTTTTTCTGTTTTCTGCAGATACTCGGAGATAGAGAAGATGACTTCATATTGCTTACGTAAACTTTTAAAGGGGATTCTGAAAATATCCGTATATTTTTAATTGTGTCCTTTAGTTTAAATTTTTTATAGCAACAATATACTATACTGGTGAACAGGAACTCTAAACTACTGAAGCTTAAGAGGCAAGCATGTAGAAGGTGGAAATAGAAAAAAAAATAGTCATAATGAATATGAAAGAAAAGTCAAAATCATAAAGTACAAGGAAGAAGAGAAGTCGTATTTAGAAAACGAAACAAGTGACATGAAATAATCACTTTATGAGATGTTTAATGGTTGGAGTAAAACTGTAGGAAGAGCTTATCCTTTACTGAACCAAGGGAATTGAAAAGTTTAATGCTTTACTGCTTCACAGTTCCCTGAAATGTGAAGATATCATTGGTTAATAACAACAGCAGAGACCTGGAAACTTAACCTAGAATAAATTGCAGTAAGTGTCATGGCTTCAGATTTCTCTGATTCTAAGAAATTTGTGGTGAGATGTTTAGAAGGCTGTCTGAAGCTATCTCAGGAGCTTTAACAATTATTTCATAGAATCACAGAATCACTGAATCATAGAATATCTCAAGTTGGAAGGGACCCATAAGGATCATTGAGTCCAACTCCCTACCCCTCACAGGACTACCTAAAACTAAACCATATGACTAAGAGTACTGTCCAGACACTCCTTGAACTCTGAGAGGCTTGGTGCCATGACCGCGTCCCTGGGGAGCCTGTTTCAGTGACTGACCACCCTCCCAGTGAAGGACCTTTTCCTAATGTCCAATCTGAACTTCCCCTGACACAGCTTCAAGCCATTTCCACATGTTCTATGGGTGGTCACCAGAGAGAGGAGATCAGCATCTCCCCCTCAACTGGCACCTTTGAGGAAGTTGTAGACTGCAAGAAGGTCACCCTCAGCTTTCTCTTCTCCAAGCTGAATAAGCCAAGTGACCTCAACCACTCCTCATAAGTCTTGTCCTCGGCATCTTTCAACATCTTGGTCACCCTCCTCTGGACACACTCTAATAAAGTAATGTCCTTCTTATATTGAGGTGCCCAAAAACTGTACACACTACTTGAGGTGGGGCTGCACCAGGCCAGTGTAGAGCAGGACAATCACCTCCCTCAACTGGTTAGCTATGCTGTGTTTGATACACCCCAGGACACAGTTGGCCCTTTTGGCTCCCAGGGCACGCTGTTGACCCATATTCAACTTGCCATCAACCCAAACCCCCAGATCTCTTCCCACGGGGCTGCTTTCTAGCCTTTCATCTCCTAATTTTTATGTACAACCAGGATTACCCCATTCCAAGTGGAGAATCTGGCACTTGCTCTTGTTAAATTTCTGAACACTGGTGGCCTAGAATTTGCATTATAACAGTCTGAGGAACAGTCAAACATTGAGTCAGTTGTTGAACAAAAATGGTACCAGAGAATTTTAGACCAAACAGCCTCAGAGCAACTCTTTCAAAATAAATGGTTGACTAACTCATGACACAAACTGTTGTTGTGAATGTAAAAGAAACAAAGACATGAGTAACAGCCAAGGCAGAATTGTCAGGAAGAAGTAATATTGAATGAATTGGACTAATTTTAATTTCCAGTAAATAATGAATCCTAAAACAGTAGTTATATTTCTTGATTTTGGTAAGACTTCTGTTATACTTAGAAGGCACTATTTTCTGTGACATTCTTACAGGTAAATTGACAAGACAGCCTAGATGAAACTTTAATTATTTGGGGAAGAAACATGTTAAGAAATGGTACTCAGAGAATACAATGCTTCAATCTCAAAGATGCATTGGAAGAGATATCTGGAAGAGTCAGTAGGTTTCTGCAAGGATATGTCTTAGGTTTAATGTTATTCAATAACTACATCTATAATGTGTGCACATTACCTTACTATTATTATTATAAGACAGCATTAAGCTGGGAGGAACAAATACGTGTTTGAGGACAGGACTGGATTTATAGTGCTACGAAAAGTAAGAATGAACCAGAGAAAAACAAGTGAGAAATTCTGTTAGGTCAGAATAACCAACAGCAAAATGCAATCTGGTTAAACACCTGTATTGTAGGATCCAGGGATTATAAGAAATCACAGGCTGAGCATGAGTCAAACTATCTCTCAGTGCTGTGAAAGGGCAGACACTACACTGTGATACATAAAGGTATCTGTAACCCTTTAAAAGCACAGTTTTCAGGTTGGGTATAGAAGTCTGGGTTTCTAAGCCCATAGACTGAAAGCAAGATATATGGATATTTGCCACTATAAAGTACATGTTATGAAAAACATACCATCTACTGCAAATATACATCTGATCTGCAGATAAGCAATGTAGTGAGTTCTGTGTATCTCAGTAGCTGTCAAATACAATCTGTATCCATGGTCTTCTGAATTCTGACAACAGACTATTCTGTAAGACACAGAAAGTAATCCTTCGATTGTAAGGGCTCAGCTGGAGCCCTTACATTCAAACTCTGGCAGTAAGTCTCATAATCAATTGAAGAGAAACAGAAGAATTAATGGAGGAACAGTAATATTTGGAATCTCAGAAAGCATTGCATGAAAGGAAAATATTAAGGACTTAGAGTTGAGTCTAGAGAGGACAATACTGATGGGAGACAGCAGTCTTTAAGTAAGTGAAAGATTTTTGCAAAGAAGTTGTCTACTATGTATAGAACAAGACTTAATGGGCTTAAATGTTATCAAAGGAGATTTAAGTTATACATTAAAAAAAAAAAAATCCTAATGGGAAGGACAGATAAGCAGTAAAATAGGTTGCCTAGGGAGATTTTAGAATCTCTATCATTAGCCAAATAATTATTGGGAATAATTTAAATATAATTGATCCTACCCTGTGGCAAGTTAACAGATGAAATGTTCTCTCCAGGTCTCATCTCGTATTTTCTATGAGGCTGTGGTTTTTTCTACACCGCACAATATGTACATTGATGTTTTGTGTCTACCATACCATCATTCCTGAAATTTCATCCTGCTCCCAGCCTTATTTATCCTTTTTTCACTGCAAGGCTTATCACAAAATTTAAATACATCGGTAAAAAAGTATAAAGTAAGGTAAAAAAAGAAAAGGATAAAGGATAACACAACCTCTATAGTCAGAAAAATCACTTCCACAGGTTATCTCTACAAACATTTAGCTTCATTTCAGCCCAAGGAAAAAATGAAATCATATTGTTACTTTCTATAGTCTGTAAAGTGTAAAGGAAGAAAGGGACATTTGCAATATATGGATGTTTTTCTTCTTTTCCACAAATGTAATATATCAAAATGCACAGGGAAGTGCACATCGTTGGAGTACTGATTTGCCGTTGCTCTCTGCTGGCTGTTACTGTGCAGGGTGTATTATCTTTCTACACCTTTAGAAAGACCAATTCTACCTAAAGCCTCAGTCAAGAGCTTTAGTGAACTGCATCCTTCATAATTTCCCGAGTTTATCACATTTTCAGTATGACATTTCTTAATGTGCTGTTGAAACCAGGCATGATATCTTGTATTGCTAATGCACGAAACTGAAGAACTGCTAAAAGAAATACAAAACTACCTTTAAGAATAGCCTTTAAAAAAGTATTATTTTTGTCAACATAAATAATTCATGTATGGCTTATGTTAGTAAAAAGGATCACAGGAATCATCGTCTATACTTTTCTATTCACTGACAGTCCTACCTCTCTCCTTTTTTAAAATGAAATCTTTAAAAACATATTCATCCAAAATTTCTGAAAAAGATGAGAAAACGGCTCATTCATTCAAATAGTCTCTGTATAAAGACAGGAGATATCCTGTACAATAAGAAACACGTCTTGTAAGATGAAATACAAAGTAGTATGCATTAAAACTATGTTTACAACATAAACTGCATATTCCCTTTGTCTTAAGATACTCTTCTCTAGAGACTCCTTTTTCAAAAGCATTTTGTGTGCACTTACGGCTTTGTTAACATACATTTGAATAGAAGATTTTTTTTATCTATACCCTCAGATTTTTGGATTTAAAAAGAAGACTAATTTGTGCCACAAACTTCAGCAATATCAAGATTTCACAAAATATAAGCATTTTGTAGTGGTTTTTTTTTTGTGTTTCACACGGGGTAATGATTCTTCCTCTCAAAAATTCACATCTAGAGATAAAGGTTTGAGGGATCAATTTGCTGAACCTTCTTTTTAGATAATGCTTTGAAACTTTACGGGATCTTAGGAAGAATTCTGATAGAATTTGCCTAATGAGGGGGAAACAAGGTGGGGAAGGGAAAATGTCCTGTTTGAACATTCTCTAATGTTTCAATTTTTCAATTTAAATTTTTATTTTTGATTTGAAGATTTTTTTTTAAACTTCACAATCTTTTTAAACGCAAGAATGCAAAAAGGCTTCCATTAGTACCCAGCAAAAACTCAACAAACAGAATATAGGGGAATATAAGTAAGATATAATTATACTATCTACTCTTTTCCCGAACATTAGTTTCACTCTTTGCCTGAATTATGTATTTTGGATGGATATAACAATTTTTAAGAAGGCAAAGGTGAATAGGCCTGTTATATGAAACACTATATTAAAAACCCAAAAGTTTTAAAATCATGTTATGAAACATCATATTTGCTTCTTATCTTTTCCAGGTATTAACACGGGATATTGTGTATAGACAGACAGATGAAATAATAAAGAGAATAAAAAACTTCACTGAAACATGAAAGAATACACAGGTTAGAGGGAAGGCTGCCTTCAGGGATGTTAACAGAGGCAGTGAGACTTTTCAAAATTAGGGCTAGTTATTTATCATAGAAATTATGGTGAGCTAAGAGGAAGGATTTGTGAGTTTACAAACCTGAACTATAATGCAAGTAGGAAATCCTTTTGAATTCTTTAATAAGTGATAGTAAGTACATTATTTTGAAAAGATTCTTCTTCAAAATTCAGAATGTTTTAATGTACCTTGTCACTTTTGAGACATTTTCTCTCAGGTTATTGCTTGGCTTTTGGTTTTTGTTTTTTTTTTTCCATAACCTCAGCATGATATTTATTATATTATGAAAACTGTAAGTTCTAGTCATGAGTAACTTATTCTAGCAGAGATTTATCTAATTTGTCTGTAAAGTCCCATGAATATCCTTGATGTTAATGAAAGCATAAATATTCATAATAATAAATAGCTGAACAAACTCAGGTCCTGGTCTAAAGGATACTGTAGATGGTTGGAAAATGACTGGATAGGCATAGGCCTATACCTCAAAGGACAAAAATAAGGGAACAAGTTCACGAACCTGAAACTAACATCAAATACCAGCACTGAAGTGGTAAATGCTGCAGAAGAGATTGGTAGACTGAGTTTTGGGGAAGCTGGGAAATAATTCCAGACCTGCACTGACCAGCTGCCTTCCTTTTTTATCACATGTAGTTCGAAAGGACTCAGCTACCCCACCCAGTGTATAATTGAATGGGTTCCTATTCCCTTACACTGAACAAACTTCTACTGATAGAGACTCTTATGTATAACTAAAGCCTCAGCTTATCCGTCCTTTAATCCCACCTTTGTCTCAGTTGGCTAGATATGATTCAATGAATCAGTAGAATTCTGCTGCACACCTTTCTTGAAAAAGATTAGGCTCCAATGACCCATTCCACTTTGAAATGTAATCACAGTGGTAGGGAGCATGGAGGTTCTTTGCAGAAGAATATTATTCTCAGTGGTCTCTTTTGGTAGTTCAACCATATAAGTTCCATGGTCTTAATAAATAAGGATGATTCTGTGGTCAAGAGAGAGACATGGCCTTAATTCCTAGCTGTTCCAAGGACTTGTCATCTTGGGCAACATTTTTTCTATCTTTTTTTGATATTTGATGTCATAATAGTTTTTCTGATATGGGGGACAGAGAGGATAGAAAGATATCATCACTATTATCTCCATAACTGCTCCTTTGGGGTCTGTCGAGAGGGAAGAATAATTTTTACATACATCTCCAACATTTTTGGACCTACGTGTGCGTGTCTTGGGATATGCAATCATATCCAAGTTTAAGACCCCGGTGCTATGCTCTTTACTTGAAATAAACTTCACTCAGCACAAGAATTGCGTTTCTCTAACAGAAAGGTTACTCTCACAGGTTATCTGACTTTGTTTCTGAAAATGCATTCCCTCTCACACCTCACTGAATACTGTTTCTTTCTCTCTGACATGCTTCTTTCATTCAAGCATAGATTGCTTTTCAGTAATGTGCCACAAAAGGCTCATTACCACTGAAGAGCGAGAGTTTTCATTTTACAGTGCCATATTATGGCACACTTTTCCCATTCCCATCTGTTCATGTAAATCTCCTGATAAATTAATATCTCTGCCAGAGGAAAGTTATTTACTTGATCTTTTGGTTAAGTAATTGTTGCCTCATTGAATAGTTTCCATTGTTTTCTCTCATAAACAGTATTTCTCATGAAGCTTGAGTTGCTATTAATTACAGAAGTGCTTCCAGGTGTCTGTGGCAAATTCAGCGCTGTTTAAAAAACAGTCTGTTTTATATACCACGATGAGAGGTTCTTTCTAAGGAGTTAGAAAGGAGCTTCTGTATAATATCTTTTATCCCCTTAGTCTTGGTAATGTTCAGATATCACTTTTCAACAGGATAACCAAGTTGGAAAAGCACCTTCCATATTTGAACTGACCTTGAAAGAACCCAACGTACAGGGAAATGTGCATTTAATCAGCTTGTAATATTTATTCTGTCAGGATGGAGTGTGACTGACAAGGAGAAACTTGATTATAAAGACAACCTGTAATTCATATAAGGTACTAAAGAGCACGAAGGAGTATGGCACTTAGAGCGCAAATCCTGGACTCTCAGAAGTTATATGAAAAATATAACACTTTTCATAGCAGTGTACTGTGATCGTGTCATTCAGAACTATTATCATGTCTGCCATCAATGAAACTCTGGAAACAGAGAACTTGTAATCAAAAAAAAGAAAAAAAGGAAAAGAAAAACATAAAATATATTAAAGCACTAGGAAGTCCACTGCAAAACCTAAGTAGTTCATCCATTTCAGAAAGGAATATTCTGTCATACTCCTGAATTTTAAATTTTTTTGTTTAGTTTATTTAAGTGGTGAGATTTTCTTCCCTTTTGTAGTAATGTCTTCAGAGGTTTAACAGAATTACTGAAGTAAAACTGAATCTCAGAGGTAGGAATTCATGCTGTGTCAGCTTTGACTAGAGTATGTTAAGTTAACCCTTTGTGCATCCAATGAGAAAGAATAAAAATATATTGATGGCCAATTGCATTCTAAAAATTCCAGATTAAACACTAATAACTAGTGTTTTCAAAATTAGTCCGAAAGATAATACACCTATGCAGCTAACTGAAGATCAGAAAAGCATTACAGATTCACTTTGTGTAAAATCTAGCAACATACTCTGTCTGCAAATTAATGAATGTTTAACCAAGATGAGCTATAGTGACTCTCTTATGTAAGTCAAAATGACAGTCAGATTTCTACCAAATGAATTCATTATGGTCAGTGAATGAATAGCTAATGAATTTGGAATTGAGGATCTCTTACATTAAAAGTAATCCATAGGGAAATATCCAAATAAAGTCTTGTAGAGATTTTACTCAAAATGCAAATCAAATGAAAAAGGACAAGCAGGCTAAGCAGACAAAATGCATTGTTAATTCCTTGAGAAGCAGTGCTAGGTATAACAAAAGGAAAAGAATCTTTGGAATTACTTGCTACATAAACAATGGAATAGGATAGCCTTTATCAAAAGTGAGAAGGGGAAGGAAAGGAGTAGCTGATTCTTTTTGATTGCAATGTATGAAGAAGTATCAAATCATCTGTGAACGTTGGTTTTAGCACAGATTAAATGTAAGTAAAAGATCTGTGATCTGTCTCTCAAAGGTCAGAGTTTAACGTTGGGAATCCAGCAAGATTACGCGTTTAGCAGCTCTATAGCTGTGTTCATTCAGACTGGCTGACAGAGATGGAGATGGAGAATTCCATTTCTTCCTTCAGTACTGCTGTCAGCATTAAAAAGCAGGACTCCCCTTTAAAGTGAGACTATAACAAACCATTTAGGCCAACCATTCAGATCTGTCAGTCTGTGACAATGAATTTCCTGAATAAGCAAAGTAACAAACAGTTGTGATAGCTGTACTCATGAAAAGAGAGAACAGACTAAACTCATAGTGAATACTTAAGACAAAGGAAAAATCTCCTCCCTGGAAAAAAAAAAAACAAACATAAAACCTGCATTAATTCTGATATGAGCTCGCACAACCACACACGATGGAAAAGCAAGAAAATAAGCCATTAAAGCCTGCCTTCCTGTCATTGCATGTCTTACATGATCCTGATTAGATCTTCCTTCAGACAAAAGAGCTAATATCTCAGTAGTGAGCAATCCAATTCAGGGCTGAGTGGAAACAATGGTGATGAAAGCCTCTACACTCAGAAAAGACTAATTATTCAGAAGTAAGATATTTTGCTACAGCACGTAAATATTTTCAAATTTTAAATTTAGGATCAAAGCATTTTGTTTAAAGAAAAAATAAACACAACATACTATTAAAACATATTAATGTTTTTAAAAATAAGTTTATAGATACAAAATTTTTTTACCAATCCAAAATTTTTTGAAATCTCATTTTGAGGAATATTTTAAAGTATTCATTTTATTTTGTTTCATAGGAACATAGGACTGAAATGACCTCCCTCACAGGTAGTAGATACTTCATCATAAATGTAAAAAGTTCCTGATAAAACTGGAGAGACTGTCTATTTCCATTCCTTCAGATTCTGGCAGAATTAGAACACCATTGTTCTGTTTATTATAAACCTCTTTTACTCAAGTTTATTCAAGATTTCTTTGTATCTAGTTGCTATTGCACCTGCACCATCCTTCAGACTACATTTGTGGGGAAAAAAAGGAGTTTGCATGCCTTTCAGAAGACTGGAGAGCAGGGTTTAAAAAACATTTTTGTATTCAATATTTGAAAAAATATTTACAATAAAGAAATATTCCATAGGTGCAGGTCAATTAAGAAGGGTAAAAGGACTACATGAAGAGCTGAAAGAAATTCTTAAGGAAGTGAAGGTGCCTATAATGATTAGCTAGGTGGCATCAAATGGTAAAATTTAAACTATTATTAGATGCTTTTTGCAACCAAGGTGGTTAGATTTTAAAATTTCAATTTCTTTTTTCTCTTCTTAAAACAAATAATTACAGCTTTCACCATTACTTTCCATGTCTGTGGAAGCAACAGTTTCATAATTTTCATTGTTTTCTGCCTGAGAAGCTCAAACAATAATGGGAGCCCCAACAACACTTCTCATCCATTGTAGAAGTCTCAGATGACCCTGCTGATGGCTGTGGCATTTCTTGGGCTGAAATTCATTACATTGTCACAACAGTTCAATAAATCAAAAGAAACATGTAGACCCCAAAGGGTAGAGGAGGTACTTTTAAATACTGTTCCAGCTGTACTCTATGCATTAGAGCCAAAGGTTAAGTTTTTCCCTCCCCCCGCTCAAATGGTAAAACTTGAGGTGTCATTTGAAATGAACAATGAAAAGCTACAAGCTCTGAGAATGCAGCGAGACACCACACAAATAGACTTAGAGGGCACAGGAAAAACTACTTTGAGATACTTTAGCTCTGGAAAAGCTCCAGCTGAAAAGAGGCAACTTTGTGACTTACTATATAAAATACAAAATCCACCAGAGTTCCTAGACCTTACAATGGATCCAGCTGTTCTGAAGTCTGCAGAAAACATTCTCTGGAAATCATGTCATTTTTAAAATTTGGTATCTTGTGCCATGCTTCATCTATAAAGGAACTCAGAGCTGTTAAGATGTCAAAAAATGCCAGGTCTATTTAGATCTTTAAGGACATGGGCATGTCTCCACTGAAATTGTAGATTCCTCTCTGCATTTCAAATCTCCAGAAATGCTTTATTTCAAAACACAATTAAAAGAAATTAGGCTAAGATGGGTACATCTGGGGTCAAAACCAAAACATCTTTCTGGAGTAGTTGAATGAAGCTTGTAGAACTTTATATATTTTGATCTTATTGATTTCAAAAGCTGAAACTTTGATTCTGATTTTGACATAAAGCAAAGTTGTCTAATACCAGTAGAACACACCTGAATATTCCATTGGCTTGGCACAGATAAGAACATGCAAAATGCAGAGAGTGCTTGGGATATTGGATCATGGGAATTGTAAAAAGATGTTGCAGTTTCAGCCCAGAAACATCTCTTGGAGACTTTGGCTGCTTAAGTATAGCAGTCATCTATATGATATGCAGATTGAAATTTTTAGGGACCTAGGAGTTATCCAAATTTAGACAAACCTTTAAGACAACTGGATGGTCCATCCTTTACAGTTCTATCAAGTACATTTCACAAAAAAGGTGATAGAGTTACGTAGCTATAGGCTTCTCTGACTTATTCTGACATAATCTCTCTAGTCCTATATTTGGAAAAAATTGACCCATCACAGAGTTTTAAATAAAAAGAGGAAAAAATAAGCCTGAGGCAAACACCTGCCACAACAAATTTCAACACATATGATCAAAACTTGACAAAGATATAAGCAACCTAATACAAGATTTTGTAATGGGAAGTGTCAGTCAGTTTTAATTATATGTGTTGCTATCAGCTCCACCTATAATTAACAGTGTTCCACTCTGTTGTTCAGCTGCATATTCTTTTCCCACATTTATCTAGAATGAGTCACATAGAAATAAAAATAGTTCAACATTCTCAAAGCAGAGGGTTGATGTATGAGGGCAGAGGTTTCTGTATTTCCCCAAACTGAAAGACCTAATTTTGACAGGCAATGAATACTTGCTCAGCAGTCGCTACTGGTTTTATCAATCCTTGTTTGACCCTTAGGACTGGTCTGAAATGTATACAGCCTTTAACAATTTAGAAAGGCTAATAGAAGAATAAAAATATGTTTCTGAACTTTCCTTGAGGGCATGAAAGAGCACTGTAGGTGTACATATTATGTGAGACAGGAGCGGCTGTATATTACCTAGTCCAACTAATCAAAAAACAGGAATCATACATTCTAGCTAGTTATCTGAACCTTGCATTTAGGACAGGTACAGGACTTTGTGATTGCCTTTGTTGAACTTCATAAGGTTTCTATCCCCTCATCTCTCCAGCTTGTTAAAGTCTTCCTGCATGCCAGCCCTGCCTTCCTGGGTATATCCCTCCAATCTGGTATCACCTGCAAATTTGCCAAGGGTGAATTCCATCCTGTCATCCAAGTTGTTAATAGGGATGTTAAATAGCATTGGCCTCAGTATCAACTTCTGAAGAATGGCACTGGTAACTAGTTACCAGCTGAACTTAATGTTTTCGGGAACACAAAGAATACTTCGGAATCCAACTTCAACAGGTTGGTGAGGAGAAATTCTGCATCCCAACCTACATGAACATGTGCACTGACAGTCTGTTTTTACAGCCATTGTTTCATTTTAGCCTAGAATTAAAGTCTGAAACAAGCTCTCTAGAGGTGTGTGGCAAGTGTACCAGCCCATGTTTCTTCCTTCGTCCACACCTCTTATTCCTGCATGGATATTTTTAAACCACAGCAACTACATCCACTGCTGTGAAACAACATCTTTTACAAATAAATAAGGTATAAGCTGCTCTGTCCAGTGGGACAGATCTCAAAACTCTATCATCTATAGACTCCTGAATATATCCTCTCTTTAATTACCTGCAAAGGCTGGTAGGCTAGAGAAATGGACTTCCCTCCACAGAGTGAGCCTGACCTGCGGTACGTATTTGCCACTTGCCAACTCATTCATGACTATATATATGCAGAGCCTGTCTGATGCACAGGTTTTTTTTCTTCTATAACGTATCATAAAAAACCTATAACACTTAAGGTTATATTCAGCTCTTTTTTACACAGGATTAAAGAACTAAGCAGGATCTAAGTCACTCCACTATTATTATATTTAACATTTTTCTCCATTTCTTCTTCAAAGCTGAATCTAGAACTGTAATGTGTCATAAAAAAAAAAGTCATTGGAATATACTAATATACTATGTTTTGAAACTTGCAATTAGATGCTTCTGTGCATATCATCTGTTTTTCCATCATCCTTCATAATCAAAATTATGTTGACTTTCTCTGTATACATTCACCTGGAAACTTTAATTATGCTTTACTATCTCACTTTTGGGGAAGGCATAAATCATCTGCATAGTATCCTGCATAGAAATTACACTGAAAACTTGGTTATTTAAGAGGACTCAGGACAGCTGTTACTGTGGTGTCACTTAAAACACATAACTAAAGTGTAATAAATTTTTAGTTTCTAGGATTTTTTGTGACATCATCACAAATTGTAATGATGTGATTATACATCATATACTAGAGTCATAATTACATTCTAATTATGCAAGGAGAAGTATTTATACTAAAACAGGCAATTAGGTGTAATTACACTAATGATGTAAATGTGCAAAAATTAACTGAAATTGATTTGAAAAGGAACTAGGGAAATGTATACAAATAAAACACATTTGATGGTTAAAAAAAGGCAAATTTCTGTTAAATGTTAAGTCTTAATTATTTATTAGGAACATCATGCAAGGAAATGCCCCAAGGTCATTTTTCCTCCCAGAGCTCCTACTAAATGCTGCTATTCTCTGGCCCTTAAAGAGAGTGAGAGCTTATGTTTTTCCCCAGATCTTTTCAGCCAGATGGAGAGGGAATCTCTCAAGAATGCTCTCCAAAAGAAGTAACTGTGGCTATCTATGTGGGTAGTTATTCCATAATGCAACTGACTGACACTCGTGTTTTTCATATTTGCCCCAAAATAACCGAGATTTGTTACAGGCAGGCACCTGGAATGTCATTTCTTACTTTCTTTGTGAATATTTGCTTTCTAGCCTGACCACTTTCTTATTCTTAGATCCCTGTCTTATATCCTTCCTTCCTTGTTTACCACAGGGCACTAGCAAAGTCAAAATTATGTTTTAAGAAAATCCTAGTCTTGACTGACCTACTCATGCAGTTACCTTATGATCTGTAGTAAACCTTGCAGGATTTTCTTCTATTTGACTTGCTTTGGATTTACCTGAAAAAATAATAAATGTTTTCAGCACAGTTTTGTTTGTGTGAATCACAGTTTAGACCAAATGTGCTTATGTGAAACGCTTATTAAGAAAGCAAAGGTATGCTTAGCATCATGAAGAGCAAAGTAAATTGACATGTGGATAAATTGTTCAGTCTGCCACAACTATGGGTTAATTCCACATTTAATGCACACATTGATCATTTTCTGTAATCCTAAAATAAACTAATGTATAGCATCTGCGTGTGTATGTCTGAAAATATTGTGTGCACATATACATGTACATATATGTATATATGTGTATAGATATTTAAACATATATTTCATACACATATACATGAACACTCAGAGAGTTCCTACTGAGCAAGTGGCCACTTGCACTCTGAATTGTGATAGTTGCTGATTCCATCCCTGAACTGTGAAAGAAGTTTTTGGCTCACCAGAATGGATGCATTGTCCAGGAATACTGTTTACAAGGATTCTCCTAGAGGAACATCATCTCTGTCTTCCTTTTGTGCTGCTGCTCACGTCTGGGCACAATGAAATGCTCTTAAATATTATAGAATATTAAAGAGAAAGATAACTTAATGCTTTTCCAGTTTATTCTAGACACACACAAAAAGGTTATGAAGTCATGACATGGTCATCAATTCAAAAACACTTGTAAATCTCAGCATGAACCTTTATCAGGCATTACTCTAGAAAACTGCGATTGCGTTTGCCTTTGAAAAGTGTAACACAAAGAGAAGTGATCTCTCAGCAAAGTTTTCAGATCTTGACCAGGTCTGTCCTGACACAAAATTGAAAATTTACGTTGCAAGTCCAGCCCTGATCTCTTTCGCTGTCTTTTTGTTTCTCAAACCTGAGAAACAACAAATGTACTACGGTAGATAAAAGGCTGACCCCTCTTCTGCACCTTTGTATTTCTCTTGTAAGCCTTTACTGCATCACACTGCCTTACAGCTTGTAGCTGTAATACAACTTTTATTGTGGATAGGTACTTCACTAAATCTCATGGAAGAGCAGGGGGTTTGCTTTTAGGTCAAAGCTTTTCTCCAGTACTTAAAATGCAAGATTTTGTAAAGTGGTAAATTGATATGCACATAATGTAATAACATCTGTTGCAAAAAGCAGCTGAACTTGGGCTCAGCAAGAGCTGTTAAACATTAGAAGTCCAGTTTCTTAAGGAAACTGTCTATTCGTTGTCCACCTGTGAACCTTTTCCTCTCCATTGACCTCTGAGCATAGTAACCAACTTCAATGACATTTGAAAATGGAAGAAATGACAAAACCAATTAAATTATCTCAAAAGTTCTGTCAGCTGGACTGATGCAAGAATCAAAACTTGTCTCCTTACTGAAATAAAGGCAGCAAAAATCTTCTGTTAAATATTAAACTTGGCAGCCTTCAGTTGGTCAGTAGTTATCAATTATTGTCAGAATAAATGCCTTCTATACTGCCCTTAAAAATAAAGAGGAAGAGGAAGGCTAAGTGGCAAAAGACTCAAATCTATAGAAAGCCAGGCTACTTCAGCACCTGTAGTGTTTCATTACTGCTTGTGACCCTTGTTATTGAAGTCACTGTTATCTGTTACTTAGCCTTTTCACAGGATTCTCAAGTTTCAACTGTGAGATATGCAAACCAATGTCTTCAGAGTAAGGTTTCAATTCCAGGGCAACAAGTTTTCTGCGTGCATAAGAAAGCTGAAGCTAAGTCTACCGTTCAAACATTACAGACTGAAGCAATTTGTTTAATGGTGTAAGTTAAGACACATAAGGGAATATACATCATGAAAAACAAACTGAATTCCCAACACTTTCCCAAACCTCGTAAAAGTGACATTGATCAAACTGATACAGAGATTTATTTTTTTTAAATATATTAACTTTCAATTTCTTACTTTAAAAAAATGTGATTAGGAAAGGGATTTTTATCCATTTCTGCTTTACTAACTAAAACCTACAAAATTATATGTTTGTGAGAAATCACTCCCTAGGAGAGAAAAAGAGCAAATATTTCCTAAGCGTTCCTTTTATTTAAATCTCTTTAACTCGGGAATTGCACTTAGCAGTAGACAAACAAAAAACAATAGTGATAACAGAAACTAAAGACAAAGAAAATGACTGCATAAATGTAAGAGGATTTGAATTTGAAATAACTCTTTCCTCTTAATTTAAATCTGAAAATGTTCTACCTCAAAGGTTTTCCTTTTCAATGAAATATACAGTCAGATTATGGAGAGGCAAAGAATATTTGATGGGAAATCAGGGATGCATGGAAAAGGAACAAAAAAAGTGCCATGTTTTGCCATACGTGCCTTTTCTTCATGGAGCCAGTAGTGCTGAAAGGAATTGACAGGACTGTGACTCAGGCAAACTAATAGGCTAGACAGTCACTCCTTATTCCTGACTAACTCTTATTTATTTTTAAACTAAGCTGATGCGATATTAAGGTTGTGACATAAGCTGACAAGAGAATGGACTTTAAAAGTTAAGGTTAGAATCTGTCTCTTATCGTTTTACAGTCAGAGCTTAGTGCTGCCCTGTGACCTCCAAGCACAGTTCACAATATAGTTGGCAAAATAAATTATTTTGTCCAAAAGTGGAGTGTCAAATCACTGTTCTGTTTCTTAGAGGGATGTGAGTTCTCATTCTTCCCTCCATTTTATCTCACGGGCTCAGTTATCTGGTAGGTCAATTTCAGCCTAAGTTGGTATAGGCGTGGTTTATATAATTTCATTTTTGAATGGCATACGTGTCTCAACCTTGCTAAGACAGATACAAAATTGACAGTAGACCAAAGACAGTGAGGGATGAACCTGGTGATATACAAGGTTATATCATATTACAAGTGGATCTCAACAGTTCTGAGTGAAGATCTGTTTTCTAGTGTGCTCCCCTTCTTTTCTAGTCTTTTCAGAGTCAGTGCCTCAAAAAGATTTAATCAGAGAAAGAATGAGCAGAAAGCAGTTGCTTCCCTTAGGCTTTGCAGAAGATAGGTCTAATGTATGGTGACATACCCTTAGAATTCTTTACTACTTGCAACGTTGGCAATCTTTCAACCATTAAGGAATTCAGTAGTATGATGTTGCCAGGAAGTAAGGTATGGAAAGAAAATGGCAACAACATCTGCATTTGAACAAAAGCCATGTGGGAGCACAGTGTGATTCAATAGCTGGCTAGTTAGAATGGTTTTCTGGGAGGTTAGATGGCTTGGTCTTCTGCTTTTAATGATTGAGCAGACCACAGGTTAGCTCCAGCAAATGCCAACTTGTTGACTACTGTAATTTCATGACTTCTGTAAAAACCTTATAAACGCAAATGCCTAAGGTTGAGAAAAAGCCTGACTTGATGTCATGTCCATCCCAGGAGTGTTCAATGAGCACTTGATTAAAGGGAGAAAGAAAAGCAGAAACATCTCTTTCATATATTCACTTTTTAAAGAAAGAGTGACATGCAGAGAGCATCTACAGCTATGATTCACAAGCAGAGATGGAATTTCAGCTGTCTTTTCACCAAATGCTGGTAATATTTTTTTGAAGTGCAGTTAAAGACTACTCTTTCCCCAACATTTTTTATGAGGTAGCTTATGAGGATTCCTTCTGTCCTCCTAGTGTATGATGTTCTCAGTATTAAGTGGCTTACTTCATAGACATGGAGGGACCTCAAAATCTAACTTTGGGTCCTGTAGGGTGCTAAGAATTTGAAGAGCTGCAGTACAGCATTTTGTCACTTATTTCTCCCTTTTATGAGCTGAGACCCGCTGTTTAAATGTGATTGCAATTTTTTTTCTTTTTTTTTTTTTTTCCCCACAGAAGCATATTGGTTACAGGGCAACCCTCTCTTTTAACATCTGTTCAGCATGTTGCTCATATATTCAGATTTTCCTGCTCACTCAGCATGTTATAGCTCATTACAATATACTAAATATTCTTCTGGAGTGAGCAGGGGGGTTTCACAGGATTCAAGTTTGCTGATTCCAGCTACAAATGATCCTAAATCCAAAACTCTTAGTTTTGACGACTATGACTTCACATGTTGTTTCTCTTACGTGTAGTTATGCACTGCAGTCTTAGTACCAAGATAAAGGGGCAATTAGAAAGGTCTGTTACATCATGGCATAGTACATGTGGCTCAAGTTCTCTTGAATGAGGTAAATCCTATGCAAAGTATCAGTATTCTGTTGAGATATGCAACATTCAAGCTGTCAGAATGACTAGTTTAGACAATCTCTAGAGCAGTATGAGAACATCAATTCAAATGATTTTTCACATATTTTGGTTTCATTGCATAAGGAGACAAGTTTTGTGTCTGTCTAGTCCTTTCTTGCTTTCTCTTCTGTGTCTTAACTAAGCTATTGCTAAGCTTTGATCAAATGTTAAAAAAAAAAAAAGAAGTGGTCTGAAAAGTAAGATCTTACAAGTAGCATGAAAAACAGAAATTGCCAAGCAGACAAGAGAACTAATTTTATTGTAGAAACAGCAGATAGATCTTTATTTGTGAGTATTTGTAGGTGGTAAAATCTGCTTGGAAAGAGCTAGCTGGCCAAGCACCATAGACAGAGAGTCCATCTAGTTAACGCAAGTCACTCAGGATGAGTCACAGTACATAGTATCTCTTTCCTATATATCTAAGCCAGGTGTCACAAAAAAGTTGTTACCACAGAATACTACATGGAAAGCAGACCTGAAACTGGAGAAGTTTTGTGGTCATTATTTCTCTTATGCATAGAATCGTTTTATTTATTCAGTCTCCCATATAATGCTAATATAGATCCAGATTCAACACTGGCAACTTCTTACAGGCATAGTTGAAATGTAAGTATATTAAAATATACTAGGTGTAGACTACTAGGTGTAGAATTCTGTACTGGTTTTTGGCTGGGATAGAAATAATTTTCTTCATAGTAGCTTGTATGGGTCTGTGTTTTAGATTTGAAATGAAAATAGTGTTGCTAACATAAGGATGTTTAGTGACTGCTAAATGTGCCCATGCAGCATCAAGGCCTTTTCTGCTTCTCAGACTGTCCTGCTAGCGAGTAGGCTGGGGGTGCACAAGAAATTGGGAGGGGACACAGCTGGGACAGCTGACCTCAGCTGACCTAAGACATATTCCATACAATATGATGTTGTGCTCAGCAATAAAAGCTAGGGGAAGAAGGAGGGAGGAGATGTTTGGAATTACAGGGTTTGTCTTCCCAGGTAACTGTTACATGTGATGGAGTTCTACTTTCCTCGCTATGGCTGAACATCTGCCTGCCAATGGGAAGTAGTGAATGAATTCCTCATTTTGCTTTGCTTGCGTGTGCAGCTTTTGTTTTACCTATTAAACTGTGTTTATCTCAACACACAAGTTTTCACACTTTTACCCCTCCAACTCTCTCCCCATCCTGCTGGGGTAGAGTGAGCAAGTGGCTGTGTGGAGCTGAGCTGCCCAGCTGGGTTAAACCACAACAACTTCTCAAGAAGAATGTGAGTAATCATATGGTGATATGCAGTATTTTCATTGGTTATTCTTCTAAATACGGAGAATCATATCATTAGTCATGAAATATTTTTTAATTTGAGTTACCTTTATTTTGGTTTGCTACCTAAGTTTAAGACAGTGTGTGTTCATTTTTTGGTTTGTTTTTAAACTTTTAAATAATCATAAATTATAATCCATATTACTCTTCATCTGATAACTTACAATGTACTGCATTATACAGAGAAAAAGTAGTTATTATGTGCAATCTATATTGTAACTCTGAAGCATAACCTTAACCTTAACACTTTAAAGTATAATTTACAGTTTAATTCAGTATCTGCACACTGCTCCAGATTCTACTGAAACTGTTGTGGGGAGAGAAACATTACTCTTTCAAAGTTTATGGTAGCCTGTCCACTTTGCATCTCTTCCTCTCCATTATTGTTTTTGGCCTTTCTTTTATTGTCTATAATCATATGTTTTGCTCTTGACCACATAAACATTTTATCTAATGATACTAGCTAAATTAAAAGGGTGGATCTCTGAAGTATAAGATTGTCTTCCTACTTTTTCATCATTTCTGTAACTGACTCTCCATGTATGCATTTTGCGTCATGAAATATATTATTTGAAAAAAATCTAATATAAGTGAAAAAGCCTAAACGGAATATACTGAAAACAATTCTTAAGGAGCCAATGGGAAACCCATCGCCACATTTAACAAGTGTGCAGTTATGTGAGCTACTGAATACCCAGAAAGTGTCAAGCACTTTTGTCCCCCATTACTTTTACAAGGAGTTCTGTGTATCCAAAAACATTGCAAACTTGACATATATAACTGAAATGACAGAATGTATCAGCAATAATTCCTTCTATATAACCTGGAAATTTCAGCCTCACAGAATATTGTCTGAAAATTAAAAAGTAGTTCTCCTGTGGTTTTTGGGTGATAAATATGTAATTTTATTAGACACAGTGACAAAAAATACACAAACTTGGGAAATGTTTCTTTTGTGTACAAGACAGTAGGATTGCACAGGTATGCTGGTATCTAGGTACAGTGATTTTTTTTTAATCTAAGATCCTGAGTGACATACTGTAAAATGGTGATCTGTGAAAATCACAGAATAGCAGAAAAGCTAAAATGCATCCAGTTTTCTTATCAGTTCACATAACTTCTCCACTAAGATATAGGCTGAAGTAATGAGGTTACAAGGCATTATAATCACACAGGCCAGGAATGCTAGCTGTGGTCAAATGATTTACTCATCAGCATTAGACTACATATGCAAAGCTTTTGGCCATTGTGTTCCCAGCTGGCAGCTACCACTAACATCTGGGCCATTAACATCAGAATTAGTAATCTAGAGAATTGTTCCTTCTGTCACTTCCAGCTAATACTGGACTCCAATTAGTGCTCTTCCAAGCCCACCTGCAAAAATGTCTAACAGCTTCAAATATCCAAATGTTACAGACTGTGGAAGGTTACATGAACACCAAATAAGATCACAGCTACTTGGAATATTCTGTAGGTTCTGGGTGTAGGAATCATTCCCTCCGTTAACCCTTTAGCAAATTACTGTGGTCACCATTTCCTTAGAGACAGAGCTTGAAAAATTTTATCAGACGGAAGTTTTCTGACCACAAGTCTGCAGACAAAACCAGTAGTTCTTAAAAGTAACAAACAAATATACAACAGTTACTTCTTTGTCGGATCATTTCTCTCTCCAAGAACTACATCTACTGTGACACCTAGCACAGCAAGTGCAGAAGCCAGGGATAAGTGGTTATTTATATACTGTTTTTCTTTTATTTAGCTAACAACAACATAAAAATCTTAAAATCCACAGGTGATTTAGTCAAGAGGACCCGCTATAACGCGTGCCAAACTATCTTTCTCAAATAAACCCATCATTGTCACTTTCCCCTGTCCTCTTGCTATGCTTTTTTAAGCTCATTACATTCTTCATATGTTTAGTTTTAAACTAAATGTAAAGGCACTGGAACCACAGTTGTGAGTTTTATAACATCACAGGGCCTAGAGCCTTCATTTCTCCTAGAAATACTTAGTAATTAAAATAACAATGTGATACCACAGTTGTAGCTCCAGCACTTCAGTGGCACCACTGGCCTGCTCTTCTCTGAATGCATTTGCTCAGATAGTATAGATGTCTACGTTACAGCTGAACTGGACCTTGGGTATTTTTCTTTGAGAAGTTTGATATAATCACACACTTGTAGATACACTAAACCCCACGATATGTGGAGGAGTGAAGGAAATAATTTTCTTCCAGAAGGTCTTGGGTCTGTACTTGTCCTAACTTTGGGATTTTGAAGCCTTATTCTTCCAACCCTTGATTCACCTCCTCTTTTTTTGTAATTTTATCCTCATACCACCTGAATCACCAAAGTATCAAAAAGAAGTAGATATTCATTCAGCTGTGTTTTACAGTTTGTGTGCCCCTAGATTTCTTCTCTGTCTCTTTGGTTGGCCAGTAGGGTCAATAAGACAGAGCTGTGAATGAGGGATAAAAATCATTGGACTTTTCATGATCTTGTGTTAAATTTTAGGTGTCCTGATGTTAACCCCAATATCAATGTTTGCCTATGCTTATCAGGCAGTTAATGAACTCAGGAGAAACTTAAAGCACGTAGGAGATGTGGGAGACCAAGACTGGATAAACTTAATAACACTTTTATCTTTGATATTTTTGCTTAAGAGAGATTCTTTATTATCTCTTTCTCTTCCACTTCAACACAATTTGAAAGGTTCCCAGTTGCATAAGGCTTAGACAATTACATGAAAGCTGCAAAGTAATTTGGTTTCCCCTAAATAGTGGAGCTACATAACATGTCTCTCCCTCTGAAATAACAAGATACTTACACTTTGAACTTGAGACTTGAGTGAAGCAGAACATCATGCTGAGAATTTGAATTCCTGTAATTTGATTTCAGAACAGTACATTCATTTCATTTGCAAGTGTACAGAAGAGAGAACACTGCAGTCAATTATGGTCAGATGTGTAGGTATTTGTTTCGATTGGTGAGATAAACTGTGTGATGATCCCAATGTACATGAGAGACACGTACAGTACCATGTCACCAGATGTGGTGGAAAAAAGAGAAAAAAAAAAAAGATTCAGTGGCAAAAATGAGAACTTGTATGTAGGAAAAACAAGTACAGTTCTCAGCTCTGAGAAGTCCTGATTTGGACATTCTGCCATCTACTATACAATGAGATAAGAAAACTCTCATTGTTCAATAAATCAAATTTCTGTTAATCAATGATGAAGGCAGCTCAGCTGTCAGCAAACAGGGAGAATTATTTTCTTTGCTAAAAACTCTTTACATGCCTTATTAGAGAAAACAATTTTGTTCAACTTGACAGTCAAAGCACTTATGACGTTAAAGTGGTAGGCAAATTTAAATGGCCTCATGTTTCTTTATTTTCACAGATTCGGATATCTGAGGTAGCTTTTGTATTTTACTCATGTCTGAAACGTATTATTACAAACAACAAAAACACAACAGTAAAAAAGACATTTCCAGCCGAGATAAATGGATGGAGCTTTACCAAATCCTTTGTTACTACACTGATTTACCAGCTGTTAACCTGGCTTTTTATATAGACAGTATAAAAGCAAGGCAAAAGAATTCATATCAGAAGGTCAAGTACTTTAACTAATGACTGGCTTCTCACTGGCTTTCTTCATTACTTTGGCACATAGATTCCCCAGGGAATCAGGGCCCTATCTTTCTGAACAAAATTATTCTGAACGCAGACAATGCAGAGTCTCTTAAGACTAATTGACTGGTGCTATAATCAGTCAAATTATAGCATGAATTGTATTAATGCTAATTACAGTGGAAAAAGATGATCTTGTACCAATAGTACAAGACTGAGAGTTAAGGATATTCAAATGCTTTCTCCATCTTTGCCACTGATTTTCTGTGTACCCTTGGGCAAGTCATTTGAGCTCAGTTTACCATATATTGTGCTTGGTAAACGTACTTACCAAAATTTTCCTCTCTCATCTTGCTGCTTCAAAATAGCAGTGTGAAACTAATTCGTTGGCAGCACTTGGAAACCATTCATGTAAAAGTACCACAGAACTAATAGGATTGCATTGCTTTATAGGGATGTTGCACCTGTGCACACTAAGTGAGAAATAAGGGCAGTCTATCAGTTATTCTGTCTCCAAAAAGTTCCTGTGACTGAGGATATTTCAGTGATGTCTTTGGTTCTTTCTCTAGAAAGATGAAAAGTGAATTGCCCAAACTTAGAAATGTTGAAAAAAAAAAAAAAAATTTGAAAAAAGGGACGAGATGAAAGTGCTCTGTGTTTGTATAATTAATAGGTAGATATCTGTCATACAGCAAAGTATTAAATGTTGTCACTTTGCCATGTCTTTGCACCATCCATTTACATTCTCCAATTTTTACAAGCTGAGTATGTCTCACTCATATATATAAGTACCAGAATATGAAATTGAAGGCTTCCTGAGTTCTTCCCCATTCAGTCACATCCTAGTAAAGTAGCATAATTTTATCCTTTTTATTAAACCACTACTTGATTTCCTTAATCGGTTTTTCCCTTTTGTTTTAAGTAGAAGGAAAGATGGGTGAAAGCCCTGCATTATAGAAGTAATTAACTTTTAGTAGGCTTTGTTGTTGAATTCCCTAGCAGCTGAAGAGATTATTTGTGTTGCTACAGAATATCAATTAGAATTTTGGACTGTAGAGAGTGCACAGCAAAAATTGTACCTTCTCTATAAGGGCCCATATATGTCAGGATGTAACAACTTCATTACATGGTACTTGGTGAGCACAAGAAGAATTACTAGTGTCCTCTGGAAATGAGGTGCAAATCTCAACAGACCAACACCTGAAAATGTCAGGAATAGAAAGCTGAAAATTTAAACTGCTGGCTTCAGATACCTTATTGTCTTGGGTCTTATAATCCTTTATTTTTATTGAACACTGAATGGCTATAGGTAGGCTAATAAGAATTAGAAGCAAGAAATGGCTTAAGCTTTCCAAATATCTCTCACTATGTGTCAAAATCCAGAGAAATTTTAGTTCTTCAGTGCAGAGTCATTCTTGAGAGAATTATGTTGTGTAAAAGAGGACGCACTTCTTAATATTACAAATAATATCGCATACCAAAGGGAATTGTCACATGAACTCTTTTAAATAGGATGTGGAGGAGAAAGGGGGCTTTTTTTTTCAGTTTGTATATTATATTAAAACCAAAAAGAGCTCATTTTTTGTTTGGCTTTAATGTAGATTTTCCTTCTTGAGGTCAAGACTCCAAACCTCTTTTCACACATTTATAAATCTGTGTCATGGAAGCAGTGATATGCTTCACTCATAAGAGAGAAGCAGCAATATATTTATTGATATAAAACAGGTATTTAACAAAGTTTGATAGTCAATGCTACAGTGTTTTAACAAGACTTGAAGGCAAGGTACAATTGGTTATTTACTGAATAGAGGACAGGGTTAGACAGAACTGTCAGTGAGACCCTCCTATTGAGTCAAGGTTCAGAGACCCCCTTGCTTTCTAAACTGCTTCTCAGAGAGGAGTCTAGGTGTGGCGGGATCCAGTCCTAGTCCCAGACTTAGTCAATGGCTTATGTCTAAAGGATTATATGTGCACAATCACTCCAAGATATAATCTTAGTGAAGCTTCAAAATTTAACATGTTATTAGTCACTTACCAAGGATCTGTTGTGGCAAAGAATCTCTGAATCTCAAGAAGTAACCTTGAGCGGCGTCAGTACTCAAGGGGAGATCCTGGTGTGCAGCCTGCTGCCGTGCAGGAGAGCTCAGAGGGCTCTTCGGCTCTTCACTGCTTATGGGGGTAAGATGATTGACTTATAGTCATATTTGCATGTCAACCACAGTACCAGTATTGTGGTTAGGTGGGCGCATTGCTCAGCCTTTAGCTATTGTGTTGTTATCTGTCTCCCTGAAACCACTTT
Organism: Burhinus bistriatus; assembly: GCA_013397275.1. Lineage (NCBI taxonomy): Eukaryota > Metazoa > Chordata > Aves > Charadriiformes > Burhinidae > Burhinus > Burhinus bistriatus. Next base: position 112,818 of record VYXH01001388.1, on the reverse strand, counting down.
TGAGCTGAACACAGCCATCATGACTAGATGCACCCATTAGGACCACTATGGGTGGTTATCACTTGGGCAGGGTTATGGGAGATAAAGGTCAGACTGGGGGCAGGTGAGAGCACACCATCACAATCTGACATAACAGTACTTATTTTTAACACAGATTGATATGTCTGAAATCTTTTCCAGTGAAAGATGGCCCTTTCTTTGAAATAAACACATTAACTGGAAAAAACACAGGAACAGCTTGCTCAGAGGGGAGGTAAAGTATCCATCTTTGGGGACATTCAAAACACAACTGGACATGGTCCTGAACAACTTGACCTGTTTGACCCTCCTCTGATCAGAGGGTTTGAACTAGAGATCCCTTCCAGTCTCAACTATTTGGGGATTCTATGAAATGCAAGGTTCAGGTTCTTGTAGAAGAAAATGAAAACAACAGCTAACAATGTACTGGTTTTCAGACAGAAAAGCGTAGAGAACTTCAGAAGCACAATCTTAATCAAATTATCACAATTTTTTTCACAAGAAGAGAAACTTCCCCTTACTAGCAACATTTCTTGAGCTTTTACCTTTTCTCTGCTTTTCCTAATTAATCCTGGCCTGAAGGCCAAAGGCATTCACTTACAGTGACAGTAATATACATACTTTGTGTATATATTTCATGTTCAGTTCCTATCCTCTGTATCTCCAACTAAGCCTTCAAACAATTAACATATATGACTGCATTTTAAACACTGTTTCTAGCTGAGGATCTACAGTGTCCTGAAAAACTTAATTAGATATGGAAACAAATGACTACTTGCATAGGTCAGAGAATTTTGTATGGGTTACAACCTAACAGGAACACACAGGTCGACTAACAATATTTTATAATAATTCATCTTGAAGTTAACTGGAGTGCGACAGAACATTTTAGCAGCAAGTACAGTCTAAAACATAATTTATTTTCCATCAGAAGTTTAAAGGGAAGATGTCTACCTGTTATGGTAGCTGAGCTAGATAGTTCCTTTTCTATCATGAGAGATGTGCAAATTCTCTTAATTTCAGCAGAACACCTGTATATTTAATTGGTTTATCAATGTGTAAAGCAACCAGTAATGGCAGAAAGTAGAAACAGTGTTTGAGAGGAAAGATATAATCTCTTAAAAAGAAAAAAAAAAAAAGAAGCAGCAGAAATCACAAACTGTCAAACAGGGTCAACCAATAAATAAAAATTTGTGTTTGTCTGTATTCAAGATCAAAAGTTGTTTATACAAATAGCAAGAGATATGTCAAGCTTCAAAGAGCTGGTGGCAGATACCACCCAAAAATATAAGGAGCGAAATATGACTCTGAATATCATCAGCATACAAATAACAAAACCACAGGCTTTTTAGTTCAGGCCCTTAGTGGGCTCATGACAGCTGCCTCTTCAATACGGCACTTAGCTGTATGAAAACATAAGGCCATCATTGGTTGTATGTACGAACTTCATTTCGCTGTATTGCAAGCTATTTGCAACAAAAGCCCTTCACTACTGTTTTTGTTTGTTTGTTTTTTCTCTGTTCTGCAAGCTAATGTACACATGTATTGCCATATGTGACTGGCTGAGAGGTATTTTTTCAATTAAGAGTGAAACGTAACAAAGAGAAAAGAATCTCAATGCAAAAGGAGAAGTTGCAGTTGGCTTTGATAGTGTCTGTCTTACATACTCTTTGGTGATACTATGTACAAGAACACCTCATTCTGGAAGTACCTTTTGGCTGAATCACTGATATTTATTTATATAAATGCATATTATTTAAAGCCAGGGATATTTTAACAGATCAGGTCAAAGACCGTAGTCCGTACGACTCTTCCTTTCTTTAATTCTGCCTCATTCATCTACACCAATTAAATGATACCATGGTACTTTACCAAGTGACATGCCATTATGTCTGAAGGAATAAATCGATCCTTCCAAACTGTACTGTTTTAGTCAATAAAACTGAGGAACACTCCAGCACACTCTGGAAAAGTGCCGTCTTAATCCAAAGCCAAACTACTTACAAGAATAATGTTATTAAATATTACTGTAGGTCTTTCAGTTTTCATTCTCAGTTACATTTACTTCAACAAGTTACAAAAGACATACAATCTTTAGTAAAAGTTTGTCCTACTTGTTTTTACTGTAGTATTTACAAAGGAAGGAATACCTCAATCATTACACTAAATATTAAACCACCTCAGGATCCATTTCCAAAACAAAATCTTCCACTGCCTCTTCAGTCAGCTGAAGTTACCAAACACACAGTGCCCTCTATCTAATTATCCTAGGTAATATTGTTCCTTCTCTATTATTTGGGAATGTGCACCCTGCCAATTAAAAAAGCATACCTTCCTTCTGTTAATATCACTGCCCTTAATTAGAATTTTTGATGCTTTTCAAGAGAGATCAGACAACAGCCCATCTGTTTAGGCAGAGGTTTATTTAACATTGCATATGTAAGATCTGGATAACCACAGTCATATGATTACCAAACAGCAATTGCGTTAGTCAAATAGCTCCTGTGTCCTTGAGTGACTTCCAATGACTAGTTTTTTTTGGTAGCCTATTTACATCAGTTCAGGAAAATGCAAAGACTTTAGTTATTATTTCTTTATTCATATTTACCATTATATATATTAATGTCTGGTAGCTAACTAATTACTGATCTTGCTTGTTAATTTAGTTAAATGTATGACTAGGATTAAGCTGTAAGAATCTAATCACTAAACTAAAACTTTATGAAAAGGAAAAGCCTGCTCTTCTACCCTTTATTTCACAGGCCATCAACAGGAGCAAGTTATATCACTTTATTATTTTGCATATATTTTGCTTTTGTGACAAGCTTTCAATACTGTACTTCCAATGGCTGAGATATGCAAAAGTTATATATCATCTGTGACTCATACATTGCCTTTGAATCCAAGCTCATTTTCTAGAAAAAAACAGTGTAATATATTTTTTAAAAGAGAGAAAAAAAAAAAAAAAGAGCAGTTATGCATTTATTAAGTGAGAGGACACCAACTGAGAACTGTGTACATCAGGCAGTGACAGAGGAAATGGAGGCAAGAGGGTAGATAATCCCAGGGTAGTTTCTTTATTCCTTTTTAAAGAACTTTTTTTCTGCCTTCAATTATATTTTGCAAGATTTTTTCATTAAGTAACATTTAACAAGTAAATATATATGCTAAAAAAAATCACGGATTAGAGGATCGTATCTAAATGCTGAACTTGGAAGTATTTCTACTGGTTGGTTATCATCATAGTTCAGTGCCTTCACTTTTTACATTTTGGCTAATATAAATGTTTATCTAATATATTCTCCTTGAAATATATTTATTTAAAAATGTAATGTTAACATACATTTAGAATGTCAACATGTGAATGCTAAAAATGGACACAGACTTATGTGTAAAGCACAACAGCATCTTCACATGTGCATAATTCTAGCTCCATGAATTTTGAATCAACTAGGCTATCAAAGCTGAATGTCTGGAATCAGAAACACGCCATTGTTATTAATACAAACAAACTCATTCTGTCTTTGGAAAACAATACTATAAGGACCAAATTGTGTAAACGCACACTTCTGCTCCTCCAGATTTTGGCTTAATTAACTTTTCCCTGTGCTCTTCGCTGATAATTACCCTCAGTTCCCTTTATGGAAACAAGGGATCTCTGCAAATTGTAGTTCAAGATTGTAGGGACAATTATGATTGTGTTTATGTTTTAACAATTATTTAACAACAGCAACAAATGTGCAAATGCTTTTAGGAGGACAATCCAGATCTACTTGTTTTCTGGTATCTTTGCATTTACATTTGTTTTGTTACTTGTATTCGTTATTACAGTCACCCTCCCATTTATATCTGTGTAATCCAGGTGACTCCTGGTAGGCTTTGAGGAATTATTTTGTGCTTTGAGCGGATATATGACAATGTGGAGTCATCTAAGATTCCAGTATGTTAAAGAGCAATTCTTCATTCTGGTTCACTACATGGTCCAACAACCAATTGTACTAACAAAAATGAGGGAGGCATCACGGTTCCAGGATAAATAGTCTGGACTAGAGGGGACTGGTGCTGCCCAGAGATGTGCACATCAGTGACCTCATGACACATGTGAAGGACTTATTTGCTAAAGGATCAATAGAACATCCCACTGATGATCAGATGTAAGTCACCAAATGATATCAAAAGTGAATTACAGATTGCTGGGTTCAGCCCTTGTCAGAGTATTTCTCCGCACAGGTAAATTTGGGATTTTAGAACACCTTAAACCATGATCAGAAACACAGCGCACTTACTTTAATAGGAACAAATTTAAAGTGACCTGTTTGGTCACTCCTCTTTCACTTTCTTTTTTTCTGAAGTGATAACCTACTGAAGCTGAGAAGACAAACTTCCACTCGAAACCTATGTCCTTTGATGGAGTTAGAGGAAGAAAGTTCTCTAGTTCCCAGTCAGAGAGCGGAGTTGAAGTCCTTTGACTGCGGACTGCACTGCTTTGGGAATGTGCATCAGGACACCACTGCTAACTCCCGATATCCTGATATCTTGTCACATACCCTCCAAAGCTGCCAGCTAGGATGTATAACTCTGGGAACAAAAGGGCAACCGTTACATTACAATAAGAGACAGAAATAAAAATTAATGATATATTCAAAGATATAGGAAGATAGATGAAACAAAAATATTCACTAGAAAGCCTATGTGCATGATATTTTTTGTTGTAAAATAATGAAAGAAGAGTTTCTATATTGCAGTCAAGTGCTGTGAGTATTACCTATGAGAGTGCAGATAGAATTAATACTTCAAAAAGCCTCTCAGCATATAATCACACTGCAGGCCTCATCATGGTGGAGCTTTAACTGAATGATCTCTCTATGCTGTACACCAGTCTGCAGTGTAGGCATAACCTCGGTCTGTTTATACACTCAGACTACACAGTATTCATCAATTCTGGTGTCCCTCTTGTCACTGTTGCTTCAGATTCCATTTTCCTTTACATAGCGATGTCCATTTACTGAAATACCTGTTATTAAATGCATTAACCCCATATTACAAATAAATGTAGTGCTCAAGGTGATGCATGAAAATGTTGTTAAGAGAAATCTTTCATTAATAACCTGCTTATGCTTTGCACTTCAGCTGCCTGGCTCCTTCCTTTTCAGGATGATCCTAATATCAAGACGCTACATCCTGCCTCCTGTTACAGAGCTAGTTCCCTTCTGCTCCCTCTGTATTTCTTCCTTCCTGATAGTGATTACATTCTTTTCCAATTACCTCAGTACCAGCTTAAAAAGACATCACTATTTTATCTCCTTTGGAATGAGCTACACTGAAAAGCATAAAAAAGAAACCTACACTGACAAGAAGACCAGGTGTTTCTGTCAAGCTTTTTCTGTGAAACATTTTCAGTTTCAGCAGAGCAAAATCCCAGCCATTTAAACCTAGCTATTATTTCTCTATTTATTTTTAGAACGAGTGAAGATAAGGAATTGGTTTGCAAGCCAAGTCTTATTATAAAATTAATCTCCGTCTTGTTCAGAAAGACACCATGAAAAGAGAAAGAGGTGATACTGTGAAGAACGAGAAGAAGCAGGGACACTCTAAACAAAGGTGCATCTTATGCATCTTTTCTATTGGAAAGGTTTTTCTGAACCCTAGTGTAGGCTCAAAAATGTTTCAGCAAGTCAACCTTTCCTCCATTAAGCATTTGCCAAGGAGAAAAGTGGACAAAGAACTGTTACAGAATTTCAGCCAGATTCAATCCACTAGGTTGGTCCTGTTTCTTGTCACAGTCATAAGACATCACACTCATCATTTTTTGTTACTGTATTTTCTTCTCTTTAAAAATTATGTACATACTACTCGCCTCTGAGTTTACCTGCTAATTCAGTGCTACCTTTCTCCAGGATTATCGGTTTTACCACAATTACCATCTTACTTTCCTTTGATTACAAGGCAGAACTTGATCTCTGAACAGTTATACGCATTTCTTCGAGAGGTTTTATTTTATATGATTTGATTTTTTTCCCTCTTCAGATCCATTTATAGAGTGAAAAGTAGTGCACTTCACCCCAGGAAGATCCAAGACCATCCAACATATCCATCACTGCCTTCTTGAGATTTTTTTTTTTCCCCTGAGGAAACAATTCAGTGTTAACACAGTCTAATATAAGACCTCAGCTGAAATTGCATGCTCCCTTGGTACAAATGTGCTAATCATGTAGGTCAACAGCATGGCGTCTGTTTCTTTACAGCTGCCTTAAAAATTCTCTAAGATAATTTCTTCTCATTTCCTGTGCTGTAAAGCAGACAGGCATAAGTTTCCCAACACACATCCTTTCTCTCAGGCAGAATCTTCTCCAATATCTAAATTCTGAGTGTGTGCGTGACTCTGTGTACGCACATGTGTGTGTATGTATGCATTCTGTCAGAATTTATAAATTACAAAAAAGATTAGGCATAAAGGAAGAAATAAATATGTGCATGTACACATGTGTAGGAATGTATATGCATATATATCTATACAATCAAATGGATACTTAAGTTATTTAGCATCTCTGAAGACAGAATTTCTCACACGCAAACAATGTATTTGAATTAATGTAGCTCAACTCTAACCTGATGCAGACAATTAAGAATCTAAGAAGCTACTTTCCCCTATATTTGATTTCTACTTAGTTTGGAATATTTATGATTTTGGTTTTTTTCCTTCTACAACCAAACCTCTTCCTGTCAGGAATAGGGCCATCAACTTGCTTAAAGAGTAACAGCTAAATGTTAAGAGCTCTTAGCAACAATAGCATTTTCTAGATGCAAACCGATAAATTAAAGCTTCCATTTATAAGACCCATTATTTTTCCCTTGTGTTTATGTGGGCATGTGTGACCTCTCATCCCCGTGTTCAGAATAGAAAAGTCAAGGAAAAAAAAAATCAAAACAATTTTGAATCAATGCTGTTCTTGGAGGACAACTAGAAATAAATTGATTTGCTCACTTTCCTGACAGTACCCCTATGTAGCTATAAATAGTAACATTTTATTTATTGCACTCTCACCGATAGTCTTTCAGGAAGGTTACTTACTCCTGCAGCGATACTATCTACTGATTTTGAGCACCTCAGTATACATTTGGCCTCCCAAACTGCCTGAACTTTTTCTAGTAAATAGATCTCATTGGCTATCTATGCTTATTGTGTGCTATTATTTTACTTTGTTAATTTATCTTTGGTTCACCTAGTGTCATCATTAGTTTAAACCTGGTAGACAGAAAAGGATGAGGGTTTGCAAGTGATACAACTAAATAACTGAAATGCATCATACACCACCACCCAAGCTGACCTTTTTAAAAATACTAGTGTTTTGTTCCTCGTGACCCACATCATATGCTAGAACTGGACACACAGGACGAGAAATTGTCATGGCAATATGGGCAGTGACTCATATAGATAAAACCATGTTTAAGACTTCCATGGTAACTCCTGCTTATTTTTGCCAATTCCTGCTGGGAAAATGCTTTCAACTTCTTAGCTTGAGCACTGTTAACTGAATGGGTAAAGTTTCAATATGATGCACAAGATATCCTTATGCTCATGCATTTCAAAATGGGCTATGAAGCTTAGGATATAAGGTGGGTTATGGTTTTAAACAGATGTCTTAGGTAGCTACTTTCCAACTGTATAAGCAGATAACCAACAAAGTGCAAAACAGATTATTTCATCCCCAAGAAATCAATGCAGGTCTTGCCAATCCCTTGGGACAATGGAAGCTCCTCGCGTTTTCATCACAAGATGGGGAAAAGCTCAAACTGATAAACTGTGACCTAAGGAGGGTCTACAGAGTGTGTGACACTACTGGCACCATCCAGCAGCTTTCCTATACACCAGGAATCCTTGTGCCAGGTGCTGCAGATGAGCAAACTACAAAAAGTCCAAAGAGTTGTGCACTTGGGCCAGGGAATAGAAAATAAACTAAATATTAACAGAGTGGAAGGAAGGGCAGGAGCTGCTTGTGGGATTGCACCTGTGGGTCTGAGAAGCAGTCTTGATTACTTAACTCCTTGGTTTTTTACATTCATAGAATCATAGACTCGTTTAGGTTGGAAAAGACCTTTAAGATCATCTAGTCCAACCATTGACCCTACTCTACCAGGTCTGCCACTAAACCATGTCTCTAAGCACCACATCTACACAACTTTTAAACACTTCTAGGGATGGTGACTCAACCACCTCCCTGGGCAGCATGTTCTAATGTTTGATAACTCTTTCAGTGAAAAATTTTTTCCTAACGTCCAGCCTAAACCTCCCCTGGAGCAACTTTAACCCGTTTCCTCTTGTCCTATTCATATCATACAAAGATGAGTTTCATGTAAGGTACCTCCAGAAAGAGTTCTTTTGAGACAGGATTGGCAGACTCCCCCCTACTTTTTTCATTGCTTCCAGATTTGTTTTTTCCTCAGTTGATACTCATATTTTAGTGTGTGCTTATATCTAGATTTAAATCTTCCTGAAGCACTGTTGGTAGGAGCTGCCTGTGAGCCTAACACACAGCAACAGCTCACCAAGTGTTCCAAGTTTCACTAGTTGGTTGTGGCTTCTAGGACACTCCATTGCACAATCTTCTTCTGGAAGACTACTACTTCCAGTGGAAGACTTTTGTTACATGTATTTATGGTACTGCTTTCTATTGCTTAAAATCTTTCCTCAAATCAAGCAATCTTCCTCTGGCCAGCTAAGAACAGATTCTTTCCTCTTACTCCATCTCAGGATTAGAAAAAGGTCTGCAGAAGAGTGAGTGAAAATTAAGCCACCTGTGTAGAAACTAATTCTCCAACATGTGACATTTCCTCATATATGGCTTATGAAGACAAAAACATTTCTCCTATTATTTTTAGTTTGAAAAATTATTAGTTATGAAAAAATATTTTTTTTTAATAGACTTTTTCCTAACAAACACAACAGAAATATCTTCTCTGGGAAAGTGGCAAAGTATATGATAAACTCTATCATTATTCCATTGCATACATAATTTTTTTTTTCTTCCTAGCTCTTCTTGGGTAGAAAGTGTTATGTCTAAAGCATTCAATTACTTCATAAAACTACAGAAGGGACCACTATTAACCTTCTCATTCCAGTATCTGGTAATGCACAAAAATATCAGGGATATTTTCCCTATGTTGTACTGAAGAAAATAAATGTACCTGGAACTAGGTTATTGGTAATACACAGGGATTTCCCCATTTTTATTTAATTTGTGGTGCTATTTAATGCAAAGTGATTGAGTTTTAAACTTTTGAATGATAGTGCTTCCATGGTAAAACTGCAAGTCAAGAATAGGTTTCACCTCAGTTTTGGGGGTTTTTATATTAAGAAGATGAAAGTTTGTGACGTTTTATTTGACGCTTCACAACTCTCTAAAAATTCGTCTTTTCCCTGTTCTTTCAGGACACCAAATTTTTCCATGTATCCCCAGCATACACACCTACACATATTCAAGCTTACAAACACCTACACAAATACATACAGCCACATAAATGCATACACATTTAACCTAAAACAATGAAAACTGAGAAGGGATATTACTGCTTCTCATAAATGAACAAAAAACCTAAACACAAGTAAAGAATATTTTCCCAACTGAAAACAAAATGTGTGTGAAGAAAAATGGGTACCAATTTTCCCTTACTAAATTTCATATGATGACATATAAAATTGTAAAAGTTTTGCCAGGAGTGGGAAGCTATACCTTTGAGAGAGTAGTGCAAGAGCTGCTGGCAACTGCTGTCCAACTACGGTGTTGGGTAATTAGGATGCAGGCCAAGAATTAAGTATATTTTGGTCAAACTGTTACAGTGAGTTGTTAGGGGGATAACATAGGTTACTCCAAACATCTTGTTTCCAGAGGTAGGCTTGCAAAGACTTGTTTACAGTAGCCAGGGGAAAAAAATGGACTAAACTGTTATCCTTATTTCCTGAGACAGCTTGAATGCATGATTGCACTTATCAAATCCATTTATTTCAGACTCGTTTTTTTTCAAATCTGTTATAGTAATGTTTGACAATGAGCTGCAGTTAGTGGGCAAGAGTTTGAACCTTTTGCAATGAAATGTAGTTCAAGCATATCACTTTCAGCTGCCCTACCTCTGGTCCAAAAGGTTGGTTGAATACAATGTCAAAGCAAGGAACTATAGGACTAATCTGGATTTTAATATAGATTTATGTCTGTTAAATTATGGAACAGTACCCAGAAAGCATCTATAAAGGTATTTTACTGAAAGAGAACAGTCTGAAAGTGAGATAAAAGATGCCATTGTGCAAGGCTTGAAACAACAACAAACAAATGATAAAAAAAGCAAATATTTCCATGTGGGTGAGGTCTGAGCTACTGCCACATTGACACTGCTGTTGCCATTTTGATTAAACAATAATAAAACATGTAATGGATGACTGCAGAAATGGAGACAACCTCCATGCTTTTGCCACAGAGTATGGCAACCATTGGTAACTCATTCATCAATAAGATTCCTGGTACCCGTAGAACTGTCCCTGTCCTATTTGTACTAAACTGCATGTGCTTAGTTGGGTCTATTCGTGGGAGCTAAGTATGGTCTTTTGGGGACTTGGATGAGAGACCACCAGGAAATTTTAGGTATCAAAGGCATGAGCCAGGGAGTCATGACTGAAGTCTAGATGACTAAAAGCAAACAAGTAAGGGAGCTGCATCTGGTCTGGCTTGTCACTACCAACGGAGAAAATTGAAGAACTATCCCATGACATATATCAGACATCAGAATGTCAGCTGAGGTGTCTTCTGTACATAAGAGGGTAGGGGTGAACCTTGCCATCTTTTGATCTTACCCAAAGTCCCAACTCACTGTCTTTATAACAGAAGTTGGAGGAGCCACCCTTTGACAATGCACAGGGAGCCCACTGGGTTTTCAGAATCTCAGCAAAGCTCTGCCTCCTTTGTAAAATGCCATGGGAGCTGGTATGTACTAGTTTTATCTGAGCAAAGTAGCCTGTCTAGCCTCAAAATATGTAATGAAAATCGTTTGAGCCATAATCCATCATCTTGGATAGATTTCTGCAGCAGTAACCTTCCACAAGAATAATTTTGACTTGTAGGTCTGAATCAGCAGGAAGACTGAATATGAAAACAATTTAGATAAAAGCTCTGTTATTTAAGTTCAAAGATTTAAGTGATGTTCCTTACACCAAATATATTCATGCAAATATATACTGGCATATTATAAGTATTTGTGTATATACATAGCCACATTATGGAATGTATTTTCCCATGGTAGTAACCTCTTTGTTACAGTCATTTCTGTGGCTTTCAAAATTGTATCACATTAAATGCCAGACTCCTACTGTTGATGTTTTTGTAGTTTGTTGTCTTAGGCCAATTCCCTCAACTTCTTGCTTTGTTTTGTTTATAAATCTCTAAGGTAAACTGTTAACTTCAGGTTTTGGTCGGAGGTGGTTTGGGAGTCATTGTTAATATAGAAATCATTAGAAAGCCCAATTATGGTCCATTACTCATTTTTAGCACATAGATTTTCAGATTTTTGATCACAGAGGGTTTGTAGAAAGAGAATAAAAGACCTTTGAAAAGGTTCCTTGGTGGTACATTGTAAACGTCAATTATTTGTTCCCAGAAACTTTTTTTTTTTCAATACAGAAGTGAAATCTCTTTTAAATGGAGCATGATTCAGAAACCCCTACTAGACAGGTATTAAACATTCTTTCATTAATAACAGTAATCTGGAATCCCAGAGTGCACTGTCACTTTAAAATGTAGATCTAAAGATATATTTTTTTCCCCTGCAGTCCATCATTAAGCTGAAGTCATTTTATAGCTGCAATGTTGTGGCCACCACCTCTTCCTGAGAGGGAGGAGGACGGCATGCTGTTAATGCACAGCTGTCACTCACAAACCTGCCTGCAAAGCGATTGGACAAAACCATTAGTCTGTAATACTCAAAATTTTCTTCCCCTGTAATTTTCAGTAGATTTCCTCTTTTTGGCTTCCAAAATACAGCAACCCACCACAATCTGTTCATGGTATAACCATGACATGAAGAGAAAACCAGGCGATTCTCTTTCTGAGGCAGAAAAGCAATTTTGTTTCTCATCTCAACTTTCGCTCTATTACACACAAAGACTGGTGGATTCTCTCTTGTACTTAATGGCTTTTGACAGCCACTGATCTCAGAGGGAAGAGCTTGATAACAGTTTTCCTCTCTCCAAAAATGCTGGTTTGCTCAGGCAGGCAAAAGTTCACAGAGAAGCTGGCAGGCTCCTTCTGCTTTGCAATCATATTTTGTAAAGTACAGTCATCCAACGTACTTGAAAAAGCTTAACTTCCCCCCTCAGAATACAGTCCTAGTTCTGAGTGTCAGAGGGTTTTTTGTCTCTTATCAAAAGAAGATGATTGTACTTTTCACCAGTAGCAGAAAAGTGTAAGGGAGGGCAAGATGAGAGGAGACCTGTCAGCTGATATGTTGACATTTTCCTATACATGTCTGCAACAAAGTTATTCTGATTTGAAAGCCATTCTAGATCCTTGCTAAATTCCTCCCTTAAAGAGCTTGAGTTTGTTAGAAGGAGCACACTTCTGCTGTCACACACACACACCCCCCCTCCACGTACACCCACAGAAATTAACTCTTGTAAATACCTTCTGAAAATCCTTATGTTTTATACAATTTTCTCTCTATCTCTTGTGCATCTCAATTTCTAGCTTCAGTGAAGATAGAGTGAGGGGAGAGAGAGAATGAGAATGGAAAGTGGGGGTGGGGGCAGCTTTAGTTTAAAATGCAGACAAATCTGCCTTTTCTGCTTGATGGCCTGTAACATTTCCATGTAGTGTACTTTGCATGGCAGAATAGCTACTAGTAATAGAATTTCTCACAGTGGAGGTTAATTACTTTTCAGCTACAGCAAAATAAATTTCCTGTCAAGCCCAGTGACAGGAATATGCCACTGTCACCATTTTTACCTGCAGTTTTAATTCACTGTTAATATTTGACACTAGCTTGCATTCAGGGGGCTGATCTCCTGAACAGTAGTTTCCCAAAGGAATAGGACCGACTGGCAGTAGTGCAGGATCAAGATATGTGGAAAAGAGTACACTTCGCCTCTCCCTCAGTGCGCTGCAAAGAAGATTAACTGACCTGTCTCTCACTTTAAAGAACAAAAGAGAACCTTGCACTTGATGAAATACAAATGACATGGTAAGGGACACCTTAAAATATAGGGCAGAAGAGTGAGGTGGCATATCTGGTCTAGCCTTATGCTAAGCAAACCTACATAACATTCCACTTTCCTTCTCTTTTCAGCTTTTCTGGGATTTAACAGTCTATTTTTTGAGCCTGACAATTTTGTTGTAAAAGTTGAACTCCATGGATGAGACAGACTTATGTGATAGTGAATGATAGAACTCATTTCTCCTAATTGCCTTCATATTCTTCAAATTAGTTCTTACATATCTTTGTCTTGAAAGAAATCTCTCCTGCTGCAGAGACAATGCCATTTATCAAGTGTTTGTGTGATATGCACTGTCCCACTCTAATGTCTAACTAATACAAAGTCCTGTGTGAAATCACATTGGTAATCCTTAGGGACACGATAAAACTATGCCTAGGGCTTTCCAACCTCCACTCCAACTGTTTAATCTAGAACAGAAACTCCTTGGACTCATTTAGCCTCCCTAGTCAAAGTCTTATTTTCCAGCATTTTAGTGATTTTCGTGATTCTGAAGAAATCAACATGCTCCTGAATTTGCCTGATTGTGCACCTGAGACTAACAAAGTGGAGTTTTTGTATACCTGAGGCTTATTATTGCACGACTCAGAAAACATAAGGAAAACATAGTGTCTCTTCTTTTACGAAAATTAAAACCGGAAGGCAGAAGAGTTTCATCATACAGGCTTTTTTCCCCATACAAGTAGCCTCAGTCGTTTCTCACTAACTGTGCTCTTCCTCTTCAGGAGGTGGCCTGTGGCAGTACAGAACTGTGAAGGAGCAAGGCCAGACGAACATGGAAGGCATGGGGGAACTGTGGGGAGCTGAAGAATTTTGGAAGCTGCATGAGCGGATGAAGGATAGCTGGATCAGGTTGGTGGAGAACAGGGCAGGGGTGCACCTTCCTGAACTGACAGTGTTTGATCCTTCTCATAATCATGCTAGACCATAATGGCCTCCTCTTTGACTGATAAGGTCCAGTAAATCAGTAGAAATATCAAGGGAGCTCGCACACATGAGTGTTCTGGGAACAAAATATATTTGCAGCACTGAGCAAAGAACAGTTAGAATGAAGTTTTCATTAATGCTGATGTCAAGATTTCTTAGGTTTCAAATGAATCGTCTGAATTTCTACACCACTAAGTGCAAATAAGAGAGCATTAGGGTGAGTTTCAAAAATGGACGTGAAAAAGTTGGAGGCCTTATTCAGAAGCATGGTTCCTGTTCAAAGAAGTGACTTGAGGTAGAACTGGGTAGTGTCTACTGCATTTAACACCTGAGTCCCTGATGACATTGAAGACAGTTTACGGAAAAAAAAAGAAATGGAAGAGGAAGTCTGGATCCCTGCTTCACTTTAGGAACATACAATGTTACAAAAAACTACAAAAGATAGGTCACAGCTTCTCATGTATGAAATATTTCATTTTAGCTGGAGAGATTGGTTATAAGCAGGGAGGCATTAGATTTAATTGGTTTTATTTTTGTTTAAGGGACTGGAATGGAATTTCTGGCTTTTTACTAACCACAGGAGGCATCAGAGTTTTCCAGATCTTTAAAAAGCCCTCAAATCCTGTCTGGCAATGTAGTTAGAACAACTGGGCCTACTGAAATTGCTTTTTTTTTCAGAGCATTAGGCTCAGTTCTGATGGTTAAAGCAGAGATGAACTTTTGGCTTGGAAATGAAGCTAGCCCAGAAGGGTGCTATTCAGCACGGTTTGAATTTCTGATTCACTTTCTGAGCTATTTGAAACTGCTTTATGTTGCTTGACTCATATTATTCATCTCCGTGAAAATCTGTATTAGTGAAATGTCAGCTCCTTTGCGGTAGCATATGGGGCTTTTTAAGGTGTCTGTAGGTTCATAACAATATTAAAACAGGCACCTTTCTCTCAGAAAAAGTTCCCATGGTATAGTTTCAACCTTTCACAAAAAAAGCCCCAGGCAGCACAGTGCAGCTCATATCTACAGCACCAAAATGTTCATACTAATGCCATTCAGAATTTTAGAATATGCTGATGTATGTTTTGGTTTTCACTTAAATACCCATTGACAACTCCTAAAATTATGAAGAAGGAGTCTTAATCTGCATTTTGTGCCCCCTGGTTTTCATTTTGCTGTCAATCATTGCTGTTAGCATTTATAGAGAAACAAAAATTCAGTGCCTATATTCCAGTGCCTATGTGGCTTGGAACCTGATTTCTTGTTTCTGAAACTTTTATGAAGCCTTAAACAGAAAACTATAACATCACATAGAAAACAAGCAACAGGACCAGATAAGCTCTTGAGAAATCAAGTCTTAACTGTGGAAATACACTGAATTCCATGTAAAATAAAACAGAAGGTGTGTGAGCTGCCTACAGATGTAGGCATGTGATTTTCTTACTTGCTATTTTCATCTTCCTCCTTAAGCTTCCTCCACAACAACTGCTCAAAGCAGAAAACTAGTACAGAAAGATATCACCTCAACTTGTATTGTGGTAAGTCAAATCTTATACCTGGAAGATCAAGCACAGCTTCCCAAAAGATCCTGATGTGGTTGAAAATAACTGCCGATGGCTAAAGTAATCTGTTATGAAATCAGTTACATGCAGTTAGTGGTCATCTAAACAGCAGCACAATTTACATTTGTTGCTTTCATATTTAGTTATTTCCACAAATTTTTCATTATGAATACAGTGAATACATGCAGTATCTGTAAGGGAATGAGGACAGGGCACTAAATCCTTTGTTTACCACACTGGGCTTCTAAAATCAACAAATGCATAGTAGTTTGTTTAAGAAGAGAGGAATATAACAGAGATGGGGAATTAGCTTTGGCACCTGTTTTATATCTGTGGGACTATAAAGAATCAAAGGCAAGAAAAATCAGTATTTGTGGCTTAGAAAGCATCTCCCAAAGACAGCGGTTCCTTTACTTTTTTTACTTTTTTTTTTTTTTTTCCATTCCACGCTTTCTGATTTCTCACCCCTTACATAGCATGCTACAAAATTATTAAAGAGAAACACTATCTTCTAATCTTGGCTGTCTTAAAAACATTAGCAAAAGATGCCATTTATCATCATATTTTTTATTAAAACTTGGAAGAAAGAGCACACAGCAGTGCATCTTGGAAGTCATAGCTGTGAAGAAAAGCACTTTCTGTTATTTTCTCACTGATTGTGGCTAATGTTAAAATAATTACTCGTAAAGGCTCTCCCTGCTGTTTGATTGCCAAGTTTCACAGTTCCAATGACTTCAGGTTCTTCCCTATTTAAAACCTTAGTTGGCTTAGTTCAGGCTATTTTATGTGTCTCTTTGCATGTTTTCAAAATCCCTTAACACCTCAAACTTCCTTTGTCAGAGACTAAGCAAAATCGAAGTCTTAATGAAGATGCATTGTGAAGGATCCTGTGCGTTCCAGTGATTTTTTTTCTTTCTTTTAATAAAACAAAAGGGGATGAGGTGTCATTTAGAAATAAAGTAGAAATGCGCTGGCTGTGGACTTTATTCATTGTGCTGTTTTACCACAGTCATTCTTGTTACTGGGAGCACTCTGGGAGCAACACTACTTCAGCAAGGAAGGGCGGCTAAAATCCTCTTTTAAAAAAATATGTATTCACTGATTTCTGTTTCTGAGAATGTTTTTTCCGTTGTACCTTGAGGTTTTTTTCTTTCCAACTGACTGTACTGGGATTCTTGATCTTAAAACTGGGGGACTTTTAGAGTTGCTTTTCTTTGATGCTTACTGTATTTGTTGTTACAAGTTAACTACCAGGAAAAGTGCAACAAGCTTACCAAAATTAATTAATTAAGTAAAGATACAACAATAATGTATGAATCATTAAGCAAAGTCTACAAAGGATGTTTCTAATTCTAAGTGTCATGCAAAGATAGCATTAAGATTCATATATGTTTAATTAAGGCACGTGATGCAAATGGAATTCTCCCTCGCAGTTCCTCCAAAACCATGGCCCCGTGTTGGGGATGCCCATTCAGGACACTGCTCTGTGCTGAACATTTCCTTATTCAGGATGCTGCTGCTGTGACCGTATTGTTTCTCACAGGAATTCCTGCTAAAACAGGAAACATTTAAAAAGCCACCTCACCATCCCCCATTCTGTAAATCTGTAGCTATTAGTAAATCTTCGTCACAAATTGTATGTCTGGCCAAGGTTACCATTGTTTATTTCAATAGAAAAAACGGCACTTTGCTCTGACTGGCTTATACTATCACATGCAAATCCTTAGTGTTTTGAACTGTAGCTGTGGGGACAGGCATGTAGTTTGCAGCAGCTGTTATTTTTAGGTGAAATACCACCACCTATAGAATGCAATCAGGACTCCTGATATAATGTAAAGTGGAAATATAAAGATGGTTGATTATTTTGTGTTAGGTGCAACCATTTCATTCTATCATCTGTCTTTTTTCATCACCTCCAGTGTGATATCCTGGAATGGAGTCCCTGACACGTAATAGAAAGCTGCAGTGAAAACATTAATATGTTCCCTAGTTCAAGCAGTCCATGTTGTCTCAGAAGTAAATGGAAAGTCTCCCGACCTTTTCATTTACTTCTGAGACAACAGGCTTGAGAGGAAATATTTTGCCAGCTGTTTTAGTTTTAAATTACAATGCCGTGATTGGTTTCATTTCTGGGTCACCCATAGCAACCATTACTTGAAACCGCAAGAACAGTCCATGCTGCATTTAAAACACTTTTGGGTTAAAGTCCAAGTGCTATAATTTATCTGACATATTTTTTTTTACAACAATCAAATTCACTGCCTCGAAAAATCCTGTTATTCCCTCCAGTGTCTCCCTCTTTTCAATACATAATTAGGTGGGTGCTTAGCACTAAAATATCAGTTTCTGTATCTAGTAAGAGATTAATCACTGTGCTGAGGTAATACATATCGTGTACATGCAATCAGTGGGCAGAATAGTATCTTCAGTGCAAATAAATCTTAGGCCAATACAGAGATCAACAAAACTGAATTTTACGTTGGTCCAATGCAGCAGATTTAGTTTTATTCTCATTGTAATAGTGTCCATCAAGTATCTCAGATATCAAACCACTTAGGTTATTATTTGTAAGGGAACCTGTCTGAATCTTATTTAGGAGCATGTAGAACTGAATCTTAAGTTCCATGCATCTTCTTATGCAGACAAGATCATCTATACATGTGCAACAGTTTAACAACTGATGAAATTAGTGTAATGAACTGCCCTAGAAACAGATGTTTAACTGACTTCTGTGCCTATGTGTGAATCCTGATGTTTTTTCCCCTTGAGCCAATTGTCTCACCTTTAAGCAAAATAGGCAGAGTCTGCTCCTCCAGCTTAAGGCCAGTGACATGGCAGAGCTTCATGGTCTAATTCCTTTCCCCATGAGACAGGATGGCTTTTTACACATTGTCGATGGGGATCAGCCCCTGGTCTGCACTGTGTCTCAAACTATACCCAGGCACTGACATCTGGCCACAACGAGACCAAGATGTGTTTTAGCAGTTAAACAGTATCGATGATCCGACACCGGTGCTCAAGTCTGCACATTGACCTTGCCCAGTCTGCTAGTGCAGACACAGCCAACTCAGCCCCACCTCCTGTCCTCTGTAAGGCAAAGGAAGATGGTAGGTAGGATGAAAGGAAAGGTAGAGAGAAAAGCAGGGTATATTTGGTCCTAAAGTGCACTTAATGCTGCATTGTCTAAGTAAGAGGAAATATGCTATCATAGACCACCATTACATCACTGGACCCATAATAAACTTTGGCTGGAAACAGAGAAAATTACTGATTTCTCTCACAAAATGTTCTATGATAGAGGATTACAAGAATGATTTGACAAATAAGGGAGAAAAAAGAGTTTTTTTAAAAAAAATAATAGTGATACCGCTTCCTGTATATCATATTAACTGATGTCAAACAGCATAGCTTGACATCACAGCACGTGCTAAATGCTGTTTTTAATTCATTAACATGTACTTTTTGGTTTCTTCATGAGAATTTTAAATACTTAAAGCTTATACTGTACACTACTTGTCCCAGATTAACCTCCAGTAACATTAATTCTGGCTAATGCCTCCATTATTTCTTACCACTTATGTTGAATTTCGTGAATACGGTAGTGAACTCACTCCTCTTTTGATGACCTGTATGCCTCTAAATACCATTGAGTATAATCAGCTATGGTGTAATTTTAAATGTCAAGGCCAAGGTCTGTCAGGTATAATTCGTTCTTTTACTGAAATTTAGATGTGTGTTTTAGTTAAATTGAGATTGTCCATTTCAAGCAATGCCACCCTGATAGGACACAAAACTAATGTCAGTTCTTGCTGAAGAAGAAAAAGGTTTAACAATAACATCAAAAAGGAATTGATCAGCAGACCTCAACATAATTTCTCCCATCACATCAGCTGCTACAGCCTAGCTGTCCTATACAAACCACTTGACAAAGTCTGCCACTGCAGTTACTGCAATATTTATAGCTGCACTGTTTATGCCTCTACACTTATAGCTGCATCAGCACTTTAATTATAAACCTTCTTTTCCAAAGATTTACTACTAAGCAACAAAAAAATCACCCTCAGCTGCAAGTTTGGATGTGAAGTGTTCTCAAGTATACATGTGTGATTTGCCCTTAGGTTGTGATAGGCCAGATTCAGTGCCTTCTGACTGAATACTGAAGGCAATGGAAAAAGTAAAAAGCTATCATGTATGTGTAATTATCAATATTGTTCAATGTGAATAAAGAGTTTTGCATTGAAAAAATAACTTTTTTTCTTATGCTTTTGGCTCTAATGTTGTAACGATTTTTTGTAGCAGCAATCTTGATTTAGTATTACTGGCATAGCTGAAACACAAGTATATTAAAAGAGTTAAGTTCATCTACAGTAACTGCCAGATATTGCACTATAAAGATTTACCACAACTTTCACTAGAAAAAACACATCTTTAGACTACCCACTGCTCAGAACTGTGCATTTCAGGACTGAATATTTCAGTACTTGTCTTTATGTCTAATTTTTTTTTCCTACTTTTTACCATCTGCTGGAGACATTTACAGGCAGTACCAATGTAATATTTGATCTTCTAACTATATTTACAACACTGAGGAACCGATCTATTCAAGAAAAGACAAGATCTTTCATTATTTTGTTCACTTCAGTGTTCCATGAAGCATTACAAAACCTTCTGAAAAGAGTAAACACAAATAGACACAAACATAAATGAATAAACAGAAGCACATGCCTAGACATACATCTTTTAAAAGATATGCCATGTTTTTATAGCAGGGCTGGATGCATTATTCATTAAAATAATTTATTTGACTAATTTTGACATTTTTCTTCCATATAATCACACTGAATTTCCCCCTTCTCTGGAAATCAAATAGCAGTAAATGGCTGAATGATATTTGACAAATCCTCTGAATTATATTTTCCTTCAATTGTTTAATAATTTAACTACACTGGTATGTTTTGTTCACTTTGTCCTATATAGATACAATTACTGCCCATTGAAATATTGCTGAAAGCATAGGTGCATGGGTTTCCACATGAAATATTTTGTAATATAAAATATAATTTGGATTAATATTTATCTTATTTTCATGGGGAACTGGGACTTTGAAAGTACTGCTGAAACTGGTTTTTTTTGCTGAGCTTCATACAGTGATATATCATCGAGTACAACTCAAGCAATGAATGAAGCAGATCCTCATACAATTTCTGAACAGCATGGTTCTGTTCAATTACATGAAACAAGGTCATTTGTCCATGAACTCCATGTGAAAGTAGACTCTGTCTACTTTACTGGCAAGCATTACCCCTTGCCAGTTTCCATAGTGCCTCCCAATGTGGTGCCTCCATGTGGAGGTACATCAACAACAGGAATTCATATTATCAGGTTCCCAAGACATTCAAAACCGTTATGAGTCTCTCACAAAATATGAGCTCACTGCCAGGGATCCAAAGTCACTAAAGACTATCGATTCTCTTCAGAAATGATCTTGCTCACTTTCCCCTAAGATTGTATCAGTGGTTCATTTTGCTGGGTATGTGGCTCACTGGAATATGCTGGAAAATCACCTGAAGTAGAATGAAAAACATGAAACCAAACATAATCATTATATGTTAATTGTAGAGGTCTCCTTGCAGATTTATTTTTGTTCCAACTAGTGTCTCCATGATATTTTAGCATTAAAATAGGTGAGCTGGAACTTCATTACCAAGAATCCTGAATAGCTTCTAGAGAACACCCAGACTCCTTTCGTAAAACAGAATTGCATCCAATTGCATGGAGCTGAGTCAATGGAAAGGTTCACATCAAGCTTTCATGTGATCCACATTTATTGACATGACTGAAAAAGATTTCTTCCTTTCTCTGTCTGCCTTTATGTAACAAAAGAAAATTTCCCCAGTAAAAAAATTAATAAAAAAGTAAGCTCAAAACACTGTTTTGGTCATTGCCCAGCTGGCAAAATACAGGTAGCTAACCTTTAGGCTGACACTGATTCATTCAATCACTACACATTTTTCCTTCATGTTGGTATGGCTCCATGATGGGGTCCAAGCTTCAGCTTTGAGTTTCAGATCTTGTGTCACAGCATTAAAATTATTTACCTGAAGTTTCATTTGTATCTCTATATAATGATTATCTATAACACTGCATACAAAGAAATGTCTTCAGTGTACCTAACAGGACACTTGGAAGACAAATGGTCACTTAGAATGGTTAAAAGAAAGTGGAAGAACGTTATGCAAAACAGCTATTCACAAAGGGTAAAGTAGTTGAATTTAAAATACTGAAGGCTATTGAATCATTATGGTGATGGATTGTCTTTGCTATCTACAAATAATACACTGATCTTGTCTAAAACAATGAGTTTACTATATTTAATCAGCAATGCTGAAGAACACTAATTTACCTCAATCCAAATTAGGTATCAGAAAATCTCTCTTTAAAAAACCTATGCACAAGAGGATAAAATGATAAAATGACAACCTTTATTTGGTGTTTTGTCTTTGAAAAACAGAACTTATAAGCTCTTAAGTACTCCATCCACAGCGCAACATTGGTAGGGCATTCGTGGTTTGATTTAGCCAGTAGATAGCATGACAGAGCATTTTTGAAGTCAGAATAGTCCACACTAACAACAAAATAAAAAAAAAATCTTACTAGTAACTGCTTCAAATATCAGGTGTGAAAATTGTGAAAAGAAGCACAGGAGAGAAAATACAGGACTTGTCCCCATTTAGGGGCATTTCCAAAGAGTCGGTTTCCATTCTGAACTCCCCATGGTTCACTGGCTGTGAAAGGGATACAGAGATGCACCAGACTGAGACATGGCACTGAGAACTCACATTATTTTATCTCAATAAGATTCTAAGTACTAGAAGTGGCACCCTGAAACAGTATGACCTCTTTTCGGTCTGCATCTTATTCCTGAAAAACAGAACGTCCTTTAAAACACGGACTTCTAGCAGGATGCTCCAGCTGACCAGAGGTCTTCAGTAGCTTCTTTTAGGGGAAGTAGATGTGAAAAACATGTCAAGAAAAGACTAATCATTCAGGTCAGGAAAACTAGTAAAGTAGCCTGGAGGTTCCACACTACCACTAACACCGTCCAACTTCCTAGACATTGTACACGGTGATCCCCTTAGAAATACAATATTCCCAGTTCTGGTGAAGCCCTGGACAGGCTCCTCAACTTGTACACACACATAGTGAAATGGCTGAGTAGCCACATACCCTAGAAATCCCAAAGACATGAAGTGCTTGGCAGTAAACTGGAAATTAGACCCTTGTACTTAAGAGGTGGCCAGTGAGACACTGGTTTAGAATCACTGTAACTGTGACTCATTAACTCTATGTTGGAAAACTAAAAAAACAAGTGCCTTGATCCTGCATTATGATAACAGCTATCTATTTGCTTGGAGTGTGGGTACTTATTGCTGGCAAGTTGTTTGGTTGTTCAAAAACCCAAACTGTGCCTTTGGACAGGCACAGATGTGGAGACCTGACTTTGAGGGAACCTGAGATCTCCCATTACAGAGCTTTTGCACAGAGATGCAAAAAAGCCTGACTTGCCATGCGCCCTAGGAGCCCCACAGCATAAACTACACCACAGCCTGTGCAGAAAGCCATTCCTCCTGCCACCCACTATAACCGCGTGATTTGTAAACTCTGTAAGATGCTCAGTGTTGAATTTTATTTTGACAAGCTCCATAAAGCTCTAGGATTTCAACTTCACCAGGAAGAGGGTGATTCCATGAGTAGGATTTCTGATTTAGACACGTCTAAGAAATAACTTTATTACACACTTTATTAAGTGGTCATTAAAATCTATTGGTTTTAACAGTTTGAATTAAAAGCTACCGTTTCCCTCCTGAAGAAAAAGAGGCAATTTCCGAAAACTCAGGGAATCAGATCTCTGTGTATTATAATTGGTAATTCCACACTTTTCATGTAGCACTGAAGTATTTCTTTTATGGTAACTTTCTACCATGTCACACTTACACTGCTGAAAATCGTACTTCCTATGTAATGTAGTCACTGGTAATTCAGTTTATGTTACTGGAGATGCTAAAAAATCTATATTATAGTCATGTAGCAAAACAATAATAAAAATGTGACATTTTATTGTTTCCTTAATTATTGTTCCTCAATTATATTTTAAATAAATTTTATTTAGGCATATGATTCAGGGTAAGTACATCCCAGCACTTACAATTAAATATGCTTTGCAAAATTAAATGCTTTGCAGAAACAGGGTGGTAGTGTTTTATTATAAATGAGCATGCTTATGAGTGCCAGAATGCTTTTTTTTTTTTTCTGTATTCAAAGTAATTTTTCACTTTTTTCAAAAAAATTGCACAGCTTAGAGGTAGATTTTGTTTTTTACCTTCTAATAAATCCTAAGTCAGAATGGTCTTCAGCACCTAAGGTAACCTAACTGTTATTGACATATGCTGCGGGCTTTGACAAGCAAAATGATGAGATCTTAAGTAACAGATATATTCTCTCTGAAGAACAGTTTATACGGTTTGGCTGTCTTCCAAGGAAAAATCATACAGCATAGTTAACCAGTGATACTGACATCTGCCTCTCACAAGCCAAGGGAATCTTGTGAAGGTCACAGTGCTAACTGGCAGGGTAACTGATTAAGTCAAGCCTGTTACATACTATATTGCACACCACAGTATGCTCGGGAAAAGGAGGGAAAACAGAGTAATTTCCCTTTCTGCTGTGTGCACACAGTTATGCAGATTTCAGTAAGGACTGAATGTGAGTCTTCAGCTGAAGGTAAGCGTATTCAGTTATATTGGCAAAATGAATTTTTGATATAAGCAATGCTGGCTTTCTTTTCTAACATAATGTCTGGAAATGAAATGCAATGGTCCATGGCATTTACGTCACTCATTATTTTAGAAATCCCTAATTTGTTTTGTTTTGTAGGGTGGTTAGAACTCTTCTGCTTCGTATTTCTAGTGAATTGAAAATAAAAATCATAAATAAAGCTCATGGAGAACTAAACAGCTTGGTGGGGAGCGGGCAAAGTGCTTCACAGAGAGACTCTCCACCTTCTGCTCTTCTAATTCTTCTTCCTCAGCTTCAGAGGCCTCTCAGCTACCTTTCCCCCTGCTGCTTTATGCTAGCTTAATTTCTGTGGCATCACCTGTGTCTTACACTGGTACACGTAAGAACAGCTTCAGGTCAGGCAAGTATAAATAGGGTATGTCAGCCACTAGCTTATCTGTGGCAATCCACCCAGAGGGAGGTGACGAGTTGTTGTGAGGGTTTCATTCTGCCCATACTGAAATGAAATGGATGAGTTGGTATGCCCTTTTACCGCACGACTAGGAATACCCAGTTGTTAAGCCTTGCACAAAGATAATAAACCTGACCATTCCTTTTGATCAATGACTTTTAATCAGAGGGATAGAGCAAATCTTGCATCTCATCATACTCTCAATCACGTCACGGTACTTTTCTAGATAGCAACAATGATATGATCTTGGACCTCTCTTCTGCCTGTAACCAACACATAATATCCAGAGGCATAAAGGATGGCAGATACAGAATACCCTGTAGCATTTCGTACTATTCTTCCCTGCCCTTTCTTTATCCTATCCTTAACGAACAAAAAGTTCGAATCCTAGAACCAGTAGAAAGCCCAATACTTTACTTTTAAAACTAATGCACATTGTACAATTTTCATTGGCCCAATGGTAATTCTAAATAATAATAGCATGAAAAATTTGAAGAAAAAGGTTTATATCTTTTAATCTCCAAATGTTTTATGAGTTTCTGTGCTGTAAGGCACGATGAGTCAAACTGCATTTGGAAAAAAAGTCTCCGAAGATGCATGTGCATCTTTTTCTACAAACACTGAAAACTTCTTATGAATTGTTTATATTACTATAGTCATAGAAAGCAGCGTGTCACCCTCTGAAAAGGGAAGAAACAGTCCTGTCCCCAAGGACGGCACTGTCTGAAAAGGAATTTTTATTACATACAGTAGAAGGTCTTTTACAGAGAAAAATAGGATTTGGCTCACTGAGAAAGATTTTTGGAAGAAGAGGGGAAAGGTTGACTTAATAAAGCCCAGAGTATTAAATACTTTAATATTATTTTCATCAGTATGGGGCGTTTTCATATTAATGGCTTCAACTAAACAAATATTGTTCTGTAGACATATATTTTTGTACTAGTTATTTTAATTATATAGTCTGCTGGAAATGTAGGCTGAGGCTGGTAGTTCCATGTGCCAACTTGTTTGTTTTTATAATTCTGTATTTTATAAAAGAATAAAACAAAGATATGGGTTTCTAAGCATTAGATTCCATGACTCACCAGGCAGAGTGCAATTTGTAGTAGTCTGGGCTGCTTAACACTGTTTATAATGTGGTGGTTCAACCAGTAGGGAGGAAAAAAACATTTTGTCTTGAGAAAATCACAGAACCATTTACAAGTTTGGGGTTTTTTTTAATGTGGATCATCAACATTTTGCCAGTACTTAGGGTTGGAAAGGCAGAGCAGGACTGAAACAGCAGAACACAAAAAGAAAAAAAAACCCTCCCCATTTTTGAAAAGTTACTGACAGGAAAAGTGGGTGTGGTGGGTTGCCCCTGGCTGGACACCACATGCTCACCAAAGCCGCTCTATCACTCCCCTCCTCAGCTGAACAGGGGAGAGAAAATACAACAAAAGGCTCATGGACTGAGATAAAGACAGGGAGGTCACTCAGCAATTACCGTCATGGGCAAAACAGACTCGACTTGGGAAAAATTAATTTAATTTATTATCAATTCAATCAGAGTGGGGTAATGAGAAATAGAAGCTAAATCTTAAAACCCCTTCCCCCCCACTGCTCCCTTCTTCCTGGGCTCAACTTCACTCACGATTTCACTACCTCCTCCCCCCCCAGCAGTGCAGGGGGACGGGGAATGGGAGTTGTGATCAGTTCATGACATGTTGTTTCTGCTGCTTCTTCCTCCTCAGGGGGAGGACTCCTCACACTCTTCCCCTGCCCCAGCACGGGGTCCCTCCCATGGAAGACAGTTCTCCAAGAACTTTTCCAACATGAGTCCTTCCATGGGGTGCAGTCCTTCATGAACGGCTCCAGCATGGGTCCTTTCCACGGGGTGCAGTCCTTCAGGAACAGACTGCTCCAGCGTGGGTCCCCCACAGGGTCACAAGTCCTGCTGACAAACCTGCTCCAGCATGGGCTCCCCTCTCCACGGGGTCACAGGCCCTGCCAGGAGCTTTCTCCAGTGCAGGCCTCCCACAGGGTCACAACCTCCTTCAGGCACATCCACCTGCTCCAGTCTGGGGTCCTCCACAGGCTGCAGGTGGATATCTGCTCCACTGTGGACCTGAGCTGCAGGGGCACAGTCTGCCTCACTATGGTCTTCACCACAAGCTGCAAGAGAATCTCTGCTCCTGTGCCTGGAGCACCTCCTTCCTTCTTCAGTGACCTTGGTGTCTGCAGAGTCGCTGCTCACACATATTCTCACTCTGTTCTCCGGTTGCAGTTGCTGTTGCACAGTTTTTTCACAGAGGCGCAACCACTGTTGCTGATGGGGTTGACCTTGACTGGCTGACATTGGCTTTGTTGGACATCGGGGAAGCTTCTAGCAGCTTCTCACAGAAGCCACTCCTGTAGTCCCCCCACTTCCAAAACCTTGCCGTGCAAACCCAATACAGTGGGATATTTCCAGTCTGAAACAACCTTCTGCAGAGAAGTAACCAGAATAGGATTACAATAAATCTACAGCCAGAATTATTTTAAAGATAAAGACAATAGCCAGGAGAACAGCACTATTTTCCCTGTTATTTGCCTGAGACTGAGAACGTCAGACACTATCTATCAGGACTTGCTGAAGTCCATGGTGAGATGAGGAAAAAACAAGGCTGCAGTGTCCTGCAATCTGCTGAATCCATTCACTAGATGACAGTGACAAACTGTAAGAAACAGGTCTATGGTCTCTGTCTTTAGGGCATTGATATTGGTTCCAGTCCTTAGGCTTTATTATGTTGACATACTTTTTCAGTGTGTTGTACAATTTCTAGGAAAAGCTTACTTGAACCCAAAATCATGGACTTTCTCTGCTACTGCTCTTACTTTTTTAAAAAATTGATGTAAAATGGAAGACCATCTCTCCAAGTAAGTGAGCCTAGCAATGTAAGCACATGCGAAAACAGGCATCAACTGTAAGGTTTCCAATAGATCAAAATGGAAAACAAATACACAGAGTTGTAAAAAAATAATATTGTTTGAGTGAAGCTACAAATCTAACCTATTCACATAATGTGCATTTTAAGGATGTAATGCTATATGCTGAATGAATGCATTAATGACGCAAGTTCTCTGCAACTCTACTATTTACTGCAAAAGGTATAATTCAGCATTTTTCAACAGGGCCAAATTCTCTATGCACAGAAATGCCCCATTGATTTTAGTGGTATAGGAATTACTACAGCAAGATTGGTCAGCTATCAAAGTACATTACAGCTAAATGGAAAGGAAAACTAAAAAGTGAAATTTTAAATCAAGAAAAATGGTGCATTCAGTGATTAAGGAAAATTAGCTAGACATACTGTTTAGTATTCAATTTGGGCAAGTAACTGTTCTTTGATAACTAGAAACAAGAATGGGCCTGTTTGGGGATTTAGATTTCATCTTAATTTTGGGGGTTTGTGTTTCCAGATTTTTACATGCACATTTCCACAGTGTGGAGAAATTAATCTCTAGTTTACTAGGCATTTTTAGAAGGCAACTGGAAAATCCACAGGAAAAAGTATATCCTCCAGTGTTGCTCAGTCTTCAGCAGTGAGGGAATACTCCTCTAGAGTTTCAGGAATACAACAGAGAAAGGACCACAAATCGATTTTGACTTATCCGGGAACAACTTTTTTGCCTACTAGTGTTTTGAGGAGATAGAATTAATTAAAAAATGATAAAAATAAAAGGTTTCACTCACTTTTGGAATGATCAGAACTTTAAGGTAAAATCTTAAAGACTTCCTCAAGCATCTCAGAGCTGCAGAGGAAGCCCTTAGGTGACCTTATTGTGAAAATGAAGAGGAGTTCTACACAGAAATAACATTTATTCTTGTTGGGTTTCAAGTTTATTGAACTGAGGATGCTCCTGTTCCTCTTCAAAAGACTACTTGCCCCTCAAACAGAATCACTTCAGAAATTTGCTGTCTCAAACAAGAGCACTTCTGTTTCAAAAAACCAAAACCTTTCATAAAAACTCTAGGAACTCTAAGAATGTACTATTTCTGAAAAGCAACGTACTATTTCTGAAAAGCAACATACTATTTCTCAAGTCACATAGGAGTCTCCAGTTTCAGAGATCTCTCTACACATCTGATTGAGGAACTATTGTCATCTAGTAAATGACACCAGTTAGAAAACTTGCATTTGATGGAAATTTCAATTCCTGTCTCATAGTAGCAAGCACCACACTCTACCAAATGGATGCAGACTTCCAACAGAAGAGCAGAATATGCATTGTTATCCTTTCATACATTTACCTTGTGCAAGTAAGGATTCAGAAATGGTTTATTCATATCAGGTGTATGCTGAAGTTTTTTTTCTCATGCATGTGCCAAAGAGATCAAGCTGTAGTATATTAATTTCACCCATGTACTGCAACAGGTCTTAACATGATGATCAACAGTTTCCCTCCCTTTGCCTTATTTTTGCAAAGTGTTCAGTCCTACTCCTTTTAGTTTATGTAGTAGTCCATTAATGAATATTCTAGTGCTTTTGGCTTTGTTTTCCATAATGCGCTAACACTGAGAGTTTTACATCTCTTTTGCATCAAAGGTCAACAGTATCAGTCTCCCTTGCTGGGAAGAAAAATGGAATTAATTTAACTGAAAACTGCTAATTGGCAAGAGGTTCTCTCTTCTGAATACAACATCCCTCCACATGTGAACATGATAGCTATGCTTCTGTGGCAAGGTGTTCCCAAAGTAAAAATTGTCTCTGAAAGCAAGAGGAATTATTTATGATTATTATTATTATTAATGTTGTTGTTATTATTATTATCTTTTTCCAAGCTATCCTTCAATGTAAGTGGCTACAGAAATGTTATGTTTTTGCTGAAAATGTTGACCAACTCCAGTTTTTAGAAACTACAAAACAAAAGAAAATAGACAAGATAAAATGTGATAGAAATATTGTTCTGGTTGTCCAACTTTTTTTTTTTGTTATTGTTTATTTTCACAAAGTCTCAGACTAATGTGGCATTAGCATACATATGCACCTGATTCTATTGTCTGCCAAGGAAACTTCTCAAAGGAGTCTCATTTCTGTATGCATCAGTTCGTTAAAGGAAACTAAGGGGAAATCTTTTAATATAGTAAATCCAATGTTACTACTAGAATCCCTGAGAAGACTTGTTTGACACAATTCATGATAGCTGGATTATTTGATCATAACTTTATGAATAATATTGAAGGTAATAGTACGAACCTGTCAAGACTGAAAGGAGAAGTGCTGTCAGGTGATGAAATAGCATTGCTCACACACAAGACTACACCTTCTTCTCTCCTTCAACAGGTCTTTCTCCTTCTTTCAAATAACTGTAAAGCAAAAAATATAGCACTGATGCACTGCAGTTCTGTTTGACATAAATGAGAGAAAGCAGTCCTGTGCACAAGATTTGGATGTAATTTCCTGATGCAAATGTGGACTCCAGTTGTTGCCAGCTTGCAAGTTAAAATCCAGAACCAGAATATTACTTATGGCATCTGCAAAGACATACAAATACGTCTATTTTGGACTGCTTTTATGTTTCTTCGTGCTTTTGCACTCTACCTAATAATATCCTTCTAGTTTAGTTCTTCAGGAAAGTATTATTCACCTAACTAAAACAGTAGCAAAATAATTGCTTCTGGATGAACCTTAGTAGAATAATAACATGATCCCATGGCTTCTACGAAAATGTTGACAATAAATAATCCCACCAAACAATTTTTTCTCTTGGAATTTTTTCTCTTCTCTTTATCTGTTGGAACAATTAAAGTAAATTCTGATATGCATTACTTTAAAACTTATCAGGGGGGTTTAATCTTGGCATGATTCTCATTGAAACCAAAACTTAGAATATATATTTTACCTATATTCCACATACATATATAAACGTATGTAGATATATATGTAGAACACATATGTATGTATGTAGAATATATGCATACATCTATATATATGTATACATAGAGATATGTACATGCGTATCATACATAGATATATAGATAGATATACATATATATTCTGCAAAAATTAGTCTTTAAGAACCATAACTTCATCTTGCACACACACAAACAATTCATAGGGTAAAAACCTTGGGTTTACTTCATCCCAGTATCTTGCAAAAAAATAGCTTGTATAAACATTCATGGTTTTAATCAGATCAGCTTGGCTTCCAACCCAGTACATTAGGTAAAAAGAGCTAAATTACAAGCTTGTCCACAAGGCTTCAGAACTGGTATCTGAACATGTCAAGAAGTCTTGAGAGAATCACTTTCTCCATGTAAGCATTACAGGTGCTGTATGTTTTAAAACATAATTTACGTTATATAGTATAATGGATGTTCAGCCAGATGTTGTTACAAAGAATAGACAAAGATTGTATTACTAATTACCATTTCTAATGGCATAAAACCCTCCAGCAGCTGTCACATTTTTATACCACTTTGCTGGATGACTATGTGATCTATGGTTTGCTCCCACACCTTGAATATAAAGCAAACTACAGGTTCCCCGTTCCTACTCAGGGCAAATATTGTGTTTAGGTTTTGCCTTGTTTTTTCTGTGTGCAGCTTTTCTATATGTAGACTTTCATTTTTAAAGATAAGGGTGTCCACAATTGTTATGTCTTGGCCCTAATCTGGAATCCTCATCTACCATGAGAAGTGCTCCTGAGACCATTCCCAAGGGAAAGTGCTGCAGTCCATGAGAAGAGTGGTGGCAACTTTAGGACGTGAACAGGTTTAATTTGCACACTGATGCAAAGCCAGGTAGAGACATTTGTAACACTAGAGTAAAGAGTGGAAGTTACAGCAAAAAACAAACATCTGAGAAAGAGAGAAATAAAATTTACTCAGAGGTGACATGGCTAGTAAGAACCTGTACTCAAGTGTAAACTCCCTTAGCTATATGACTTAACAAGTATACATAAGTATATATAAGTATAAACTTGTTCAATCTACCACGACCTACCTATGTCCATTCATGTTTACGTACATAAATGTTGCTAATATACCAGCAAAGATAGCCATACTAAAAGCATTATAAGCTCACATGCTCAGGACTAGTTTCTTTTCTTCTAAAATAAACAATAAACCACTGATCTTTTTAAGTCTTTGGTGTTTTCCTCTATAGATGATTCACAAAACACATTATTTTATTACAGTCCTGAGATGCAGAACTTCAGTGCAGGTTAGCAAACTAGGGACTAGAAGTCACTCTTAGTTTTCTAGCCAAGCTGATAGATATCACACAAGAAGCTTACAGCATGAATATTTTCATTTCAACAACTTCTTAGGGGGAAAAAAATCTTTTGGGGTGCCTCAAGACTAGCCTACTCCAAGATAAATTCATGATTGTATTCAAACAAGTGTTCACAAATACTTTGTTGCAACATTCAACCCATTTCTAATCACTTCACTTCACTCTCCAGACTGTAATATGAATTGGAAAATTAACTGAATTTTTACTCTATTCAAAAGAGTTACTGGGAAAAGCTGCTAGAACTAAAGAATTCACTTAATACCAAGAAAAGCATCTAAGAAAAGATGACCATATTTATCAGAAAAAGCTCAATTCCTTAACATTCATACTAATTACAGTTAAAAGGGCTTTACAGAAAATGCTAGCACAACATCATTGCACCTTTAACCGCATAAAGATAGGAAAATGATTAGAAACTTCATGTTCAAAAGGACAGATTTTTTCTTGGACCATTTTTTTTAACACTACAAGTAACTCATGCTCATGTTTTGTCTTCTCACACGCACTGTAAATTACTTAAAATTGTCATATACACATATGCTTAGAAAAAAATTGTTCTGTTTTATTTATTTGGATATTTTTTCCTTCCCCT
>VYXH01001388.1:0-79920 GCA_013397275.1 Burhinus bistriatus | reverse complement strand
AGATAGCGGTTCCAGACTCACTCTCATCAAGTGACTTAGAGAGAAGAATCTGACTTTTTACAGCATTATTAATACTGTGTGGCCTTGTAGAAAATGTTCTTTCTATCCAGTCTGAAAAGAGAAAAAAGAAATATGCTTTGCTTTGCTCCTCTCATTGTCTCACCATCCTCCCACTAACCATCCAACAATGTACACTGTGGGAGTGCTAATATGAAAAGTGTGCAGTGGCTTCTTTGCATGCTTGCATTAGGCTAATAATGTTTGCATTTATGTTCTTTCCCAGTACAGAAAAGAGGTGATACATTTTTTAATTCTTTTTTTTTTTCTTCCCAGTGTTATAGCTAGATATACACTACTGGCAGTTCAGGGGGTGTATTTTTATTGGATACTTCCTCATTGTATAGTCTAGGAATTTGTAGGAGTATATGTTATCTCATTTTCTCCTGTATTTGGACTGTAGGAGTAGATGTCATTATGCACAAGGTTTTTTTGCTTACGGTACTTCTACGTGCTGGAGGTTGACTGACAAGTCAAATGCTTTCTGTCTTCCAGAAATTCTGCAGTATCTTTATTTTTACAGTTTTATGACATTCTTTTATTGGGGTTCTGCAAAGGCTAAGAACAGCTATTTTTAGAACATCATTTAATAAAAAAGTTAAATAATAACTCAACAGATTTGTTGTGTTTGAAAGAGACAGTACCAATGTATTGTTCATATAAAAGTGTTGCTTGGAGACAGTTTTTAATTGTAATAGTGTTCCGACATATATTCTTATATCTCTTCCATTTCTATAATCAGAAAATGCAGATACCGGCTCATAAGATTAAAGTTTTGATCGACAGTTTTAATACTGTTAGTTACACTGTGCAGGTGAGCCTCATAGCCTCATTTGTCAGTAATCAGGCATTTGGGCACTTCAGAGATAGCAGAGAGGACAAGGCTGCTTCACCACTCTGGAAAAGGGATCAGGTTATGCTTCCTCAGAATCAATGCACACAAATTTGAAGATAAGGCGACCAAGACATAAAACTCTCTAACCAAGGCTTAAAAAATGCTTTGTTTTGCTTCCTCTGTTCTGATTCTGCAGAACAGCATCCCTGAGAAGCCCCTGGATATCAATGTGAATGGATGTACTTGTGTGCTCTCCTCTGCCAAGACTACTGTTATACTGACAGACCCCTCAAAGAGATGTATGGAACCGTTGCTTCTTCTGTCTCTCTTTTATTAATTATTATTATATTGCTAAGACAATACCTAGGCATGATCACTGGTGGTGTCTAAAAAGGACAAGCCACATTTAAAGAAACAGAAGTACATGGCGAAATAAGGAAAAGAGAGTAGAGTAGCTCTGCTAACTGCCTCAAAGGGATTAGGAAAGAAATATTCTGTCTTCAGAAATTCTTTCAGGGCAAAGGGAATTCTTTTTGGTTCAGGGCCTCTGCAACACTCCCCTACCGTCATATGCTACAATCAGCCAGTCCAATAGAGACGGAAGGAATCACAATGACTAGTGATTAGGGGAAATATTGCTGAAATAGAAAAATCCAATACAGGAATTAGTGTGTAAAGGTGAGATAGAGGAGGAAACAGCAGTTTGTACATTACATCATCCGTCTTTTACTCTTTGCTTCTTTTTTTTTATTTTACTTGCAGCTGTGTCTGTTTTCCTATTTTTACTCAAGCCTTTCAGTCAATCATAGCAGAGTCTCAAACAGATGTGTAGAGCAATAATATGATAGTAAAATTTTACAAGCATGATTCATTTTAGGTTTGCAATTTTTAGATGAAGAAAAGCCTTGTGTATTTACAAAAAATATGGCACACATCTTGTCAAGAGGTATAAAAATGCATTCTGTTTTGGTTGAAGAATGATTATGCATGGACTTAACAATTTGCCCATCTCAGTTTACAACAGCTACAGTATTTAAGGTCATTCTTACAGAATACTGTTTAATAAGAATATGATATAAAAAAAGATATTATGAGGTTAAATTCTGCTGTTGGTTACTCCTCTGCAACATTATTTTCTCCTGGTACCTATTTGGAACAGAAATTGAAAGTGAAATTGATATATGCCCTTAACAATAGAAGCACTTAGAGCTGGCTGAATAGCAGAAATCTCATTTGTGAGTAAAAGGGCTGAGTTAGATTTCCTGTGACTCCTGTGGTCATGCCCTGAATGATTTGAAAGATTGGAGATGTACATACAATACATGGTGAAAATGTTCATGGACCTCAAAGATTTCACTGGCTCACCAGAAAAACAGAAAGGCCATGCTGGGTGAGACCAAGGTTGGTCTATCTCAGTAGTCTTTCTTTAACCATAAGAATAAGCATATATCTAGGGAAGCATAAAAATGAACCAAATGAATTATGATACTTTTCTCTACTGCTCTTTGAATTCCAAATGTTTTCAGGTCAGATACTTTGTGACATGTTTGTTTCTTCTACACATTTCAAGATCCTGAAGGATTCCAAGACCTTGTCTTGTCTCTCCTTGAACTTCTGTCATGCAACACTTTCACAGGGAATTTCACATGTCAGCCTGTGAAGGTAAAAGAACCCCATTCTTCTGTTTTTCTTTGAACCTGATTCCTACTACTTTCATTTGACATTCCTAGGTCTTCTAGTGGAAGTTACAATAACCAGCAAATTGGACATATGCCAGTTATTTGCCAAATATACAGTTCAGGTAGATAATCATGCAACTCTAATAAATAGTGACCAGAGGACTAAGTGCCTCCAGATAATTTACCTAATCTCTTGTAGGCAATTTTGAACAATCGATACTTTTGAAGAGATATAACTGTTTCATACATAGCTTGTGTAAGAAGACAACTATGCTGTGGCAAATATCTGTAAAGACTATTTCAAACGATCCAGATCAAGTTCAGCAAAAAAGCATAACGAACCCTCACACCAACTTCTTACTAGCCTCTATGTGGAGACAAGGAAAAAAAGTGAAAGAAACAGGAAAGGGATTTAGTCTCATCCTTCATATTCCTCAGTGTTAAACTTCTGTCTTATTGCTGCTGTCTTATTGTTCCACGAGCCTGTCACCAGCTGCTGTCAATTAAAATGGTCCTTTATAACTATCTAGAACTTAAAACATGCCAAGGTTCAAATGTTGGTTAAATCATAACAAAATACAACCAGTTAAAAGCATTGATGGTGTTTCATCTCAGGCATTTTCCTCAAACTGAAAATAATTCTAAGCAAGTAATTTTCAGGAAGATTTAAAACTAACCAGACCATTCAGAGATTTCTGAGGGCTTTAAAGCAAACCTCATAACTCCAAAATCATGAACAGAATTTACAATGATTTGAAATTGTGGTGGGTTGCCCCTGGCTGGACGTCAGGTGCCCACCAAAGCCGCTCTATCACTCCCCTCCTCAGCTGAACAGGGGAGAGTAAATACAACAAAAGGCTCGTAGGCTAAGATAAAGACAGGGAGGTCACTCAGCAATTACCATCATGGGCAAAACAGACTCAACTTGGGAAAAATTAATTTAATTTATTATCAATTCAATCAGAGTGGGGTAATGAGAAATAGAAGCTAAATCTTAAAACACCTTCCCCCCCACTGCTCCCTTCTTCCTGGGCTCAACTTCACTCACGATTTCACTACCTCCTCCCCCCCCAGCAGTGCAGGGGGACGGGGAATGGGGGTTGAGGTCAGTTCATGACATGTTGTTTCTGCTGCTCCTTTCTCCTCAAGAGGAGGACTCCTCACACTCTTCCCCTGCCCCAGCACGGGGTCCATCCCACGGAAGACAGTTCTCCAAGAACTTTTCCAACATGAGTCCTTCCATGGGGTGCAGTCCTTCATGAACGGCTCCAGCATGGGTCCTTTCCACGGGGTGCAGTCCTTCAGGAACAGACTGCTCCAGCGTGGGTCCCCCACAGGGTCACAAGTCCTGCTGACAAACCTGCTCCAGCATGGGCTCCCCTCTCCACGGGGTCACAGGCCCTGCCAGGAGCCTGCTCCAGCACGAGCCTCCCAGAGAGTCACAACCTCCTTCAGGCACATCCACCTGCTCCAGTCTGGGATCCTCCACAGGCTGCAGTGGATATCTGCTCCACTGTGGACCTCCATGAGCTGCAGGGAGACAGTCTGCGTCACCATGGTCTTCACCACAGGCTGCAAGGGAATCTCTGCTCCTGTGCCTGGAGCACCTCCTTCCTTCTTCAGTGACCTTGGTGTCTGCAGAGTTGCTGCTCTCGCATGTTCTCACTCCTCTCTTCTGGTGCAAAATGCTCAGGTTTTTTTCTCCCCTTCTTAAGTATGTTATTACAGAGGCACTACCAGTGTCTCTGATGGGCTCGATGTTGGCAAGCAGAGAGTCCATCTTGGAGCCAGCTGGCATTGGCTCTATCAGACACGGGGGAAGCTTCTAGCAGCTTCTCACAGAAGCCACTCCTGCAGCCCCCTGCTACCCAAACCTTGCCATGCAAACCCAATGCAAAAATCAAAGAAAAAATTTGAATATTTATTTCTTGTGTTTTGATGTATTGATTAAAACTATGCAACATATTGAAAATACGAAGATTGATAATAATTACTATAGTGCAGAGGTAAGAAAAGAAAACTGATCCATTATATCACGTCAGGGTGGATAGTGTTCTCTGAAAATACAACAGGAATCTAATTCTAGAAATCATGTGAGAGCGCAATGAATGTATCAGTAAGGATAACAAGCTTTCTTACCGGTTTTAGAGAATACAAAAAAAGTATATTCATATTTAAAAGGAATAATGAGATTATTATTTTTATCAGTAATTAGGGAAGAGTTTCAATCTCTGAATATTGGTGAGTATAAGCAAAAATTTGTATCTCTGAATGTGCAAACAGTATGATAAGTCATAAACAAAAACATGGATGGAAAATATAACCCCCAAAATATGTCATGAAACAATACCTGACCATTTCTATTTGAATAGTAGATCACAATGTGAATAAATAAATGAAAAACAGTTAATTAAAGATGTTTGTGGAGAATGGATATGTTTGGCTAATCCTTTGTCATGTCACAGATTGTTAAAATGTTTCTCTCTTCAAGCAATAATGGCGTATAATTTTGGTGTCTATTTGGGGAGGAAGGATTGACTCTTCCTGAAAACTGAGCAGGATGATCCCTTGATCTCTAGCTACCTCCTCATTTTCGTCTTGCATTGCCAGCAAAATGCCAGCTGCAAAACCTATTTTGCATCTAGTTGTGATTTCAGAATTAAATGCAATGCAATTAGTTCCTTTTATATGTTTGGTAATCTTGTTAAGACAACTCATTAGGTATCTTGGCAATTGGAAATTACTAGGTTTCAGAACATGTGCATTTCCTTTGTGAATACCAATTATTCCTAAATGAGGCAATTGTTCTTTAAAGAAGAGGAAAAAGTGAGTCCCAAAAAGTTTACCGAGTTTATATATTGCCCTGACCTTTAAAAACCTTAATCTGGATCTTAGTGCTTTCTCCATAAAACTCTAGATATGCATAAATACCGCAATGGTATTTTTTCCTATCTAATTCTTCTATCTAATCATGTCAAAAGCATGGAAAAAGAATACCTTTTTTTTTTTATGAGAAGCATATATTTTTTTCATTGCAACATGCAATAACTGATTAAGATAAGTAATGTAGGTAGGATTTATAAACAGGAACATACTATTATATTCATTAATTATTAATTTATGTGGTTGTAGGAGAATGTTATAATGCAAACCAAATAAGAAGTAGTTACAGCTGTAAAAATTAGACTAATATTTCTAATATTCCTAATATTCAAATAAATTAGTAATTTCCAAAGTCTCAGGCAACATCAGGCAACATTATTTCCAGACAGTGCGTGTTTCCAATCCTTTTCTCATAGCCAAGAAACTAGAAACAAGTTGAGATTCTAGCAGTTGCCCCAAAGATTCAAGTTCTGTGCTAAGTACTAACGTACACGTGCATCTGTCCAGGTCTGTCTTAAAATGGAGGCTTTCCCCCCTAAGAAAAGAAACATGCTTAAAAGAATGCAGCAGAATTAACATGTTCAGTAAATGTGGTTGGAAACCAGGAAACTTGAGAATTTAAAAATCTATTTCAAATTTCAGGGTTAATAGAAAGACAATAAAATTCACAAAAAAATCACGAAACTATAATTTTTAAACTTTAAGATATTTTATTTTGTTTTTAAGCATCATTTTGTTATGAAATAATGAAATAGAGAGGAAGGACAAGGATCAAGGATCAAGAAAGAGTTCTCAGGATTATGAATTTAAATCACACCAGACCATATATCAGTTTTCCTTTCAAGAGAAAATCTTGCTGTGAATCTAGGCTGATGCCATAAAACCTATATCAGGAGTGATGAGAGAACTCAATCTGAAAGCCAACATTAAAGAAAATTGAACGATATTTTAAGAATATTGCTTTTAGAAATGCAAGTTCAGAATTTTCTGGATACCTGTGGGAATCATGACCAACAAAATTCCAAACTAACTAAAATGTAAGATGAAGAAAAAAATGTATAACATTATATATAATGTGACTGGAGAAGCTGTGAAGACAAAAAGTGAAGAATAAAATGCTTGTCAAAAAAAAAAATTAAATGGAAAGATGCATTAGGAAAATTTATTTTTGAGCTTCAAATACCCCATCAGCAATTTTCTCTTGATGCCTCCAAAATGTTTGTCATAGCATGAGTGCTGCTGAGGCCTTTTTCTTGCTTTTTTTTCAGCAGATCTTCTTGTTTAATTCTTAGCATTCATGCTAATAAAGAGTATGCCACAACCATTGGAACAGGAAGGTTTGCCATGAGATGCAGAAGGGTTTTAACTACATACAGCACGTGAACAGGAGAAAAATGTGTATGACTTCGGAGAAACACACTGCTGTCCTATTTTTCCACTTCTGACCTGGAACACCTTCTGCACAAGCCTCATCTCATTTGGCTTTCTGACCTTATCTGTTCCTTTTCAGTTCACAATATTATAAGCTTGAAAACTGCCTTTATTGCAATAGGCACACTGTATCAGCCTGACCAGGAGTATCCTAACCTGAGGCATCTACAGCCTCTCTGCACAGCCTGTTCCAGTGTTTCACCACCCTCATCATAGAAAAATTCTTCCTTATATCTAGTCTGAATCTACCTTCTTTTAGTGTAAAACCATTACCCCTTGTCCTATTGCTACAAGTCTTGGATATGTTCAGAACAGATGGACCCCAAATCACCCATGTTGTGTCCTCACTGTTTTTAATGTAGTCGTAAGGGGAAATAAGGAGGATAAGAAGAACGAGAAAGACAGGAGCAACTACCCTGCCACACCACAGGCCTTGACTTAGACTATGTTTGTCTGAGTGGCAAATGGAGACTCACAAGATGGGCAAGGTTGAAGGCTTGTGACTTCTGGCAGGAAGTGAACGGCGCCTTCTCCACCTGCAGAACTGCAACTGCAGAACAGGTGATGGAGTCATCAGGTTTGCTGATGACACCAAATTGGGAAGTGCAGTCAACATACTCCAACACAGGGGTGCTATCCAGACAGACTCACACAGGCTGGAGAAATGGGTCGACAAGGGCCTGATGAAAATGCAAAAGGAGAAATGCAAAGCCCTGCACCCAGGACAGAAGACACCCCTGCAGCGATACAGGCTGGGGGCTGCTTACCGTCTACTCAATAAAAGGCTTTACATGTTCCAAATTCTTGACTTTCTAGCATCTAGGATTTGAGTCTCAGGAAATAACAATAGGAATATGACTTCTTCAGAAGGTTAATGTATCAATGCATTGACACCCTTGTTAAGAATAGAATATAAAATAGAATATAAAATACTCAAAAATCTATCTGCCATAGTTTATCCGAGGCACCAGGTCTGATATGTTGCATTTACTTTCAGCTTCCCTGCTATTCAGGTTAAAGCATAATTTGCCTGTGGATCACCAAACACAAGCACCTTAAAATTTTGTCTCTAGGGATAACAATGAGTGTCTCTTATGTGTTTGTTATTTTAAACTATGCAGTTTTAATTCCTTATGGCTAAAGCAGCACTGTTCTTGCCTTGGTGACAGAAGTAAGGAATCTCATCCCTTTTTTGTTACGGAACAGGAAGTAGTAGCCACAGAACGCTTTTTAAGATCCCAAGTAATCAGAATTGGCGCTTAAGGATATGCTACTGAGAACACTGCAGTATAGTACAAGCTTACATAACAAAAATTATATATGTGAACTCTGTTCTTCCATTCTTCTCTTTTGCTGCTTAACCTGCACTCTATTTTCCTCTCACAGAGCTTTTGAGAATCACTACCCACCTATCATGATTGCATGGTCATTTTCACAAACGTCTATAAAAGAAACAAAATGTTTGAATTTGGGGAATGTGTGAGCCTATAAGAGAAAGCTTTAAGATTCAAAGAATGGAATTTGGAACTTGCTTGGAATTTAGGTTAGATGTAAATTGCACAATCT
Source organism: Burhinus bistriatus (assembly GCA_013397275.1). NCBI lineage: Eukaryota > Metazoa > Chordata > Aves > Charadriiformes > Burhinidae > Burhinus > Burhinus bistriatus. Next base: position 71,469 of record VYXH01001388.1, on the reverse strand, counting down.
TAACTAAGCCAGTTGAATCCTTTATCAAAGGTTATACTGACATTTTCAAATCAAGATGGATTTTTATATTTAAGCAAATACAACAACAAAGACATGTTTCATTTGCGTATAAAGGAAGTTTGGCTATATTATAGTACTTCCCACAAATGCTTAAATGGAAAACCATACATTCAGCTGGCCAGGCACTGTTATCCTAGTGTCATGTAGCTTTACAGCTTTAAATAAGGGCTGATATGTAGTCTCTGCCTCTTACAGACAGTCAGCAAATCTCAGTAGATCACTGGTAGTTCATAGATATACGATATAAAAGACCTAATGTGGCTTCGAAGCCTACCTTATTTTGATTTTTTCCAAATTTCTCTCTTCTCTAAAGGCTTTTTTTGTCACTGATTAAACAGTGCTAATCTGTACACTGAAGTGTTGGTAGTGGCATCCAGTGGCTACAGGGTGTTGGTCTAAAACAAGGCCAATGGTTTTCATTCCTGTATGAGTGGCAGAAGACTTTAATCCATAAAAATAGCAATGTAATAGAAATTGTTTCACAAAAAAAATAAAGTACTATTAAAGAACTTGGTTTTTAATAGAAAATGGCATAAACAAAAAGAAACTCAGTGTTTTTTCTAAATCAATATGAATGGAATCTACCATAAGGAGCAATCATTCCGGTTGTTTTGGACAGGATTTTTTCAATTTTTCTTTTCAAAGGTTCTGAAAAAACCCCAACTTGAATAGTTTTGAACAAAGTGAAACCTTTCTATTCATAGCTGTGCCGATGAAATTTTGCTTGGTCTCAAGCTGCATAGATCAGTAGGGTACATGGCCTAGGCCCACCGTGTTTGAAGACAGTCCCGAGGATAAGGTTCACTTATCTTCCCTCTGTATTGCTAGCAAAGGCATCTGCATGCTTTCAACCTCCATGTGCCAAAACGCGTCTCCCACACATTTGCTCAGATGCTACTGGAAATGGCAAAGTAAAAAGGAAGAAGGAAGAAGAAGGAGCGTAACTCTCACAGAACTGCTCTGAAAGGCGGCACTCCCTTGTGGTACAGACATTTTAAAAAATTTGTGATGAGTCTACGGTGGCAGGATCAAGTTCTGGCTGTGCTGCTGAAGGTAGAAATTAATTTATGGTCTATCATTTTGAATTGTCTGTGGTACTGACTGCTTTTATTCTCAAGTGTGCCTGCTTCTGCCAGAACAAGATTTACAGTAACAAAAACTATACACGCACCTCCCAATAAGGTACTCATAAAGCCTCTAATTAAGTCATTCCCACTCTGCCACTTTCAGTAGTCTGCAGCTTGCTGTTTTAATATTGTAAGCTTTGTTTTTGTTGATGACTCTTCCTGCAGCCATGCGTATCCATGTCAAAAAAATTATCATTAATGCAGTTTATCTGTCTCCAGTGTCTTTTGTGAGGCTGGGTCTGACAAAAATCATGAAACATTCTTGTGCCAATCTAATTGACCTGAATGCCCCATGCACCACCGGCTGGTTAAATCAGTTCATGATGCTACTGGAGTTAATGTTTGAGAATATTAGACATAAGTCTTAAATTTACCGATAATTTTTCGAAAATTATGGAAGGCAGGTTGTTTGCGGTTTTACCCACTATGCTCCACTGATTTTTAATATGCAGTGACTTTTTTTTTTCCTGGGCAGAAATTATGTGCTTTGCCTGCAGTGAAACAATCCTTTCAGTGTAGAATCAGATTAAATAAAATAATAACTAAGATGCTTATAAACTTTGTGCAGTCTAACTATACTTAAAATGTATCTTCTAAAATTTGCATCTATACCTTGGAATATACATTCATGTTATTAAATGTGCTCAGTAAGCTAAGCAACTTTCTATATAATTAATAAACATTTAGTGGCATTGATTTTTGTAGCTTGGTTTTTGAACTCCTTATCAGTATTGAGCAGATGGGACATAACTATGAAAAACTATATTTTAAACCTGATTACTATACTTGAATTATATTTGAAAAATTTTGTTCAATGAAGCATTTACAAATACAATTTAACTTCCAGATGAAGCTTCAAAGTTAAGGTCTTTTTCTCTGTTTAGCACGACGATATTTAAATGATGTCTGTAGCACATGAGAGGAAACAGAAAACAAAAACTATACAAAATAAAATATCTAATGTTTTAGAAAAAGCTCTACTTAAAATGTCATTTTGCAATAAAATGTTTGATTGATTCTCTATTCGGTATTTAGCAAATCCTTTTTTAATACCAGCCTTAACAATATTGTACAAAGAATGATTTTTGATTGAAATTTTGGATTAAAACACAGCAACACAGTTTTTCTATTGCAATTTGTATACTTAAAGCATAATCTTTTCATATTAAATAACCTTCTGTAGTCTTTGATATTGAGTTGGGGGAGGGAGAATTCAAATTTTCTGAATAATCTACTTTTATGAAAAAATTATATATGAGTAGGAAATGTATCAAGAAGAATTGGACCAGAGGTTAAGGATGGGAACCTCTGGACATAAGCCCACCCAGGAGGTGAGTGCGTAAGTGTGATTGAGGTGCTATGTTGTAACTAACTTCCAGTGATTTGTCCTTTAAGAACCTATTTATTTGTAAATCTTTAGGGAAAATTGTTCTTCATAGAAGGGGAAATCAAGCCCTTGAACACAAGTGTAAATAGTAAAATGAGATTACTGGGACACCTGTGATATGTTTTACAGCACAAACCATATGTTCACCCATCCTGAATCTCAAATTCACCCTATTGACTTATGGCTAAACTACAAGCTGCTTTGTATTCTCTAGAATTCTCTTCTCATGTTTGCTGAACCAAGTCTCCATACATGGATTAAGTGTTTTTGCTTTCTGAGAGACAAGTGCTATGCCTTTAGTCTCTTTTGCTGTTTCTTGAAATGCAAAGCTAAGCTCTAAAGGTCCCATTCATCATTGTCTCACAGTGCTGCATCTGATCACACCTGTGTCTCACAGATACGAACTGTGACCGAATCAAAATAATGGTGTTTCACACATTGCATCAGTGTAAATGACCAAAAAGGAAAAGATTAATTGTGCCTTGGTAGGATGACAATTTTATAATAATATAATAATGGAAAGAAAAAGGAGGGAAAAGGGGAAAGGGAAAAGGGAAAAGGGAAAAGAGAGAAGGGAGAAGGGAGAAGGGAGAAGGGAAAAGGGAAAAGGGAAAAGGGAAAAGGGAAAAGGGAAAAGGAAAGGGAAAGGAAGGGAAGGAAGGCAAGACAAGGCAAGGCAAGGCAAGGCAAGGAGGAATTTCTATCTGAGAAGAAGTAACTATGTTCTCAGACAATCAAATCCTGAAATCTCTACTCTGGCGAAGCTGGTAATGGGAGCCATAGGAAAAACTTGACCTAGAGAGAGTGACAATTTCTTAAGAAACCCAGGAGGAATTAAATCAGATGGAGGAGGAGAAAAATGAAATCACAGCAGTTTATTTAATTTTTCCTTTATAAAATGTAATTTCTATCCCTAATTTATATTCATTTTCCCTAGATAGTATTGATAATAGTTAAGGTTTGATGAAGGAACACACAGGACTGTTACAAGTATGTATTTAGATTTATATAATATATTTATATTTAGAAGTTTATAAACATATTTGAAGCAAGCAGGTTATACAGACAGCTAGTTAATTCAGAGATTTTCTTATTGCCGATTCATTAATCTGTTTCTCTCTGTTTTGCCCTCCTTTGTGACTCTGAGACTTGTCTCTTATTGAATTAGGCCTCAAACCTATACAAAGAGCCCTGTAGCAATTTAGAGTTAATTTTTTTTTTTTTTTTTTTTTTTTTTTTTTTTACTTTATGGTAGTTCCTTAGCATTCAAAGGTCCAAATCAAAATATCCAAGTGGGAATGGAGAGTGACAAACCTCTGTGTGCAAATGCATTATATTTCTGCATAAGAAATGCTGTATTGATTTTCAAGGGAAGAAAGATAGGAATAATTCAGAGATCAGCAGAAAGCTAACGAGTCTGCAGTGGAACACATACAGGTTTGTTGTCTTGAGGCCTTCAACTGTGTATACAGTGGGGAAAGATCTGATATCCTTTTATGTGCTTTATAGCATCATGATCGCTCACTAAGGAGTTATTTCAATGAGTTGTCAAGAAGACTACCAATGACTTACAGTCTGATTAGCACTTGTTCCCTTGTTCTTCATTCAAGGAGGGATTTCTGTATCAACATTTCAAAGAGCTCAACCAAAATGACAAATTGTGTAATTTTGTGTTTTGGCTGTGTGTATTGCCTGACCCACCCACATTGCTGCTGAGGAGGGGAAAAATTCTGTGTTACGATATTGGGCAGTATGTCTCAACAAAACCACAGTACAAAATATTTTCCAAAGGATTTCTGTCTTTCTTGAGCAGAAAGCCTGTGTTCTAGGACCCTCCCAAGATGTGATTCTTCACTATAAACAGAGCCTCCAGTCTGCTGTGCCACTGCAGTTCTATTTATGTTCAAACAATACAGATTTCACAGATGCTGAAAGAGTTTGTGGGAGAGAGGAGACATAAGGAGACAGTGTCTGGATATCATTTCACAGCAAAACTACAACTCCCTTGCTTTCTCAGAGTGCCTTAAGCACTGCCATGGTGCATATATGAGAGGTTAAGAGATACCCCGATTTTTGTATATAGAGCTAATCAGAAGAGGGAATGGAGGAGGTTACTACACGAAACCAGATTTGTCTCTTCTTGGGGAGATAATCAAGCACCAGCAAGATTGTTTTAAAAGAAGGGTGTGCAGCACTGCTGACTCTTTGCCATCGCTCAGCAAAGAAAAGCAGCCCTAAAGGAGAGCAATAGAGACTCTCCTTTGGCAGCTTTTTCAGCTGCTGCTACGGCTGAAATGCTGAAAAATGGAGCTGAGGAAAACAGTATCTGAGTTACACAAGAATACTAAAACGTTCAAAAACATGAAGGCTACACACATGTGTGATCTTTTAGACAGCAAAGCTATTTTTGCTAGGGCTGGTAGGGATATTTGAGAAACTGTTTCTTTGGCACTTTTTGGAAATAAATTCAATGGGTTTTATACAGGCAGGAACTCAAACTCTGTAATATATGGACTTCAGAAATAATACTGGGACATAGGGTAGCCTTCTACTATCTTTAAAATAATCTGAAGAGAAAAAAGCAAGAAATAAGTGGTTTATTTTTATTTAGTTTTAAGAAACTGGTATGCAGTTGAAAAGATTAGCTGGCACATCCTGACAAAGTTAGCTAACTACTAGAAGCTTATTCCTACAGGTTCAACGGTTTGGTGAGCCCCTATTCAGTGATAAACTGGCATCATGGGGATTTGCTAAGGTGTACCATAGGTAAATGGAGTCTATCCCCTTTTAGTAATTTTCAGGTTAGAAGCCTGTAAGTCACAGATCAATCAACAGATCTCAGCTGCCTTACAAAAGTTACAGCTCAAAACTAGCTAAAATATAACAAAAGAAAATCTAGTGAAAAGTTGAAAGTCACACAACAAAGTCCAGCCGCACATTCAGTGAGACATGCACACAGGGAAACAGCTTCTTACGGTTCAGCTGTTCATGTTCCACTGGCAGATGCTTATCGCTTCTTCTTTATGGTTTACTACACAGTGAGTCAACTCAGAACAGCATTTTGACTCAAAATTTGGATGAAAGATTAGACTCTAACCCAATATAATTTTCTTTTAAAGACACGGTTTACAGGTGCAGTATCTGTACAGAGGTCTGTCTGCCTCACATTTTTCTGGTCCAACAGGAAAACTCTTCTTTTGCCAGAGGTTTAAACTTCCTTTAAGCCACTTAGCTCAGCCAACCTCTGTAATGCCACGTTTGTTTTTTTTTTCTCTAGCCCTTATAAATTATGATAGTATTATTTTAAAACAATTTTTTAAACCACTGTTCTATGTTCTTTGGGTGTTACTGCAGCTTTTGGAGATGTCAACCCAGTGGCCTCAAAATGTTTACAACCAAACAAATAAATAGAGAACAGAAATAATTACAAATTCAGGTGATAATCCTTTTTTGAATGCTTGTTTTAAATACTTTTAACCGCATTTGCTGTTGTCATAAACAAGGTATTAGTTAATGTGCTAAAGCTGTCCTAAAAACCAAAGTTGTTTTTCATTTAGGCCTTGAGAAACTTCTTTGTCCTTTTGTCTCAGTGTCTTCCTTAAAGTGTAATGAGTAAGTAAATGTCAGAGTAGACAGAATCAGGGAATATCTCAGTCAGCAGCTTCTAAATCAACAACTAATTAAAGAATTTAGAATGCAGCTTATTTGCATGTGCAAATTTCAGCTACTGCACACATATTGGGGCTGTTCCAAAATCTTTTAAGCAGCAGTTACTGGGGTTACAATCAATGGACAATGAATCTTCTATTATTCGTATGATATCTAAATGTCTAAAATCTAAATCAAAAAATATAAAAAATCTTTAATAAAATATTTTTTTAAAAATCTTTCTTTGTAAAGATGCCCATGAACAAAACCCTGTCTTACAATATTCTCAAATTTTTGAAAGGCTTAGGGACTGAATCAGGGTCATTATTTCTATAAGAGGCTGAGATAAAGCAAGACAATGAAATATGCTTTCCTATCTGAAGTTTGCGCGATATTAGAATACTTTTTGTGTTTTTTCTACATTTTACATCATATATTAAATTAGATGCAATTATACTTAACATCACTGAAGTCAATTAATGGAATTGCTCCTTTGCCAGTGGGCCTATAGACAAAACAAGCCCCAGTTTGATCCATGTTAAATGCAAATATAAAACAGGTGTCCTGTGAACCGTTAGCCCAAATATCATTGATGGAGAAGAAAGAAGTTGATACAGATTTCATCTGTCTGTTGAATATCTCACCACTTTTCTGACTGCCTTGCTCTATCTACCCAGAATATTTTCTTTAAACTTGGCATGTTCCTCTTCCTCCATGTGTTCAAGAACTTGCCTCCACCCTTCCACTTCCCACTCATTCCCACACACTTAGTTTCCTGAATAAGCATCCCTTGCCTCTGCCTCCATCCTTATCCAGCAACAGTTACAGGAAGTCCAATCCTTCCCTTTGCTACTGCAGTTACTGTAGGGAAAGCTTCATGTGGATTTTTGAGAAAAAAAAATAGAAAAGAAATGTCTAGACAGGATCATCACTGAAAATAATCTAAAAAAAAAAATGAGTTCAGTATATTTGCATGACATGTTCCATTCCAAAAATCTCAGGTCTTCAATTTCAAAGGATATTTTTCATTTAAAATCAACTTAGATTTTTAAGAAGGAATCGGTTTGTTTCCAAAGAATCAGATAAATAGCTGTTCTAAATGAAGTTCACTATTTGCCACTCCTGTCGTCCTTGTTAACAGCCAATTTAGCAAGAAGCAAGCACCAAAGAACAATCTTTCTGGCTTGCAGCCTTTTTCTAGGTCACATACTGGCATGACCCATGTGCTATGCTTGTCAGTCACCACTCACAATCAGACAAACAATCAACTTCTCAACGCAGTTTCCTTCTGTGTCTCATCCTTGTTAGCCAGCTCTATACCCCTTTTCTTTCAACTATGCCCTTTGACTGATTAAGATCATATACCTGAGATATGCACAAACTGCACTGGTTTTGGCCAACTACAGAGGAAAAAACTGAAGCCCAGGGTTGATATCTTATAGACAGAGTTTCTCAAGCATCTGCTTTTATAATGTAAAAACGTTCTGTTCTTTCCATTTGTGAGAACAATGTAATAAATCTCATAGACTCAATCTATTTATTTACTAACACTTTCGTGTTCCTACTTTAATAGCCTACAAGATTGTTAACTGAACATACATTGTACTTTGTCAGGATTTGATAAGATTTTTAAGATATTGTGATACTTAACATGTTTTCTTTTATTATTTTAAGTGTTAATTAAAAAAAAATAAAATTATTCTTTGTCTGGTGTTTCCAAAGACATAAATTTCTATTGTGCTAAAGCTGTCAATGTTCTAATTAGCAAAGTCCTGAAACTTTTCTATAGAACTGCTTTGTAATATACCTTATGCTTTAATAAGGAACAGTTGATGTATTTCATTGATAATACATAAAGCAATATCTTCTTAACTAAGAAAATTTTCACATTGCTATTGTTAAAGTTACAGACAGAAACCTCCTTCTAGATGCACTTTCCAGGAAAATATGCAGTCTCACACATAGCATTGTCTGCTCCAATACAGATATTGTAACTCAAGCCAGACAGATTTTTCACAAATATTTTATTTACTAAAGACATGATTTTAATAATTGCAAAATGATTTGGGAATTTTGGCTGAATACACCAGACAATCTCAAGGAGTTTTTCAAGGTTAGGCTCTCCCTTCAGACTGCAGGAGGAAGAGTCATTGCCTTTTGTGTAGCAACGATGTGGCTACCATGCCTTGCAGGAGGCAACAGCCAGGGTCAAGCCTTCACTTGAGGGAGGGTGAACCCTTTGCACACCGCACAACACTAATTATCACATCCTCGGATAAGCTCAGCTGTGGCACTCTCAGAGTGTCCTACTAATGCCACGCCACTTTGCGTAAATAATTAAATATTCACTGGAAAGCTTGTTCCACATGCATGTCCTACATACCTGGATAGAAAACTGTTCTCTGGTCTGTGCTTTCTTTCACTTTCTCTCTGACTTAATGCATAAATAGTTCGAGAAACAAACAATGTTTGAGGTGAGCAAAGAGGTTTTATCAAATAGGAAAGCAAAGTTGTTTTCTGAGCTTGCTTAGCTTCCAGTGTTTTCATGTTTACTTAGGCAAAATGGTAATACCTCCATCAGCAAGAAGTTGTTTCTGTTCCCTCAGACTATATAGTACCATACAGTACTCTGGCTAGGTAGGTTCAAATGTTTTCTAATGGAAAAAAAAAAAAACCAACTGAATATAGATGCCTTACTTTTAGGTGGATATACTAAACTTTGGGCTTTTCCTAGGTAGAAGAATTATTACCTCCACCAAATTTCTATGTATTTACTCCTACCTTTGTTTTGCTTATTGATCAAATGTCCCAAAAATATTTTATTTCTGTGGGATACTGTTTGCTTTTAAATTTGTGTTTCTTTGAATTTTATTTTCAATTTAGATATCATAAACCTAAATGTTTTTTTTAGAATTGATCAAAACCTCTTCTTTCTTTTGAATCATACTTTCCAACATAGAGTCCTTAGTTTCCTTAGAAGTTTTGGACAACATCTGACTGTGCTTCTCCTTGGTCCATCAGTTTTTTCACCCTTCAGCCCTGTCATTTTTTTAATCCTTCATTCTGCACCAGGTGTAACTTTAATTCTTGGTTTTGGCTTTCCCTGATCATAGTAACTATCTCTGTTCCCCACACTTGACTCTAGCCTTCCTTTAATCATTGAGGCTAGCCATCCACAACCTAGTCTTGTTTCCTCAAAGCTTTATTTCCGCCTCCAACAAAGTGAGAAAAAGATCTGTATCTCCATCTATTCTAAGAGAATGTGCACAGAGTTAGAATCAGTCTGGGTTCAGGTACACGATGAACTCTTAAACTTTTAATTGAGGCCTATAACACCTTCCTTTTGTTTAATTCCTGGTTAATTTTTCCTTTAGGTTCCTAACCCAGCCACTTACTGTGATAACCAAATGATGATAATAGTAACACATCTTTCCACATTCTTCTTGAAAGCCAGGAAATAGAAACAGGGATGATCTTTTTGAGATAAAATTTACTAGGATAGCTGGTGTTCACAGCAACACCAATTTAGCAAAGAGATGTCTTGCTTAGCTGGGGTTTCAGCAAATAAGGAAACCAAAGGCAATAGATGATCAAAACTCGGGTCCTAATATTTACATTTGGGCAGGTTTATTGCTTATTTTCTTGGTTATTAACTCTAATGAGCATTGAATTTAAACAAATTCAAACAAAGATTTCTGAGAGAGATCCTTACACAGAGGATTAGAATTAGCATTAGGAATGAAGAGAGTCAGTGAAATTATAGTTTATTCAAAAGTGATCAACTGATTTGCCACACCAGGAGGTTCTGGTGAGGGGTAATCACAAGAATAACTCAGTCATAGATTTGCCAATGGAAAAAAATGATAGTTTCAAAACAATGAGATTACCATTGAGATTTCAAGGTCTGTGTTGGAGAAATGGCACTGAAAAGCAGTCAGTGGCTATGTAAAGCAGCAAGTCCTGTTAAAGCACCTTAGCACTTGTTGGAAGCATTTCTCATATTCTTTCTCAGTCAGTCTCTTTTCCTTCCTTCTTTCAAGGTCCTGGTTCTGTGCCTGTCCCTGCTCTGATAGCCAGTATCCCTCTGGGATCTGCAGGGTCCTCACAGCATCCTTGGCAAAAGGGCCTGGGCAGCCACAGCTGATTGTGCACTGTACATCTCAACAGGACACCCCAAACTCTCCAAGAGTGTGTTTGCCCCAAAGTGACCATGCTGAAGAGGAAGATGTCCACCAACCAGGGAATTGTTTTTTAACAGAGGAGTATAAAAGAAGCACAAATATTTGCAGCAGTGCAGAGAAACCTTGCAGTGGAAACAGCAGCAGCTGATGCCAGGCTTGCCATTGACAGAAATTACCCCAGGGTATCAAAAACCTGCCAAGACCGGACAGAGCAGCCTCCCTGTCGGATACTGTGAGCATCCTGTGAGGTGGATGTCAGTGTGGGGTGCAATGCACAGGGACTGTGCACCAGTACAGGTTAGGGACTGACCTGCTGGAAAGCAGCTCTGTGGAAAGGGATCTGGGAGCCCTGGTGGACAACAGGATGACCATGAGCCAGCAATGTGCCCTTGTGGCCAAGAAGGCCAATGGCATCCTGGGGTGCATCAAGAGGTGTGTGGCCAGCAGGTCGCGGGAGGTTATCCTCCCCCTCTACTCTGCCCAGGTGAGGCCACATCTGGAGTACTGTGTCCAGTTCTGGGCTCCCCGGTTCAAGAAGGACAGGGAACTGCTGGAGAGGGTACAGCAGAGGACTGCAAAGATGATTAGGGGGCTGGAACATCTTTCTTATGAGGGAAGGCTGAGGGACTTGGGTCTTTTTAGTCTGGAGAAGAGAAGGCTTAGAGGGGATCTCATCAATGCTTACAAATATTTAAAGGGAGGGTGCCGGGAGGATGGCACCAGTCTTTTTGCAGTGGTGCCCCGTGATAGGACAAGAAGTAACGGGCACAAACTTGACCACAGGAAGTTCCATCTAAACATGAGGAGGAACTTCCTGACTTTGAGGGTGGCAGAGCACTGGCACAGGCTGCCCAGAGAGGTGGTGGAGTCTCCGACTCTGGAGACATTCCAAACCATCCTGTGCAACCTGCTGTAGGTGACCCTGCTCTGGCAGGGGGGTTGGACTAGATGATCTCCAGAGGTCCCGTCCAACCTCTGTGATTCTGTGATTCTGTGTGGGTATGAGCCTAGCAGCCTGTGGGTTAGCACTTGTGGGGAGCAGCATAGATGCACTTAAAACTTCCCACAGGAGGAGTGTGTAGTTTGGAGCTTGACCCACATTTCCTCTGGGGTGGGAGTTCATTCAAGTCAGGGGGGGAGATATGGGTGCAATTAGAATTTTCTAGGATCAGCCATAGAAAGCTGTTCAGAGATGTGCAGATGTATATTAACATTTAGTAAGTGTCTAGTGTTGTGATTTATCTGTTGAGTTGCTGGTATTGATCCTGAATGCATATATCACTAATTGCTGGTTAATTACATGTTGCTAACAAATCAAATAATTTTTTATCCTGATTTGGTTTAACCTACATGAACTTAGCCTGCAAAAAGTTCCAAAAGAAATAATTTTGTTAATGATTTGCACAGAAGCAAGCTACCAGAACTAAAGAGAGGATTTTTTTGCATCGTCTGGGCACCAATTGCCAAATGCCAGCTAAATGCCATTCAAAAAAACCCCAAACCCCAAATCCCCAAAACCGCCAAAAGCAATTAAACAAAAACTACCAAAAGAAGTCCTTGTTACTCAAGATTGCAGTGAAATAAGTAGCTATGAAATGAGTAAGATGGACAAGGAAAAATTCACAGAAAGTATTGGTGAAAGGAACAAAGGATAGAAATTGTGTAGGGGGAGGATTTCTATTATACAGGCACTACTATAGATGTTTCTTTTTGTTAGGTATTTCTTAATTCATCTTAACAATTTCCTATAACAACTGTGTAATTTCCTATTAATTTCAGGGGGCCGGGGGGGACGACAAATACTTCACATCCATGAAAGGTCACTCACATAAAGCTTATAAAATATGTCATTCCCAGCCTACTTAAATATGAATACAATAACTACATTTACACCTTTACTACATACTGTTGTAAAGAAACTCATCCTTTTTTTGTGAGTTACTCAGCTAACTGAGCCAAATTATTCTTTGGTCAATGTTTGCTGTGAGAATTCTCAAGGAGTTGAGAAAGAAGAAAAAAAGGATTAAGTAGTGTCTTGTATGGCAAACACAGCTCATAAGTATTTTTAAAAATCAAAAACCAGAGAGAACTCTTTTTCTACATTGCATTCTTCTGTCACATGGATCATCTATCGAATAACCAATGACCACAATCTTAAGAACAATGCGCAAACAGAATACTAGGTCATAGGGTAATGGCAAAAACTCACAGAGGGTTGGCTTTTGTCTCTATTTTCTTTTTTTCTGCATTTCATCTTGCAATTAGTTAAAAACAATTTAGAATAAGGAATTAAGCCACTGATAGTGGCTTGTATTTTCTATGCCTAGCCAATGATGCCAATGTGTTTTGTTGGTGGGGCATACTTGAAATCTAGCTCACCTTTCAGAGGGAGCAGGAAAATTACTTTCAGATCAGCAGTGCAAGAAATAGAAAAAGGTATATGGATACAGCAAAACATTTGTGATGAAAGTTTTGCTATCATTATCTAAAAATAAGAGATATATATTACAGTTTGCTTGAGGGTATTCAATTTTCTTACAGCTTTAATTTTTGTAAATCACAGGACCATTTTTTTTTTCTTCTACAATTATTTGCACCCCAATTTAAGTCATTTAGATGTCAAGGGACCTGACACAAATACACAATTGCTACTTAGATGTTTAAATTAGTTAAATTGAGCCTGAAGTTAATTGGACTTGCAAATTGTGTGCCCAGTAAAGGCCAGTTTGACAACCCAGGTATACATAATATTTGCTTGTACATCACTTCCAACATTCATGCTTCTTCCTCATACCCCCCTACAATCCATCCCCATTATAGCTTCCAAATATGAGTACTAGAGATCATGTTGACTAACATTAATTATATATATATCCTTCAGTCATTTAAAAACATGAACCCTCTTGTCCATGATTTTGCCCACATCTCTCATCGGACCAACTGCTCTGTGGTTACCCAAAAGTTCCTGTTCATTCTGTTGTACGCTGGCACACTTTCAAACTTCTCTCAGACTTCTAGAGTTCTCTTGTTGTTCCAAGATCTACTGGAAATTATACAATTTTAAAGATAATCAATATACAACATCTTTCAAACTAATTATTTTACTGTTCTTGGGTGAATACTGTAGTTACTGATACAAACTTTCCATTTCATCAAAGCAAAACATTACAGTTCACATCTGCCCTTTTATACTACTATATTGTAACAACAAAAATAACATATTATTAAATCCAAGATAAGATGCCATCACTTTGAAATACTAAATTGTTTTGTTGGGGAGGAAATGGTTAAAATACTATATTGTTACATTGTGTGCGAAATAATATTATTTTTTACAAAATGAAGTTTTGAAAAGCATTTTCCAGACATATTTCCACCATAATTATAGTTATAATTCTTTAAGAAATCCAAGACTAAATTATGAAATTCAGTTACATTTTGCCACAATTTTTGTTACAAAAAGGTGCATCTTTTTCCATTGTAAATTTTCTTTTTACAGCTGTTCTGTGGTCTTCTGAAGACAATCACCATATTGTTAAATATGCAGTGAGCCGCTAGAGCTGTTGATTTTAAAAACTGTGTCAAGACCACTATGAATGGTCCCAAGATACTAAGTTTTCACCGTGAAAAATTAAATTGACGCTGTTGAAGACTGATGACAGGCTGGTGATCTCAGAGTTTTGGGGATTTCTTCTGGTTCTTCAGCTTTCCTCTCTTTAATTGGTTATCCCAAGGCATAGGAAGACAGAATGACCCAATTTCAAAAAATGAGTTGTAATCACTAGGGATTTTTTTTTTTTCAAGAGACATTTCACGATATAGTCTGAAATCCTGATGGAAGTAACAGTAAATAGCTCATCAGCCTCCAGGAGGATGAATCTGAAACATTTTCTGAGACAAAGACAAATCAGGTATGTGAAAACTTGCACTGAGCTGACATACCTTCTAGGCAAAATGTCTTTTATCGCTAACTGTAAAGTTTCAATTCTGAACTTCATATACTTGATGTAAGAGTTTAGGGGGTTTGAGATATAAAATGGATCTGAGGTTCCTGATATCTTTAAGATTAGGAAATAGGTTGAAAAGACATCTTGTTCAGATAGTGATAATATAGGAATATTGTGCCATTTCCCACTACAGACTTGATCCTGAAGAAACTCTCAGATGGAAATGGGTGATACTGCTCCTGTCAAAGGAGAAACTAGAAATCTATAGCAAAGCTCATCTTGATATAGCTAGATAAACAAACTGAAAAGATAAAAATAAACCCTTTCCTTGGGTATCTATTGCTCTCCAAGACTCCAACCCTAAAAAATGAAATCGTTCGTAATATAAGAAATCTCAGATGTTACATCAGTATTTTTTTTCTAATCTTAAGACTTACTATTATATTACCTAATCTTTATACCTTTTTTTTTTCCTAGAGCCTGATTCCAAAATAAAACAAAAATAAAATATGACAATTTAAATGTACTGCTCAGTCATCATTATGAAAATTATGAAAATTTGAAAAAACATATTTCTGCTTCCCAACAGCAGTTGATAACCAGGAGTAGCAGACATTCTATGACATCAGGGTGAAAGAAGACAGGTAGAAAATTTCCTAGATAATGGCAATGACTGAAAGACATCTTTGAGAACATGCAGCAGCCACAGCAAGGAATAGTGAAGAACATTGATCCCACAGTGGAGGTAACAGGACAAAACTTACAAACTCATAGCAAGTGATTAATAAATACACCTGCTCATTCTACAAAACAGCTGTCACATGGATTAAATGTGCTGCATCTTGTGGAGAGCAACCATTCATAATAATACCCTACTTCTATGGGACAGAATGAATGTTATGTCAGATACAGATAGGTTGTTGAGGGAGAAAACTGAGGCTAACACAAACAGGTTGTCTGGAGGCCTGAAAGGCAGGAGATGCTTTTAACAAAGAGTTACCCTACACCCTTGGTATTTGAACTTAATATGAGCTTTTGAAGGATTCCAAATACCTTACCTGATTCCTTGGGGACTAGATTCCTTCCAGACGAAACTAAATTGCAAGATGCAGTTCAGCTCCTTTTGGTATACGTCTGTATATGTTGATATTCCTCACTACTGGAGTTATGCTCTCAATATTTACCCAGTAATATATTGTACTGAGATGGGAACAGTGGACGCAGCTGAATGGACTGAAATGCATGATGTTGCTAACTACTGGAAATTAATTTCAGTTCTCTATTTGGCTTTGTAATTTACAAAATTCAAGTTAGTTATATTGTTAATGTTTAATCATAAACTACCTGCTGACATTTCTACAGACCTCAAAATATCAGATAAATAAAGATGGTTCTATAGGAGCATACACATAGTTTGGTTACCAGGTTAGAATACGACTAAGTTGTCTCTGCTTCCTGAAGAGGCAAACTAAACTAGAGAGTTAGTCTCTCTGTGGTTTCTCTGTAGCCTCTAAGAGGAAACTTGAGCCTTTAATCTGCATCCTGGTCTGAATATCTTTCTGAAGGCTTTTTCCATTACCTGTACACAGAACCCAGGGAAAGCAGCTCTCTAAGAATGTCAGGTGGGTAAGGTGAGCCCTCCTCAGAAAGTCATCGTGGTGCTCAGAAGTCTCATTCACTGGAGGGGGCACTGAAGACGTGAGAAGAACATAGTTCGCATAACCATGCTGAAAGCCACTTCCTGCTAACAGACAGGAATATCCAGTCTTGAGGCTAGCTAGGGATCAGCCTGACTTCTCCCAACCAGGACTTGGATAATGGGTGTTCCCAGCTGCAAGTCAGAGCAACAGGACTTTTCATACGGGCAGATGCTGCCAGAACATGTCCTAAACTGAGGAGCTGAAATACAATGGTTGAACTGTATATATAATATCACACAAGGAAAATACCTGATAAGCATTACCTAACATTTCTAAACGGATATGGTTTTTTCATTAATTTGTAGCTTTCTTTCACTGTAGAAAGCTCTATGTTACACTACTTCTACCCAGTATGAGTAAGATTCACATCATCTTTCTTGAGCCATCAAAGTCAGAACTGTAGCTGTCCGTGGCTTCCCTGGACAGGCAATGAAAAGAGACAGGCCCCTGCAGAGGATTATCTGGCCCATAAAATGTATCTTAGTTGTCCGGAGATTCCTCCGGAGCTTTCTCTGTTGATGTTATCAGACACCAATATTAACTGTGTTCCTAAATGACAAATCTGGTAGGTATGACAAATCCAAGAGTATACAGTAGATTCCTCTTCGCTGCTGTCATAATAAACATACCCAGGTTCACTGCAGGTAGCTAAAAATTGGGCTGAAACACAGGAAATTTTCCTCTCTGCTTATTTACAATATTGTTGAACTACTCATTGCCACTCCAGATGAAATGAGATCAAATGCCCAAGCCTATTAAACTGCAATACTGACACTGAAATCTATAAGTCTTTCCTACACATGGCAGCTCTGTGTTCTCCTAATCATGTTTCTTAGCATCCACTATCTAAATACGCTAAATCACACAAGCACTTTAGCCTTTATATAATACTATATAAGCAATTGGACAAACAACCCTGTCTTTTTCCAATCATGAAAATCCTTTCAAATTCCTTCCTTCCTCTCTACAAAAAGGACCTGATCCAAATAAACAGAATAGCTGTGTTTTATGTTTGTGAATTGTCTCATCAATTACGTTTTATACTGCTCGAGTCTATGAATATTGTCACATAATTACATATCATTACGTTGTTGCTACCCTTTTTCTTATGCATCTGTGCATTTTGAAGTGCAAGTTTCATGTTTCATTTATTTCTCTATCTTCTCATTTCAATATTTTTAAAATCACTGTGAGTTTTTTGAAGGCTGCTCTCTGATTTTTTACTACACAGCTGATTCAGCAATTAGCGTTGCTTCCACGCTGTTTTAGCTTTCGTGTTGAACCATTTACAACTGAAATAGAAGTTTAGTCCAAGTCAGTTAGTACAGTGACTTCTACTCAAAGTAATACTGTTTCTCTTGGGTTTTTTTACTTAGTCCTGAAATTACATCTTGACACTCTTTTTTTTTTTTTTTGTGGGTCAATATGCTATTTTTTTCTTTTAATATCTGTGACTCAACAAACTGGATTTCAGTTTTGCATATAATCGTGATGCAGACTTGCTCTTTTATCCCATTTCTCATTTTATACTATCAATCAGCTTTGCCAACACATTTTCACTGAGCAACGTCTAACAGAAATATTTATCATGAAAGAGTAGGGTAAGAAGGAAGGCACTTTAGGGAGTTCTTGGTATAATTACACAGTCTTTTATAAAATTAATAGAGGAGCTATTTAGCTAAGACTTATTCTGAAAGAAAAGGTCCTGGATTTGGATTTTGAGTTTGGACACAGCTCTACCCTCGGATATCTGCATGAGAGTGGTAATACAATAGGCTGGCGACAACACTACTTCAGCCTATAACTGCGTGACCTTGAACCAAACAGGTGAATTTCAGTCCATTCACAACATTGCATTTACACTACAACAACAGGACGTAACCATAATCCTTACCCATGGTAGCTTCCCTCTGCCGCAACAGCAGGACCACAGGAGGCCATATGTTACTAGAGCTTATATTTCAGGGTTTTTTTCATTTTCATTTTATGGAAAGAATACCTCTTTGGAAGTGACAAACAAAAGAAACAACATTAACAAGCTAACAGAGATCCAGATAACCATTTTAGACAGCTGTTAAAATGCCTGTTTCTCAGGGAGGACTTGCTGATGTTAGCAGAGGAAGAGAGAGTGGACCAACCATGACTACAACAATAAGTGATTCCTTCAGCATCTTTGCCTGTATTTTCAAGCTGGCCAATATCCTTTCAGGAGATTCAAATTGCAGCTGGATATTATTAGATTAAAAAATATTCAGACACACTATAGAAAAAGGGTGAAAGTAACCACAGCTACTGCTCCTTCCTTCCTGTGTGCCTGGTTGAGTTGACTGGTACCAATAAAAGAAAAGGAGAATAACTGACTCGCACTACATTTATATCATTTGGTTAAAATAAAAATGTAATCCCGTATTGTACTAAGTTGCTCCAAATACCACTGTGAGTAGGGAAAAAAAAGGAAAATAAGTGCTACAGAAACTTGGCAATCCTCTGGAAGATGGCAACAAAAAATACATGTTTATACACAAGCTTTGAAAAAGGCCTGGAGGGATACGGTGTCTGTAGTCAAAGTTAGGCTGTTAAAATACCTGTAACACTTTGGTGAAAAGTGCAGTATGGAGCAGGTGAAAATAGAAAAAATGTTAGTGTATACTGGATCAAAAGGAATGACTGGACACAACATCTAATATTTTCTAATAAGGTTGAAAATTAGTAGTCTTTACTTGGCAATTGTTTTTTATTCTCATGACAATCTCAAGCAAACTGTAATTGATGGCTTTCGTTCCTACTGCTAGATGGCTAGCTTTTCTTTTTTTACCTTTTTCTCCCTCTTCACTACTTTGAATGAAGAATTTGAATGAGTGTTTCCATTTATATCTGGTAAGTACAGTTTCACATAGAGCTTTTTTCCCCCTGCTTTGTAATTCACCCACATCAAACTAAAAATACAATAAAGGCATGCTGTTCTTTTAAATCACATTGTGAGGCTGGGCTAACTCCCATTGCCGTTTTCTCTTTAACACAAGTAATTATACTCTTCAACTGCCCTTTGACTCTCTGTGGACCAAGGGCAGTCCTGCGTGGAAATGAACTTAATTAATTCTGTTCACTGGAGTGGAGTCTCTTAACCATGGTGAGGCAGCTTGTTTCCATAGGTTTATGCTGTTAGCCGTAAGCAGCTAGATTTATTTTTCGTTTCTAGGTTGCTCCTGTTAGCCCTGATATCTTGTCTTTGCAAATGGCAAGTTCAGTGTGAAGACTGAGCCCAAATCTTCATACAGAACTGCGTGTGACTCCACAAGGAAACTGGCAGATTTTGCAGGTAAAAATTCTCAAATCTCTTGAATCAACATATGCAAATGACAAAACCGGGGCCTGGGGCACAAGTTTTAGCAAAGCACTGAAGCACATGTTTATTTAAGCATGTAATCAGGACTAGCTAATTTCTTTTCAGAGTGTTTTACTGAAGAATGCAATTGTAATTCAGTAAATTATTTGTGAATACACGAAGATGTGAATTATTTGCAAAAGACAGCATTAGCTAAGGACAGAATTAAAAAAAAAAAAAACAACAAACAAACGAACAAAAACCGAAACCAACACAAAAGTTGTTTTGACGTTGAAAGAAACAAATATTATAATATTCAAGCTAGGTTTACTGATACAATCTGATACCATATAGCTATGGTTATATGGTTTTAATACATGCTAATTATCTGCCTTCATAAAAGGACAGGAATAAACTCTCCCTTGTCTGTACATCCTTGACAGTGAATTTCAGGTTTTCTGATTGAAAACTGGGATTTGAACCCCTGAATATATTTAAAATGCTGCTAATATAAGTCATTTTGAAGTGAAGCTGTTACATTTTGTATTCAATCATCAGATATGTGTTGTTGAGGCTTAAAATGGCTCAAAAGCATAAGACTCAAGTTCCAAACCCTGCTCCGGTGAATATTATTTATTTTATATACACAGAAACAATTTTTCAATAGACAATATAATGTACACACTGGTCACACTAGCCAGTGCGTAGAGCACTCTTATAAGACATATCTGGACTTAACTTATATATTTTTCAAAGATCAGAGAAAGTATTTAATTTAGTCTTCCTCATGTATGCTCAGTGTCAAATAACAGGACTACTTTCACTAAAAGATTTGGCTGCTTTTTATCTTCTTTTTGTTTCTTCAATCAGGTTCTACTTTTTTTCCAGAAACAAATGTTAGAGGTGATACTACTAGGCATGGTAGTCAGAAACTACCCCAGAAATAAGATATTTTAAGGTACAGAATACATTGCCTAATCTTTCAGTAGTGTCTAAAATCATAAAATATTTTTAAAGTCAGACTAAGTTGGGTCATTTTCACATTTCCTCATGCCTAGCTGCACTTTGGGATTTGGAGAGGAAAGAAAACATAAATCCCAATTTAAAGCATGAGCGATTGCTCTCGTAGTATTTCAAATCCAACCAGAATTAGAAAGTACTGGAGATCCCCTTGGGGAAACCTGTTCTCAGGAGACGTCAGTCAAGTTTTGAGCCTGTACCAGCTGGGTATCTGCGGTTTTTTTAGAATTACCTGAAAGGTATCAAACCTATTCAGGTCCCCTATCTAATATACAATTTCATTTAGGTAATAACTTTCTGATTTCTGCAGCTATACTCTGTGGGACTCTAAAAGAACTAGGACTTACTCTGCTGGATTTTTTACTGCATATCCATATGCATGATGTACGCTCAGGTGGAAGTGCCATCATGCAGATTATGACAGCTTAGTAAGCTATATAACTCAGTTATGTTAGGATAGGTGGTCCTCATTTCCAGCTATAACCAGACTTCTGTTCTATTGCAGAATAATTAATGAAACAGAGAGACACAAAAAAAATAAATTTCCACTAAATTAGTCATTTAAAAGAAAGCTTTCTTATGGATGCCCTTTTTAGGTAAAAAGACAACTTTCAGTACTGTCTATTTAAGTCAAGGACAGTGAAAAGCAAGTAGCATTTGATACAGGAATTCAAGCTTCAAAGGGTTATCCTGAATTGGTTCACTGACAGAGAATTATCCAAGCAAAGGTCAGGCACTCATTAAACCTTATCTGAAGCCAAAGTTATATGTTATGGTTTATTGCCTCAAGTACCAATTAATAAAGAATTAAAGAAATGAAAAACCAGTGATTCATACCTTTGCCGGGAGAATACTCATACTTCAGCATAATGCTAAAATATTAATAGTCATTTTAGTCATGTAGTATTTTATTAGGCACTTAACTCTGTAGGTTTTATCAAAAGATATATGACATTCATTTTTAACAAAATGCTGAGGAGATTTGGGGAACATTTACTCAAAATCTAATAAAGTAGTTTTGAGAGATATTTTCAAATGGAAGCCTTAAACACAGGAATCAATTATTAATGAAGAAAAAATGCTTAATAATAGGGGTCTGGGTAGAGGCCATAAAGAAGTGTTGAAATATCACTGTGATATCAAGGGCAATTGTCTTCTAAGGAAGCTGCAACAGAAAACATTAAGTGCTGTAGCAGTGTACAAGAGCACTAATGCATTCTGCTCGCAAGAGGACTTCTAGCAGGCTTATTCTTATCATCACAGGCATTTCATTAGTTTGACACAGTCTAGACATTTCTTCTCAGTGTTCAGAGGGTTAAATGCTCCGCACACTCTCGCCTGCACAACTGTCTTCAAAATACTCTTCTTATTATTTTCATCAGCAGCATATGCTCCAAACCACCTAAGGCTCTGAACTGATGCCCTTTAGCATGCTAAACTGAAAGAATGTTTGCACCTGCAGATGCCAACAAGGTTGCATCTGTCACAGAGCGCTTTCCATTGTCCTTGTTAGCTGTCACATTAAGAGCTGGAAAACACAAGTCACTGGTAATTCTGAATGAAATAACAGTGGCAAAACTAATGTGCAACCAGAGACAGAAACTTGAGAGTGCAGATAATCTCCTAGGTCAAATAACAATAACAATAAATGCCTGGCCTCGGTGAAAATGGAATAAATCTGTGTAGAAAAATAAATTCTGGTAACTGAGTCTTCATGCCTGAGCATGAGTAACCTTGACTACTTAGTCTGGTAACAGGACTCTTACACCTCTTAAAATTTTTCCTCTCTCTGTCTACCGAAAGAGAAAGTTTTCTATCACTGTAGTGATAGCTGAGCTCATCACGGAAAAGCTTATCTTCCATGATTCCACATGTTTAAATGCCTAACGTGTAGTCAACCACTGTTATATATTTCTTCTCCTCCTCTGTGGCGGCACGCAGCCCTTTGCAAAATATTCTGTGTAATTCCATGAGCATTTGGCTATTTCTTGCTTGGTCTGTTATATCCCCCTAGTCATTATCTAAGGAGATTTGAATGAACAACTCTCTGAAATTTCTTACTCTCTTTCCTTGCATTTTCCACATGGGAATTCTTTAACAGGACAAATTACACTAAATGCTGACAAATCAAATGATACAGGTCCAAAGTTCTTTGAATTCAACATGGGAATTATCAACCAGCTTTAAATCAGGCTCCTGGCTTTTATTTAGATTGAGCTCATTGTTCTGTATAGTGTCATTGTTGCACTGGCAAAAGCACATTTTTAAAACAATAAAAATAATAATGTATTACATAATTCAAACTCAGCATACTCTTTTGTAGGTGAGATCTCAGAATATATTATAAAACATTATGATGCTTTCCCTGAAACACATGAATTTGTTCCCGCACTCAGGGCGTGACTTTTTGTCTAAGTGTTCTGTAAGCAGAATAGGTCTGCAGCAAGTCTGGAGTCACCTGTCAGGTGAGTACTGATGAACTCCGGCTGCTCTGAGATGGTGGTTCAGACTAATTAGCCACTGTATTAAAGTAGCCTGCTTTATATTGCCTGAGGTGCGGAGATTTGACGCAATTTTTCACAACTAAGCTAAACTAAAGCATGCTGTCTTTTCGCACGTAGCATTACGGTGCTTAAAAACCCAGTGAGATACACGCCTGTTTCACGCAACTGCGTACCGACTGGAGTACTGGAGTACAACTTGGTGTTGCAGCATTTTGGAGCCGAGACTCGGAGAGTAGCGGCAGGAGGATGAGAGAGGCGCCTTTGTGGGATGTGTGTACTGACCCCTGTGTTCCGCTGGTGGGAAGATTCACGGGGCCGAGGACCAGACCAGACGGTTATATAAGCTCATCTGACCTGTAACAAAGACCACGGGAATCCCTACATCAATCCTGTACTAAGCCCTAAAATCTCTTGCTGAGCTGGAAAGCACTAAGCACTAAGATAAGCAGGCTTGGTTTGGAGCTCAGTGACGGGGAGCTCTGCATACCTCCGCGTTGCTGACCAATAACTGCCCCTCGCTGGTAAAAAAGCCCACCCTATTTTCTGCTTGAGCCTGTCCAGCTTCAGTTGCTGAGTCTTGCTCTGTCTCTTGCTGCTAGACAATGTCATTGGCATCATCTTAATAAATAATATCTCTGTATAACCTCAACAGCCTCTGCAGTCAAAGCCATCAGCATCTTATATATTTGGGGGTAATAATTGGAATAAAACTTCTATTTTCAACAACTCCTGCATTTTGGGGTTATTCTCTTAAACGTGCGTCTGAGGTGGTTCCATCTCTGTTTCGCAGAGAAGGAAAAGCCATAGAGATATCACGTAGTTTTTCAGGGACCGGGTACAGTCAGTTCCTTAAGAAAGCTTGTCTTTTTCTTTTTTTAGGAAATTAGAAAGGTTTACTGGTCTCTTGTGGTTTGTATTTTTATAGATTTCAAAAAAGTAGGAAACAAATGTGCCTTTAAAGAGAGAAACTAATTGTTATAAATTAACCTCTGAAGTATGTTTAAATATTTCTCTTTCAATTTGTGCAATAACGGAACAATTTAAAAGGTATAGCAGGGTGCCTGCCACTTCTGTCCTCTGTAGGAGGAAAATACATAGTAGCATATGCCAAGTCTTATTCTCTTCCAAATGCTAACATGAGCGGATGTCAAATCAAATCTCTCATAGAAACAGAAATGCAGCTGCAGGTATTATGATTGTCAAAACCCTTCTGCTACTGATCTTTCAGTTTCTGTTTCTATGTTTAATTTCCTCAAAACAATTAACAGAAATTTGCAACCCAAGATACAGTGTGAATGTGTGCATGTATGTGTATGCATGCATGCCCCTGTGCACACGTCTTTTAATGCCTGTATTGTAACCTTTGACTAGTTTGCTGAAAGTGTCTCCATGAAAATAAGAAAAAAATAATCTAGAAAAAACAAATGCATATGATCCTTGATATTTTTTTCAATGTGTTTCTGTTTTCTTTGTGTATATACAAGCATTCCTAAGGAAAGAGGAAAAAAAGTGAATATTGTTATAACCTGGTCTCTGCAACAGATCTTATTTCATACCATGTTCCAGTTGTATGCCATTTGGTATTCTGTAGTGTAACTTCCAGGAAAGTGTATATCAGAATTATTTTTTTCATTCTTTTTCCCTTCTGGCTTCTAGTTACTAAAGCCGTAGGTTTTCTTTCATGATTGTTTATAGAAACCTGTCCAATAAATACTTTTCCCCTCAGACTATTCTGCTAATGTAAAAAGGAATGCATTTTATCTGATTTACAACATAGAAACCTGTGGAGCCGAAACCACTGAATACAGATCCATTTACCTTCTGGACCCCTTTGATTAAATCGCAAAGGAGGAACTAGAAAGTGCCATAAGGTTTCAGCAGTCCCCTCTGAAGACAAAGGCATCCCTGACCGGCAATGCAGACCAGGATATCCAGCACCAGGCGTGTGCAACAGCGACAACTGGATTTTTGTTCTTGTTCCTCATTCGTATATAATTCCCTGCACATTCAGAGGATTACACACTGTTTATGCATCATGCAATCTCACTGAGTCCTGTTTCTTTACAGTACTTACTCCTGCTGCTAAAAGGAAAATAGGCTCTAACAATCCTCTTTTGGTGCCAAAGCTGCTGTTACTGAATGAACACATCCTGCCTGCAGTAGTCTGATTGATCCCTGTGATCCCTGTATCCAACAAGAGTTCAAAAGAATTCCGCTGCTCAAAGGACTAAAATTGGTATTCGTTTAAGATTTACTGGCAAACTAAAGCTCCTTCATGTAACAGCGGATGCTGCTCTGCTTTTCAGCTCCACACCACACCAAGTGACACCACACAAGTTCAGACTTTGGATGGCCTTGACAGCACACTACACCTTAGGAGTGGCAATTCCTGGTTCAGAATCCTCCTTAGCTCGTGAGCAACAGCTAATGTCACTGAACTGAGCCACAGCTTGCAGCTCTGTTCCGAAGCAGGACACATATACTTGGGACACATTCAAAATAATAAATTCTAAATAATCTAGCGCACGGTAGCTCTTTGCACAGTTACTGTTAAGGCCACCTTTGCAGCTTGTCAAACCCCATTGCCTTTAAAAGCTCAGTCCTGCTGCTACGAAGTACAATTCATACATCCCCTTGCAGTGCTTTGTAAGCTAAAAAGATAGGCTTTAATAGATTGCTTTGAAGAGTAGAGAATGGAAAGGTTTTCCTGTAACAAAGACCTTTGTAGGTGATATATGAAGCCTGGGATTATGACCAACCTTAAGACAAATAGGTGTTTGGACTACAGGGACATAATTTTTATAGCTTACTTTAGAGAAGAATCTGATGCTCCACCCACACACTCAAATGTTTCACCTTCTCATTTTAATTGTATCTCTTCTGGAGAGATAAAAGACTACCAAATGTGTTATTTGCTGTGATGGTCCAAAATACTTCAAGGCTGCAAAGATTGAATATTGCTGAATTTAAACATATCTGTTACTAAGAACTTTTGAGCCCGTATTGGTCACATTGCTAGTTTAATGCAACGACCTTCCACAGGGCATAATAGCTGAAACCTAGTGTTACTCTTCCAGTTTAATCAAGGCTGATTTTATTTCAAAGGAAGTGCTACATCACTGACTGAACAACCCACATTGTAATATACGCAGGCATATCTGTCCATGTATAAGATATTGAACTGTAATCATCACAAACATAGACCTCACCAGCATATTGGTTGGTTCTAGCCATAGTGAATTCTGAACCTTCAGAAGCCCAAGCAGATTGCAAAGATCATTAGTGGCACAAACTTTTCTCCGCAGAGAACATTTAATTGCCGTTTAAGCAGAAGGCCAACTTCAGGGTATTCTGGCCAGGCCAATTTAGAGCAAAAATGGAAAACTGCTTAGGAAAGTGTCATGGTTTTGTTCATAGAAAGGAAGAAGATGATTTCCATCTTTCCACGATTACACTCCAGGCAATACCACAAAGCTCACTGCTTTCTTTTATTGTTTACTGTGCAGTCACAGATGCACTCGTCCCATGTTCCATACGGCTTGGATGCGATAATACTGTATTAATTTCTCATTACACATAACAAAGCTGATAATCGTAATGCCTCTTGAGATACATATTTACATAGTTTCTAGTTAAATAGTATATGTTACTCAACGGATTCTTTTTACAAATCTGTGCTTTTTAAAAAACCATTCAGATTTATAAATGATGTCTTTTCAAATTCTTCCACAACACTGGCGAATGATTTTGCTAGATTGATTGATGCTTAGTGAATTTTACTGAGAATTAATCACTGTCCCTTTTGGGAAAGTGTTTTCATCTAGTCACTAATTCTCAACAAGACATGCTAGGCCAAGGTCATTAATGTCTTTGGATTTATAATAGTAGGGCAAAAAAGGAAAGTCTAATTTCTCTATCTCCTGCCACTGTCATACTAAATGTTTCTATTCATTGAGGGAAAGAGTAGAAATTTGTCTTTGTTCTGGTGGAAACTACCCCTACTTTGGAAACTGTTAAAATAACTCATCAGTAATGATTTATAATAATAAATACTCTCTTCATTTATTAGAAGACAAAGTAATGAAAAAGGGGGTCAGAAGCATTAGATGCACTTTTCCAAGGGAAAAATTGAGGCACAGAGAAGATAAAAGAGCTATTTAAGCCCAGTGGCACAGCTGGGAGCAAATCTCAAGCTTCCAGATTTTATCTACTAGCCATGCAAGTCCTGTGTACTAAGACTGGAGAACTGTAAGCCAAAGTCTTGAGTCTTCCAGTGATTATCTGTAGAATATTGAATATTGTGTCTCCCTTGTGATTCTGTGAAATAACTGAAAAAGCAAAAGTTTGTGTTTTGGCCGAAAGTCAGAGAAGAGTCAAGGGTCCTGACCTCCTTCTGAACAATAGTCTGATGTCTTAGTCTCTCTTGGGATGCCAGGAAACTAAATTCAAATCTCCTCCCAAATGGATTTGAATGTGGATTGCATATTTCTGACGGGAACACTCAAACCAAGAAGGATTCTTAATTTCTTTGAACTATTAATTTAGAAGAAGCCTCTCCATTATTCATCAGGCCTATTGAAATAAAAAGAAAAGCATGACAACAGACTGGTGGTTCTGGTACTCATGCCCTGGTTCCAACCTTTGCATTGGTGAATATGTATATAAAAAACAGATGAGACAAAAGGCAGAACAACTCATTACTTAGTCCTAACATGCTTCCACCATATTCAGTCTCATTAAGGATGAGCCGAATACCCTAACTTCAGGGCTTCGGTGAAAAACAAGATTTGGGTTATCTGAATCCATTGTGTAACTGTCTGTGTCAAGCCTTTGTTTCTACTGCTTTGAACTTTATTTTAAAATTTGAGTCACCAAATCAAATCTCTAGGCAAAAGCCTATTTGTACATCCCTAAAAAACCATTTTGTTTCAGATATCCAATTTTATTTATGGAGACTACATTTAGACAAACATACCGACCTTTGTGTAGGATATCAAGTTTCCCTGGTGATTTCTAAGCTTAGTTTTTAAAATTAACAACAATAGTTTACTACTTGCAACCTGTTGCCCCAACTGTGTTGGAAGTATTGGTGTATGAATGTAGTAGAGCTATGTAAAAGGAGTAATCCCTTGCTGAATGTGAATCATAAGGACTCAGTTAACATACAAAAAGGTAGATTGTGGCAGCATAAAGGTGATGCTGGAGAAAATTAATTTTTCCACTCTATCAAATAGGTTATAGAGTATTTTATAGCACACCATAAAACTGTATTCCAGCAAAAGACAGTTACCCCACTCTTCAAGACTGGTATAAAATACTTTAGTCCAGTTCCTTCTTCATAAATTACTTCAGTATCATGAAAGCCCTGTACATCAGTGCAGTAAAAACACATTTGGTCTTGCAAACTTGGGAAGAAAAAAGTTGAAAAATGATAGATCACTTTTTAAAAATATATTTGTGCTTTTCTGATTTCAAAAGAAGCTGCAGACTAATTGGGCAGTGATCACTGACAGATGTACTTCAGGCTCCCTGCTTCATAGCCAGAGCTCTGAAAATGT
This sequence comes from Burhinus bistriatus, assembly GCA_013397275.1. NCBI lineage: Eukaryota > Metazoa > Chordata > Aves > Charadriiformes > Burhinidae > Burhinus > Burhinus bistriatus. The sequence goes on along the minus strand of VYXH01001388.1, from coordinate 43,012 downwards.
CTTCAGATAAGAATAAGCCTAGAGATGCTGAACAGCTCGGAAAAACCATGCGTATCTCTGGAGTCTAACTTGCATTTGCGGGTCCTGTAGCAGTTCTGGGAAGGGCACCCCCCTGCAACGCGCTGCGCTCCTTCTTTCCCTCCCCAATTCCCATCTTCCAAAGAGATTGGCAAGTTCTGTTTGGGAACAGGCCGGTTTCAGAAAAGCTGAACCCTCCCCTCCGCCCTTTCGGCAGGCAGCAGATGCTTCAGTCGGGGACTGCAACAGTGACACGGCGGTGGCTCTCGGGAGATCCCGAGGTACATTCGGTTTACGTTTCCCCTGCCCAAAACACCCCCAGAAGGTAACCAGCCTCCCCGGCGGGCTGCCAGGGGTCAGGCTACGGAGCTGGGAAGAGTCAAGCATCTTGTCCTGGAGCCAGGGTCCGCGTTACCTCTGCTCTTTACCTTTCCCTCTTTCCTCTCCGCTCCCCCGAGGCGCCGCCGGGGCAGNTCCCGGCGCTGGCGGGATTGCTCAGAAATGCTGCCATCGCGCGGGGGAACGGGGACATAACGAAGGGGAGAAGGGGAAAGCGGCCAGCGGCCATCCCCATCCTTCCTCCCGGCGCCTGCGGCGGGGTGAGCGGCGGTGGGGCCGCGTCCGCTTCTGCACCTGTCTGCCTCCCTCAGTGCTAACGCGGGAGGTACAGGTGCTGAGGCATTAAAACCAGGCGTGTGCTCCAGGCGTAAAAACTAGATCCCGTTTACAGACCAATAGCCCTTAGCATACGAAGCTGTTACAACCTGACATTGTTCGTTTTATCCGTGCGAATTTCCAAATACTCCACGCTCCTCTGCCTGCTGGGGCAGCCGACAGAAATACTAGGCACGGGGCCACCTGTCCCCGGGCCTGTTACCAACTGCGCATTCAGAGATGGGGTCTGAATCCGAGCAGAAAAAGAAGTTTTGGATCTTGATTTTAGGTAGCCTAATTTCTGACTGGAACCTGAAAGTCCTCATGCCAGAGGGCACACTTGTGTAGGTTTAATACCTGAGATACAGGAGCTGGGATAAGAAGCGGGGCCGACTAGGAGAATTGGGTAAGGTGTTGAAGGGGGACTGTCGGTATAAACAAACTATAGGATGTGGTCTTCACAAGGAGGCAGTGGTTGTTTTAGTTGGGATTACTAAATAATTTGCTAGTCCCCTGCTAAAAAGTGGATGTCTGCTCCTTGTGTTATCTACTGGAGTTTTTCCATAGATGTGGAGAGTATGTACATCTGTGTGTGCATCTGTGAGCAGGGAGTAAGAAAGGGCTCCCATGGGAATGTCCAGGCTCATGCTTATGTCACCTATGCCAAATCAGGGTACATCGGTTCATGGTACCTCCTCCCTTCAAGCAAGGTTAGGAACATACTTGAACAAGGGAGCTGAAATCCTTTCTTTCCATTTTTGTTCCTCCCATAGCAAAGAGCTTACAAATTCAGACTTCACAGGGACTAACAATCTATTTTGCCGCTTGTTTTTAAGTTACTTCATTTTGTCATGACTTGCTTTCCCTGTCTGCTAAACAAACCTAATGAAATGTACCTCATTTGTCAAAAGTTCTTAGTGTTACTTCAGTAATTGTAAAAATATGGGTAGGACATGATCTGAGTCATAACACCTAGCTGGGATGCAGTCTGACCTCACCAAATTCAAAGCAAGCTCTAACTGAATGAAGGATCAAGGCTGTATCGTGCTTGTGCCAAACAGCTAATGTAATTAGTCATTCCTTGTTTCAGGCTTTGAGAATGAAAAGCACTTCTATTGCTCAGCATTGTTACAATAAGTGTTTTTCAAACACAAGAAAAATAAGATTGGGGAAAGAAAAAAAATCCCCCAAATGTTCAAGCTTATGTTTTCATTCAGAAGCAATATAGAACAATGCTGAAGGCAACTAAAATCATGATTGCTTTCTATACTTTTCCTGGTACAAGTGAAATTCTATACTTGTCCATGGTGAAGTACTATTACAGCAAGCATAATTCCAAGAAAAAAGTGATACACTGGTAAATATTTTCAGATCAAATTTCCATGGAAAAGATTGCTTTTAAATAGTTCAGTGGGTCACATTAGCAAAAATGCAGCACAGGTAGCTGTCTAACCTTCCTGTGCCTCAAATGAGTTGCCAGTAAGCCTCTAACGGTGTCTACCTTTTCCTCTGTCTTTCATTTTCTCAGATCAAATATATTTGTGGAAAAGCTGGGAGAGAAGAGCCAAGTGTGAAGCACTAGTCTTGCATGGGGTTAGTTGAACAATTTCAGTAAGCAAAGCAAAATCTCCCTTTACCCATCCCCACATAATATTCAGCCAATTTTCTAACAAAACCCAGTTGAAAATCCAGTAGGCTCTGATTAACCTGATTCTGCAGGTCAAACCTCGTGATTGTTTTAACAGGCTCCTGAGTCGTCTCCTCAATGGAATTTCAACTACTCACCCCAGCAGCGAGTCTGAGCCCACTAGTTACATTCATTCCATCAGGAAACAAAAAAAAATTATATTTCAGCATGAAAAATTAATCAAAACAATCTCAGATTTTCAGTATCAACAATGCCCATACAAACAGTCCAGAAACAGTGGTTTTACTTTTTTTATTTCACAGGAGGCAAAAGAATAAAATAAAATCGGAGGTTGAATAAAGACAGAAAAAAAAAAATTGAAAAAAATCTGGAGCTGCTGATGCATAATTTGTGAAGAGGAATAAATTGAATTTAGTGGAAGCAGATTGAACCTCTGCATCCCATCTCTCAGCTCTAATCAGCTGAACATGAAGTCCATTGTCACCCACCTTTTCTAGCACTGGAGAGTAATTTTAGTCTTCTGAATGATTAGTGTACGGATTGTTTCACAACATATCCTATTGCATGGTGTAACCAATAACGACTGACTTTGGTAGACATTGCAAAGCCCAACAGCCACCAGAGGAGATTAACTCAGGGACATATTGTCAAGGATTCAAGAATTTTTTTTTTAATGTCTCCTAATCTGAGAAAAAAAACCCACTAATCCTCCAAAAGATTTCGCTGGCCCCAGTAATAGCCTCTATTTGCCTTTAAGAAAGCAACAGCATTTATGTTTTGGGCTCTTGTATTAGATTATGATATAGTAAAGAAAGAACAGTTTTTAAGCCCTTTCTTTGAACTAGTACCCTGTAAGCCTGAGCTGTTCACTTCTGGATTTATGGGGGTAGGAGGAGAAGGAGGCAGCAGAGAAGCCAGGAAAAAAAGGAATTGCTACTCTGTCCATGGGGGAAACGAAGTGTAACTTCCTCCTCCTTGTTTTTTAGCAGAAAGGAATTTTTGGAGAACAGTTCATTGTGCATCAAGTTGTTGGGCTGGCGTCTGCTGCATTACTGTCACTCCAGTCAGTGTAGCAGAACATTGATTTCTGTACAGGGAGCTGAGTAGGAAGAAAAAAAAAAAAAGCCAATATTCTATTAGACAAAGAAGAGCAGCGGTGGAGGAGCTGCAGCAAGCTTAGCACCCGGTGGATTTGAGTGTGTGCATGTGTGTGTGTGTTAAGGGAGGAGCAGCTATTCATTGGCTTTCCTTTGAAGGCATAAAGAGACCCACATCTAGAGATGAGGGAGAATGAGAGATAGGCACTGAAAAGAATAATAAAGGAGATATTAGAGGGAAACAAACAGTAAACAGTAACTGACAAATAGCAGAGGAATGAAGAAAATGGAAAACAGAAGAAATAGGAAAGGAGTTTGGAACCTGTCAGTAGAAAAGAAATAACACTTTTTTTTTTTTTAAAAAAAAGGGTTAAAACTAAGTTAGAGTTAGTTGGCAAATGTACCTAGAAGTAAGAACCTTTAAAATTCAAGCTATTTATTTTCCCCATTTGGAACGAAGTACTGACGGCATTTTTTTGCATTTCTCAGTATTAGCAAATGAAGAAACATCATGGAAATATACATATTTCTAACACTTATATCACAGACATACAGCTGGTTTTTAATTAAAAAAGAAGTTCACCATAAATAACTTCCACTTTCAGGATTTTCTCACATTGCCAACTTTTTTCCCTGAACTACACATCCAGTTCATTTCTATAATCCAGAAAAAGACATCTGAAAACAATTTTTTTCAAGATTCACAGGACTTATCTTTAGCAGACTTAGATTCTCCATCCGTTAGTACTTCTGCATTTGCTCATCAAAGTTAATTGGGTCCTGCAGTAGAACTTTGTCTGAATAATTGAGCACAAGCATTTGTCTCGGTTTGGAAGGAAGCTGCTCCATCTCAGGCAGGCTGGCTGTAAGAAGAGCTCTTCACCAGGTGTAAGTTCTCAGGACAAAGTGAATTCATTTGCACTTGCTTAAGGCTTTGCAAGCTGTACGGCAGCTATGTCAGTGCCTCTTGCACTTATCAAATTTACATTCAAAGTAGCTAAATTGTTTTGAAAGTGCATCACAGTGTGAAGTCCTTTCCAGCTCTGCTTGCTATTGAGAAACATAAAGTAGAAAAATGTATCTGTGACAACTGGTAAAGCACAAAACAAGAAAAAATATTTCTCTAAATAAGACATACGCAGTCACGGCAAAAAGAAAAAAAATACTGGGTATGCAGATACACATATAGATATACTTCTCAACTTTAAGGGTATTAGAAGATATGTTAACAGTGGAGCTAGAAGATACATTTAATCCTAGAGGAAGTGGAAGTAAAAAAATGTGTGGTTAGGGCTGCATTCCAAGTCTGAATAACAATATATTGGCTGTTCATCTCTGCTGGATTTCTCTGGTGCAGCACTTGCAGTACCCTGAAATCTCTACTGGGAGCTGCTATAATCCAACTTGAATCCATCAGGTTAGGTGCCTAAATATCTGACAAAGAGGCAATGATATAAACTGCAGCTTCTTATCCATGTAAATGAGCGTGTAACAGAGATTGCAGTAAAGTCTCTTCGGATTTGTTCTTTCCTGCAGAGATGCTCATGCATGCCCTAATGGATTTGTGCAAACTTTCCTCCTCGGTCACTTCGCCAGCTAAGAGGATGAGGGCAGCCACACTGATCCCATCTATTCCCGTGTGCCCACCCAGTCGCTGACGCTGGCCAATAACAGGTGCCTAGGAAAGTTGCTTAGAACAGGTTTGATGCTTTATCAGCAAGCAGAGATACATGACTCAGGTTCATATTGAACCAAAATGTCAGTTTGCATGCATAAATAAATAAAATAAAATTCTTCATCCATAGAATAAAACCTTCCAAGTCTGGATACTGACTCATGATGAATACTAGTCGGAATAGCTCCTAGGAAATGGGGCTCTCCTGGAAAGGAGGGCTGGGATCCCCAACAGGGAAGCACTCAGACCCCACAGCAAGCTCCAAGTGGAGCTGTCATGGTTTCCTTGCTCGTTAAGCAGAAGCCATTAATTGTATTAAATGTAAGGCTGTGGACACTGTGAGGGATGGCATATGTAGACACACACACACAAAAATAAATATATAAATAAATAAAAGGCCTGTGAAAACAGAAAAATTAAATTTCTAGGAGGTTCCATAGTGATATTTTAGTACTAATATTTCAAAATTTGTTTCCAGTCTTGTCAAGGCTCGTGCACTAAGTGGCAGAGATTTGGAATTTGTCTGTATCTCAGCATCCAATAATAAAACTTTTTCTCACCTATTGGAGGCACAGTACCAATGTCTTCCTTCATATAGCAGATCAGCCTAATACATGCAGCCTGTCAGCCAGGCTTGCCTGCTGAATAAAGTCAGGAGAGGTGCATCTACATAAAAATATCTGTTAAATTGAAAATCCAACTTCTTATTAAAAAAAAAAAAAAAGTTAACTTTTCTTTTTATTAGTCCTAACCACAGTACTAGCTAAAAATATACTTTCATTTACTGTTTTATTTTTGTCCCTCTGTTTTTAGAGATTCCAATATCTCAAAGTCTTTTTCAACCTTAGTGTCAACGGATGTCAGCTAGAACAGCTTCTGCTCAACAAACAGGCCATATACTTTAGAGTCTAACTGAGGATTTAGGTGTCTAATATTGGAAATGTCAAACATAAGAACCTTTTTCCATGCCCTTGCTGCTGAATCCTGCATTGTATGTAAACTCTCAGCAATTTACAGCTCCCATCCTCAAAAACTGGAGCAATTTAAATGTAGAACTGTAAGCATTACAGAGGAATAAATCAAGTCTCTTAAATGCCAAGGGATCTCTGCTTCCATTGAAACAGACAGGGATCATAAGAAGAGGAGTAGAGGCAAGAGAAACCAGCAATGCATAGGTAGCATGTCACACACAGTCATATAGCTCATACAGCTTTGACTCACCTGTGAGTCATATACAAGAAAAAATTGTAAACATGGGTTGTATTGAGAAACTTCAGAAATTCCAGCCTGTTTCCTGAAGAGATTTCTCTCACAGTATCTTGGGTTAGCCCCTGGATAGTTAACGTTAGCAGGTCCCAGTGCCCCAGAACAGAGTAGTGAAACATCTTGTTACACCAGATGTGAAATCCTTCTGAGGTGTTTACTGAAAGATGCTGCAGGAAAAAGAGTTTTGGAGATCACCAAATTTCTCTGAAAAGGAAAACAACAAACATGATGAAAAATGTTAACAGAGGGCCTGGGATGAGACTATGAAGAGAAATAGCTCTCTGGATGACCCAGAATTAATTGAGCTTTACTGAACTTCACAGATTGTCAGAGGGCAATAAAATGCTTGTTAAAATTCAAATGAATTGATTTTATAGCCATTTCTACTTATCCATTAAACAAATCATTCTTCTCCCAGAATTCTGGGACCTTCTCAGATATTTAAGTGTTGACTTCATTATAGAACATATACCAACAGGCACAATTAGCGCCTGATTGCACCATCCTATTGTACTGATCATAGATTAATTCAGTAACATATTTTTCTGTTACTTAGGCTGGTTTTGTTTGGGTTTTTTCGTTATTATCTTTTAATATATCTCCATCTGTGTCTTCAGCAAAGATTGGTCAAAGCTGAAATGGCCTTAGTTCTGAAATATATTAACTGAGATATTGCATCATTTGCTTAATGCCTAAGTATGTGTCCAACAGCTTGAAATGTAGTTCCTATAATGGGAACCAGTATCCCCTCAGATCAACTGGCAGGTGATCTCAGCCTTGTTTCAGAATTTCCAGATATAATTACAGCAAATTTGCTAAGAATGAATACTTGTCAGTTTAGTTTAATTCAGACATTTTAAGTCCTTAAATCCTGGAATGAATTTTGCTCAGCATGCTTTCTCTACCCCATTATCCTGTTTAAACTGTTAAAAACCTTGGCCACTCTTATAGCATAAATCAACATGCCAAAAGGCTATTCAAATCAACTAAACCTATTGTTGAAATTCTATGTAACCTTTAGAGTGGCGAAGTCCTTTGTTCATTGATTTTTACAGGCAATAACACACAAATATTAAAAGTTTGTGCTCACACCGTGTTCCTAGGAGAAGAGAAAAACACTTCACATGCTCTTATATGTAATTTTATTTACAGGAGACAAAAGAAATGAACTTGACTTGGTAATTCCGTTGCCTCTATTCAAATGAATCCCTGTGCTTACTGTGTTAATCTCTCTGTCTTCCTATAACAAAACCTGCACTTCTGCTTTTCTGACAATTCTGTTGTGGTTCATATCTATTTTCTTGTTGAAAATATCAGCATAACTTCCCCTGATTCTGTCATGGTGTCTAGAGGTATCCAGCAACATGATATCTGAGGGTATAACAAAAGATGCTAACTATCAACAGCCTTTGGAAAACTCAAAGGCTTAGAAACTTGCTGCTTGACCATTGTACTTCTTTGATGTGTGCTATGGGAATAAGCTATAAATTTGGCTTCTAGCAGATGCTCCTGGTGAAAAAAGGTACTAACTACTGCTATCTTTACAATTTAAAACTCATTTTATTTGGCTTCCTGTTAAAGATATTTTTCGTGTGTCTTGAATGTATGGCTTTGAATTAGATTTAAGAATATCTGTGTGGAATCCAAATCAGCTATGATTTGAGAATAGAAAATTAACTAAACAATATGAGTTCTATCTAGTTTTAAGACAATTAGCTAGACTATCTAGGTAGAGCAGGCAAATAATAGTACAGATGAAATAAAAATTCCTGGTTAAAAACTTTTCAGGACAAAATTTTAACTTTGACTAATTCATCCTTGATACAAAAAAATGTCTGTTTTGGAGGAAATTCAATATCAAACATGTAGGATCTCATGAAAATGCTTTGGGCTTCGTTGAAAACTCCATGAGTTTCTTTTCTTTTTTCTCTGAAAATTTTGTCTTTTCAATGGAAAAATAAACTTGACAATGTCTATACAATGTAAACATTCTCTCTCCCATAGAGCATAAAATGGGAAACACACTAGGAAATACAGCTTTCTATGGAAACAAGAAAAGTTTTGTAAACTCAAAATTAAATTATAGCTTTATCAATGAAAAAGAAATGTGCTTTTTTTCTTCAACCTTTTTTCCCTCAGAAAACATGGACTTCATTAGCTGTCATCTGACACCATAAAATGCGACCTAAGAGCTAGCAGGATTAAATGTTTGGAATGCTTCTGTAAGAAGCAAGAATCAACATTATTTATTTTCCCTTTATTTTTACGAAACTTCAAGTGTTGCCATTGATAGCTCCTTAGCCTGTAGCTCTGTTTCATTTTCAAAACGTATTCAGAAAAAGAAGGTTGACACCCATTTTCATTTTCAAGAAATCCGTTAATAAATACCACTTCCTTTAAATATTTGTTTTGTGACAAAGGGAAAGTAACATTTGGAAGCACAATCTAGTTTCATTTTACTCTTTGGAAGAAATAAATCTCAGTGGAAACTTGAACTGTTTAAGAAAATATGGCAGTTCCAACCTGCCACTACTAATCCAGTATTTTGAATACTAGCAATCAGTTGATTGAAAAAAGAATTGCATAGAAAATCTGAATTATTATTTATGCTCAAAACACTCTAAGATATTACAGATCCCTTTCTTTTTCTCACCACCCCCTTGTTTGTCTCCACAGAAAAGCTCTAATCAGCTCTGCAATCAGTTTTTCAACACCACTGTATGCGTTCCCTGGACTCACTCTTTGAAGCTTGTACTGGGACCTTCTCTGACCCTTCCCCATTTCACACTTCTGGGGAAAAAAACAACCAGCAGATTGTGGGGACTGACATTTTTTTCAGTGGGAAGACACCTGTTTTTTCCAAGACAAAGGGTTGCAGGACTTTTTGTGACGTTTCACTGCAGGGGGCTGTCAGCACTTCAAAACCAAGACAGGAAGATGAGTTGACATTGGATGACTATAGGTTAGTATAGTGTCCTCAAGAAGAATACACTAGAGAAGATATTGTTGTCATCTGTTGCCAGAGCACTAGAATAGTGGCTGGACTGGGACAGGAGATGTGGTGGCTGGGCTTGATTCTGGAAAGAACTGGACTGGGTGGCTCAGACTACAAGCATCAGGAGCTAAATATCAGTAAGTTAGCAAAATGTTCAAACAGCAGAGAGATCAGCAAAGAGCTGTTTCATACATTGCAGGGCACAGAGTTCTCTAAAATAGGCTATTGCCACTATTAACCACAAGAGTTACTTCATTGGAAGCTGCAGTATTGAGTTTCTTGCTGAGGAATGTGTATGTACAGCTTATTGGTTATTGAGGTTATTGAAAGCCTTGGGTCAGCCTTAAGCCCATTACCTTGTGATGCATACTTATTGTATAAGTAGTTAATAACATCGGCTAAAACTCCATGGGAGGAAGCTGCAAATCACTGCTCTTCAAATCACACGTACAGTTTATGGTATAAAAATGTCTCTTCAAACGTGCATACAGCCCACAGAAACTAGTCATTTTAGCTGTTTCTAACTGACCTGTGGGAAGAATTTAAACGCTTATAGTGTGTGAACAGTAGTCAGACTCCATGGCAGCATGAGATCCAGCATGTGTTTGCTCCACTGTATTATTCCCTGCTGTGGATGGAAAAATAAATTTGCAACACAGGTTCTAAATTCAGATTATTAGAGAGCAAGTATCCTTAATGTGCAGACCAACAGACCCGTCAAAATATGGCCATATAAGCCAATAGCCATCAGCTGTATACCTTTGCAGAGACTGTACTGCAAATTGTGGGTGTTCTTGAAAAGTAATCAAAGTGGCTAAGCCCGTGATGCAGGCAAATGTGCTCACTTATGACTAGAAGGCTCTGGTTTGGTTGAAAAAAAGCCAAAGATGGGAAAAAAATGTATTATTACTAAAAAAATTAAGATCTTTATTTTCCCCTATCACAGAGCACATTTGCTTTACCCTATCAGTGTCTAATCTTTCAGCAAACGTATTATTTTGATTTCCAATATTGCAACGCTAAGACTATTTCATTTTCCTATTCACTTTTAATAAACTGTTGCCTCCTACCACTGCACATATCCTGAACACCTACATACCAGGTGGAGAAAGAAAAACCTGAATCAGTTATGTCTGCTGTCTGATCTGAAATTGCCTTGCTCCTTTTTGGAATGCTCCTGCAATGCCAAACAGCCGAAGAGTGGTACCACAGGCACAGGTTCATGGTTGCCTTTCATGCATCCTACCCTGCTTGGGAGCAGTGGGGTGGATCCTCTTCTGGGGATGCTCTGATAAGAGTCCTAACAGAAGGAAAAAACAGTTTATTCACAGAAGAAACATCTTCTCTAAATCGTAGCAGAAACATGTGTTTTGAAGAAATAAAAAGTGCAAAAATCGTGTCCTAATTTCTACTTGATTAAAGAACAGTAATTTTTCTGAGTATTTAAACCAGTATATCGGATGGAAATTTTACAGTCCTTTTCTAGAGTCCTGTCATGTTTATGCTACCAATTCTTGTTTCTTTGCATACACACTGGCATAATCAAATAGTCTGGGGACTTTGAAGTTCTCACTTCAGGTTATTTTCTCAGGAAGTCAACCTGTTGTTTCACGTTTAATTCCTTATGCAAAACTAGTGATAATAATAAAACCCTGTGTCTCATAAACATGAATTTATGTTTTCAACACTTCACTGACTAAGAGAATATTCCATTTTAGAAATGAAATTAAGAACAACAAGTTCATTTTTTTGATGCAAATATGTATTGCTTCATTCAGTACTGCAACTCTAGTAAGTCCTGAAGCTCTTAAGGAGTATTTTTATGTTTAAAAATAAAGACTGATGTCTAACAGGATTTCAGAAGTCTCCCCAAAATCAAGGATAACAGAAAGCAATGCTACTAGAAAGAATTTATGGTTTAAAATTCCCAATAGTCAGAAGTCTCATGCCAAAAGATTTACGTAACCAAGCCCTGTTTCCAGATTTAAAGCTTGAGAAGCAAACTGAAATTTTATGATTGTGTACCTACAGAAAGGCAGGTGTGGACGTCCCTACCATATGGGCTTCTATCTCTGATAAAAGGAATCCTTCCTCCTTCCCTCTGCCTTCATTTGATCCCTAAGCAACTAATAGCTATTGGTAATAAAACATATATCTATACATATATATTTATGTGTCTTGTTTTGATCCACCAGGATCTTTTTCAGTCACTGGGTATATAACAGAACTGCAGATTTAAGAGAAGAATAATCTGCTCAAATAATGTGCTCTTCTGCTTCACACAAACCACAAAATTTAATTAAATTAGTCCTATGTTAACTACCAAAACCTGCGATTGAGATAAGGGTTATAATGTGGGCAGTCATAAATGCTTCATTCAGTTGTGAAGTTCAACGCGCAAAAGTTATGGAGAAGACAGGCAGTACACAGAATCTACTCAAAATCATATCCACTGTACGTTAAGAAAAGTAGCCTTTGTATTTCTGTGAAGATACTAATCCGTAGCTCCATTTTCACTTTTTACTTTAAGACAACTTTAAACTGTCCTAAATTAAAACAGTTATCACAGGGTGTCTCATGCACCCTCATCCCCAGCCTTGTAAACTGGAATAGCAGGGATTGCCCTGTTTCCAGTGGCATGCTGAGGATTTTGGTGCAAAGAAGTTTAACTGGGCTTTTATGCAGCTAACCAATACTTTGCCCCAGCCTAAATAAATATATTTTTGTGCAATTGCTATTTTACCAAAACTGGGGTTCATCTCTGCTGTCTAAAATGTTAATTGTCTCATATAGCCCTGCACATAGGAGTTTTGACTATTTGCCATTTTGTCTGTTCATACAGTATCATGGCAAATTCTTTCCATGATAAAGTGCAAATGAAGAAAAAAAATAGGAGCAAGAAAAAAATAGGCTCACCAAGAAAGATCTTCAGTGTGACATCAGTTTAATTTCGATAGGTGAATGTAGAAGAGGCTTCTGTCTTTGAATTTCCCTTCAGCCCACTGGACTTACTTTTGCAGCCTTCTTCAGGGAATCACAGTAAGAGCTCTTATTTTCTTATACTTGAGAAAAAGCTTCTTGAAATCACCACTACTTCAGAATCTTTTTTGCATAAAATTTAACACCTTTGAAGAAATACCAGTAACTAATTAATCTGCTTTGTCTAAATGATCATGGAAAATATATTCATGAGATCGTTGGAGACTGTAAACATGAGGTGTAGACAGCGCGAAAAGTCTCCATGCAGCCACATTCATTCAGCTACAGTTGAAGGTCCTGTCCTACCTCCTGCCTGCCTTCTCCCTTCTCTGCTCTCAGGCACCTGCAGAGAGCAAGACCGTGCTCCACCTGCCCCATTCTGCTCTTAGCAAAAATGCTGTGAACCTCCACTGGACCCGTGGTGTGCTACAATATGATTACTGAGAGGTATTGAAGCCAGCTGCAGGAGGATCACTTCACTAGAGACGGAGGTATAGACAGCAGAGAGGCAGACTGCTTGTCCTGAAGTTAGGCATGTTGCAGTCAGCCTAAGCAGACTGGGCAGCCTGGGGAGGGAGCGGTGGAAGGAAACTACGCTCTCGGCATCACCGCGTCTTTCTGGCTCTTGACAAGCACCATAATGTTTTAAGGCTGTTGTTAGCTTCTGAAGGTTAGGGAGGACTTGAGGATTGCCACACAAAAGAATAAGGTAGTGGAATAAAGTGCTGTAACGCTTTTCATGAGCCAGACCTACACATCTTTTGACAACACAGTCTTCGCTGAAAGCTATTGCTTTAATCTTTATATATATATCTTCCGGTTTGTAATGGAATATTTTAACATTAAAAGTTGTTCAATAAAAAACCCCAGTTTTATTTAAAAATAAATGGGCTGTGGCTTTCAAAAATATTTTTCTTGTATCTGTTTTGCTTTCATTTTTTCTTTTTTTGAAAATCTGGGGGGAGAAATAGCCATGTAACATAGCTGATATTTTCACAAAGTCATATTTTAAATCTTATTTCCACTTTTGTTTTATCTCTTCTGTACCGTATATCAGCTTCCCATGTCCAGGCAAAAATCTTCTACCCCAAATAAACTTTCCTTTTCACAAGTTTTTTACACCATATTTACAGTTAAACTACACTTTGCAGTTTGATGAAGTTCTGGGTAATTTTCTAGAAGCTTACCTCACAACCCTTTTCTACACTGTCTGCCAGACCATACTTCTAATTGAGTTTTATGTTCCTAAGGATTGGACTTAAACATGTCACATCTCTATTAATACACATTCTTTTAACTCTGATTCACTCTGGTGTCAATTTGAGGTGATAGTCCCTCTGAAAGAAGATTAAGAAAGAATATTACTAAAGATAAAAATTGCTACTTCATGTGCTCCAGCAAAAGAGAAGAAAACTCCTGTGACTGCCAACTAGGGAAAGGACGCAGACGTCCAGCTTAATTTCAGAATTACCTAATACAAAATATGCATTTGAGTGATTAGTGGCACTGAATACCTAATCATTAGTAATGTTGTAACCTGTGGCTGTATTCATATATAGCACAGTGCTGCTTACAACGTGTATTCTGATCATATTCTCTTGTTTAAGTCCTGCTATGCTTTACAAAATCAGAAGTCTCAGCTTTGTAATAGACACTGTTCCTCACCAGCTTTTCACTTTGTTTGCAAACCATTTAGTTTGTTATTTATTGTTACTAGAACAAATATATGTACATGTATTTTTCCCCAGTGATGACCTTAGTACTAGAGGGTATGAAGAAAGAAACCCGATCCAGTTGACTTTATAAGTTTTCTATAATGCCATTTTCAAACTAGAGTTTTCACTGAGATGGTGCTCCCATTCTCTCAGGCACTCTACAAATTCAAAGTAAGATCCCAGAACTTCTCCAGGATATAGTTTGAATAATTCAGTGTTATCCCCTTCAATTCTGCCAGAAATAAGTTACTTCTTAGCTGATTTTGAGTTCAATGAGAGTTTATAGGAGCTCTGTATTTCTGCAAACTGTTTTATCTTCCAGAACATAGAACCTGTTTGTAATTAAGTATAGAAAGAGCAAGTTTGGCTGTATTGTTTATTAAAAATATTCATGTCAAACTCAAAATTTTTACACAATAACTAAACCCCAGATATGTTCACAGAACCACACATGATGCCTACATAGCAGTAACAGTGAGGTTGTAACATCTGATGACATGATGGACTATCAGGATTAATGAAGGTGATTTATTCTTCATTCTTTTTTTTTACTAGAACCTGTAAGGGCTAGATCTTTACTTTCTCTGATGCTCTTCCTTATTGATATTTTTAAAGAGTCCATAACAACAGCTGGTATTGGAATGCCTCATGCACTGGATCTCAGTTTCTTACCTGCTCCATGGCCATACACGTTTTCCAGTTCACAGTTATATGCAAGGTAGAGGGGTATTGAATGCAGGGCTCAGGCTGATAGGGGAGTTGGCTCTCTCATGTGGCCAGATGTGCATTAATCCTATGGTCAGACACAGGCTTCACACCCCAGCAATCTTCCCTGTGATCCGACCCACAGACATGTCTCATCCTCCTATATGCCTATATCCAGGAGACAGCAGGCAGCAGAAACTTAAGTTTGGGTCCTGTAGAATCCCCATACACTCTGCAACCTATTCTCCAGCCCTCAAGCCAGGGATGTGTGAACTGATACAATTTGTTGGCTGCCCTGGCTGTCCAGCGTGTCATTAACTGACAGCCTCTGCTGTAAACCTGGAGAGGCGCTGCCAGACCATTGAAGCTTCGAGCCCATGCACACACCACAACCCAGTCAGCACACTGGTAAGGCTATGTCCATCCACACAAAACAGCAGAAGAGGAGTAACTGCTGGCCTCATCTTTTTGTTCATTAATTCCCTGGTTACGTATAAAGCTTAGGCACAATGTGAAAGACCATGGCTAAAATATTCCTCTTCTACCTGCAATAATTTGAACCATCACTTCTCAGTTCCCAGAAAAATGTCTTAATTATTGAGTAACACTGTTCTAGAAAGGGAATCTTTAAACCTTTGCATGGAATCATCAATTTCATTTGCACAGAATAACTCACTCTCCACTGAACGAGAGAAAGAATATGCAGGCTAACAGTACACTCAGCTGTGATGTAAGAAAATTTAGGTCTCAAACCTTTCTTCAAAGACTATTGAACTGTTTTACACAATTAATGTTTTGAAGCAGACTAGAGTTCAGGTCTCCCTTGCCCTTACTTGGCCAGACTACAGCAGCATGACGTCTCCACACCATCTTGTAAAGTGAAAGGCAACAGCTTTCTCTGTCTCTGAGATATCCAGGACATCTGTAGGACTTGTTTCTCCTTCCCATGGCTTATGCAGTTCCCTGTCTTCCACTCACTGTATCCAGTCAGTTCTTGATTTTTCATGGGAAGGGCATGCAGCTTAACAATCAAATTAGCTGAGAACAGACACACATGCACACCCCCGCCCTCCATCCCAAGCCGTCCCTGTGCAAGCCAGCCTGCCTTTGGATGCAGTACACCTGCATTTATGGGGCACCTAGCCCATCACTAGCCCAGGCTAACAGATCCTTATAATTCTAATAATATTAGTGTGTTTTGTTCCATCCCTCCGTTATCCTGGATAGTCAAGTTTAAGTGTATTGGGTGGTAAGTGATGGATACCGGTACCACTGGGCTGAGTGATATAACTGTGTCTTTAAAGATGCACTGAAAGGCAGGACTTTGATTTTCCATTTCCCCAAGTATTGTTGGTTTCTGTAACATTTTTAATGTCATTTAAAATAATTAAAAGTTAATGAGCTCTTAGGCTTATACAGTGTTTTTACAATACTGAGAATGTATACCTCACAGAAGTATATGGAAAATGATCCACTAGAGCATGACATAACCTTTGGAACAGTTACGATCTGCTGCATATTTATGATTATTTTCATTTTTATAAATATTTAGAGAAATTCAAAATAACTTGGTAGACAAATAGCTTCTCTGAAACAGTTATGTCTTGCTGTCTAAGGATCTGTTTAAACTTGTTCCACGCTACCAGTTGGCACTACTTTTTTTTAAATATTGTTTCTTTCATGCAGTGATCTGAATTTTTGGCATAGATCTCTGGAATCAAGGCTAATTCATACTTAACTGACTGTAAGAAGTAAATATAGATATATTTTATACTCCATGTGTGTATATGTATTTCTTGTATATGGATAGAGGTGAGACAGACACATTTTTTTTTTAATTGAGAAATATCTTCTCTGTCATCATGTTTCATTGCTACCACCTATGCAGGAGAACCTTCTTAGTGAGAAATTAATCTAATTTTTTTATATGACCAGTTTTAGTCCAGTTTCTCAAGTCATGTAGCAACAACAAATCAGAACTTGGTTTCTACTCTTCCCAGAGATCTTTTTTCGCCTTTTGGCCTATTATTGCCTCCGATATCATTGGCATTGCATTGATCAGTTGATTTATTTTTTTTAAATGTAGAAATCTGAGATACAACGTTCTAATTTCATTATTCTTAACGATCCTCTGGCCATCTTTTATTATGTGTTTTGTCAGTCCGGTCTTATCTATTGCTTTGAAAGTGTCACTAGATTTTATTGCCACTGCAGACAGTCCTGCCTATAATTTGTAACTGTGAAATCAATGGTACATAAGAACAGATTTACCTTCAGCTTGTTTTTTTAACGTTTCCCCGTAACTATATGTTAACTAGAGATAAAACTATTTTGAGGTAATTGTGGCCCTATATGCACATCAAATATCTGAGTTGATATAGCTGAGCCTTTAGGTCTACTGCCTTTTTCTTTTCAGACACATTTTGGTCTTTCTAAATCTGAAGTAACTTTCCTTATTGTTTGTGCGATTTCATTTCTAGCTGCATTGTTGCGAGGCAGCAGGCTGCTGAGGTAGTAGAGTTTGCCTATAGATTTAAATGTATCATTGTTAATGCATACCAACTCAACATGTTTTCCACAGGGGAAAGGTGAAATGCAATCTCTGTTTTCTTCATGCTGATTTTCTGTCTGAAGCATAATCAAAACCGTCAGTAGTAATGTGCTGTTCTTCTTCTGATACACTTGCATCCAACATGCAAAGAGGTTGTCAAAGGCAAGGCAGGGACCACTTGCTGTGTGGCCTGAGATTTAAAACGAAGTCTAGGCAGATTGAGAATTCTGCCATTTATATTATACTGAATGAGAATGATTTTATACACATTGTGCAGCACCTCAGTCTTAAACAGCCAAGAATCACATATATTGCATTATCTGACAAAAATACAAGGTGAAGGAACAATGAAGTGTACAGAAAATCCAACCTTTCAGAATTTAATTTCAGGTCTTTAATATAATCTTGCTTTTATTATTATTTTGTGTGATATAGACAATTAAATTGCACAAAAATTCATAAAGTATTTTCAAGAAGAAAATAAATTCAATAATATTTTTAAAAGTGAAAATATTCTCCTAAATTCTATTTTGTGATTCAGAAAATGTGACCATTTTCTTACTGTTTTAACTGAATATTTGTTTTAATAAATATATTAACAACACAAATCTTGGTGTTAACACATTTTAAATATTGATATGTCAAGGTTAAAAAAAAATAGCCCAAATTATGAAACAATTTTCATTAACAAATGTGAGAAAATATGTAGAATACTAACATTATGAAATCATTAAGTTCTTCAAAATGATCCCTAAGAAGGGGTATTATAGAGTTATACTTCCAGTTTATTCAAGACAACATATGAAATAAGCTACAAATGCACAAGGCGCCACACACTGGCACACAGTCCTCCTCCTGCTTGACATCCTCTTGCCTGTGGTTTCACTTCCCTGCTGGTACTAGCAGCACTACCAGAAATGTTAATGAAAGCTTCAGAAAAGTACGTGTTACTGTCTCTTTGTCCTGCAAATGTACTGAATGATGAAATGCCTCATCATTATGTCATCTAGGAAAGCCAATTTGCGTTGTAGGCTGGTGCTATTACCTTCTGCTTTAATCACCACAGTCAAAACAAAAATAACTGTATAGAAAAGGGTATTTTCCCAAAAAATTAAAAATTTCAGATTAAATATTTCAAAGGTACCTAACCAACAGCTAAAATCACTTCAGAATTTGCCAATCAGAAGATTAAACTCAGTGAGAGGTAAAATCATTAAGATCCTTTTGAAAAGCAGTCCAGATTAATAAGAGATACTTGTCAGCAAAAATAAACACCAAAACCTGGAACCTAGAAAAAAATCCAGTTTACTGGTACAATAGCTATCCTATCCATATCCATGAGCCTCTATTAAACTATCCTTGAAAGAGGTAAGTATGGTTATACATATTGAACATTTTTCTTCCCAAAATCAGAGCCTAAGTGTGCTGGAAAATGTTCCATGACATCTTCTGCATTCTTTTATTTTTATGAATTGATTCTTTGCTGCCTATATAAGGACAACATTATTTAAACTATCTGTCATTCAGTAAATTAGAAAGATGGTTTATTTTCAAAAGCACAAGCTGGGCATTCTAGCAGTGATATTATTTAAACAGTAAAACGCCTGTTTCCAAAATAATGGCTGATAGGGTTTGCCATCTGAGCTGTGATATATATTACTCTCTTGAAACAGAGGTCTCCTTCCATTAAATGGGAGACAAGTTTCTCCTTTTGAAGAACCAAGCCGTAGTATTCTGAATGTTTATCATAAACTTTTGAGAAAATAGCCTTTAATAGCCATGTTGAATCAACAATTCATCTTCTACACACAACTGAAACTTTTCTTCACTTGAAACTACTTACAGCGTGCTTTTTCCACTGGACAGCATATTAGGACTAAACACAAAAGCAAATGTTTTGCAACTAGAAATACCTCAAAGCTATGATTGATGCAATGAAAATAAAATTTTCTGATTTCTCAGAAGAGACACTAGAACATGACATGAAGACTTTGGACCCTTCAGGTACCAATGGGACAGTATAATCCTTTTAACATATCCTTTTAACAACTTTGGAAGCAGCATCTGAAAAGGATTACTCATTTATAGAGAAATACCTCTTTTATGTAAATGTTGACATAGCCATTCTTGTACTGTCAGGGAGATGCTGAACCATTTGTCACTTGACAGCTCATTGCAGAAAGAAGGCGGCTCATGAATTTATTTGTTAAGAGAGCCTGTTGGGGTGTGCTGGTAGCTAGAGAGCTTCTTATGTTAGAGTGAAATATAATAGAGTGATCACTTATACAGATAAAAAATTACTTTCCAAGAGTCATTTCCCATAGGTGTTGGTACACTTGTTCCCATTTGTACTGAGCAGTGTGAATGATCAGTTCAAAGGACAAGAATTAAAATATGTTCTTTGGGGTTTTTCCACTCTGCTGCTTGATAGAAAAGACGTTCACACCCTTCTGTGCTGCCACTCAGCAGCACATAAAGAATGTTACAGCTTGTGTAAGTGTCAATTAGAGATAATTACAACCTCAGTGACCTGTCTTGCCACTAAAACACTTAGCAGACTTTACTCTGTCTTTACAACATGGAGATTGGGGGCACAATCCTGATCCCAGTGACAGTGTTATAAATCAGGAGACACTGCACTCAAGCTCACCGAGTTACACCCTCATAAATACGGTCTAAGGCAGGAAAGGAAATCAAATCATTTGCTTATTTGTTGGCTCTGATTTTGCAAATCTTAGTTTTGTATCTTACTTTTGAGGGTATTCAAATGCAATGATAACTAGAGATAAGTCATGCAGTAGATGTAATGGGATTCCATTGTTCTTCATGCCAGACAATGAGAGAAGACTAACAGGAGATAATCCCGTGGGAAATACTTGTAATTTCCAAACATAAGAACTTTAAACAAATACATCTACTTCTGGCATCTGAAGCTGTCCTGAGCTCTGGCTTGTGCTTGAGTTTTCAGCAGTGCCACAGCGCATACATCCTGTTGTTGTGTGGCCTCAGGAGTCAGGACTTTCTATAAAAGCAACTACCTAAGTTTTCACTTAGTTTCGGTCCTGTACTTTAGTGCAAGATTTCAGTACCCAATTCAGGCATCTACGATCAAAAATGTGTCCTGGTTTCATTTTTTATTCTCTGCAAATCTGTCACAGATTTCTAATTCTCTCTACAAATCCTACTACCAGTGCCTCATGATTTAAAATTCTCTATGCAGCAGGCAGTCCTTTCCCCAAATCAGCAAGCAACCATGTTCGCTGCCATTCTTAATTTCAGGCACTTCATTTGGTATTTCTTTGCTTGAAACCCAGAGGATGTTTTTTTCACTATAAATTAAACCAAGTGAATTCCCCAGCAGCTATGGTATAGTTCCTGTGAATGCTAACTGCCTGCCGTTATTAGCATGCCCATTATATTAACCACTGCATTTCTTCCCATTTGCATTTCAGACAGGAATAACTTCCTTAACTGGAAGTATAATGCACAGATTATTTTAGAAGAGCATTTTTGGCTTCCTTTGCCATTTAACATACATATTTGTGAAAATTGCCCTTGTATTACTAAAAAATAAATAAAATAAAATGACAGGCATTACCATATTCACGCACTATTTTATATGTATTAGCATCTTCCTCCAGCAGCATTTGCTACTATGTTTTGCAAACCAGTAGGTAGGGCACCTAATTTACACAGTTGTGTCATATAAGCGTGCAGATATCTCTGGCAAATGGCTCTGAGCATTTTCCCACTTCCATTGATTTCGCTTTTCTGCAAGGCCAAGCTCTGGATAATGAAAAGGCTCTGCAACTAGAAGGCACCATACAGGGCTGCCAAAGATTCATTGTATAATGTTGTCTAGTTTTAGAATTAGTAATAAAGCAGTGTCCACTACTAGCTAAAGGCTATGAACTGGAGATCCTCCATTCTTGAATCTTTTATATGCCTCCGAATCTCCCTTTTGGTTATGTCATTTTAAGATCTGATTGCCTGGTTTCCTGCCATCCAGGAGCCTTTCTGTGCTCAGCTTTATATTCCCGCGACCTCATTTTCACACATTGTAACTGACTTCCCACTGACTTTGATCTGAGTTACAGGCCATTAGTACCACCGAAAATCAGGAACCAGGCATTTAGAAATGCACACTGTGAGCAACATTTCTGAAGTCAGTGGACATTCAGCTATTATTAACCTTTCTGAGATCCTGCAACAGTTTCTTTGGATAAAAGAAGGATACAGTCTACCTCCTATGAATATTACACAGAATAATTAATGTTGTAGGCACTTGGAAGATTATAAGGACTTACTTATGGCTATCAATGTCACTATTCCCTTGTAGTAACAACAAACCGATTTAAAACTGATTTATAAATCCTTCCCTTGCAAAGTGCAGCAGACATCCAGTTCAAGTACCCTTCAGACTCACCATCATAGCTTGCTGCTCGGCATTTTCAACATCAAAGTCACAACTTAATACTTTAGCCCTCTTATAAAAGTATTTATATTTATGAGTAAAAGGTGAAAATGAGGGTTTTTTTCTAGGTAATGGACACTTCTTGGTGCTGAATTGGCAACCTGTATAGTTGCATAGGTGACAGGAACATAGAAGAAAATAAAGCCAGGCATACCTGCTGTTAAAACAGTCTGGCTATGGTTTTCTAAAGTGAGACAGCCAGGATTCATATTAAATCTGCATTTTAAGCCCAGGGTTTCTGGTTCTCTTCCCGATTCTGACATTGAATTGGTCTGCAGATACGCACTCAGCTTTCTGCATCTCTGTTTCAGCTCCATAACTGGTCACAGGAGTTAGTCATTAAAATGTAACTTATTACATTTGCAAAACACTTTTGGGATATTTCAGTGAAAGACATGTGAGAAAAGCATAAAATTAGTATGAAGTATCACACACATTTTCTACATGATACTAACCCAAGACTAAAATTTTGGCTCATTCAGTTAGAGCATCAACTTTTCCTACAGAAGGATTGTAGGAGGAGGGTTATAG
The DNA here is from genome assembly GCA_013397275.1 of Burhinus bistriatus. NCBI lineage: Eukaryota > Metazoa > Chordata > Aves > Charadriiformes > Burhinidae > Burhinus > Burhinus bistriatus. The sequence continues at coordinate 20,704 of VYXH01001388.1, read as the reverse complement.
TTAGATGGCAAATTCAGAAAAGCCACTAAAGGGAAAAAATACTTTAAAATTTGTCTATTTAATGTTGTCTCTCTGGTCAGCAGTAACTATCATGATTTTTGTTAATTCCTCTCCTTCCACTATCTCTCTCCCACTTTTTCACTTTGAGTCGCCTCTACTAAATAGTATCAATATGCAATATGAATTTCAGCTTACAGCAATGTGAGAAGATGTGTCTTTGCCATTGGGTAGGTCTGAACAAAGAGTCCCTGAACATGGTCAACAGCATTTGTTACATTCAACTACATTTTACAGCCTATCAGTTAACGACATATAACCCTGTTTTAACTACATTAGTGTAGCTTTTATTGAAATTACAATGAAATGTAGCCGCCTGAAGAAAAAGAATAAATACCATCCTGAATGAAAACAGTTGATAAGAAAAAAAAAAAAAGTTCAATCATCTCAACGAAACCAGGATCCTTTTCTTCCCACAATAAAGTATTCTGATAATTTGACAAGTTAACTTCAATAACACGCACATTGACTGCATACACTTGCACTAGAAGGTGCAAGTTGTCCTAAAAGTAGTGGGCAGCTATCAGGAAAAGTGGTTACCATACAGATTTCCTTCAGAGGAAAGGTACACTGGGCATTAAAAAAGACTCTGATTAAATAAATATATGGCAGCTTATCACAGGAACCTTGTAAAGAGCAGGCAGTTATTGAGTAGAAAGGGACTGGCCCTGCCCGGACCAGAATTCCAAGAGTTAATACTTATTATTTCTTAGGTGCTTTTATTTATTATTTTACCAGGTTGTAAATAATCTCTTATATTAAGACTGCTCAGGCAGATCTAGAACACTTGAGTACATAGCAACTAATTTGGATAAAGAAACAACTCCGATATGAATTTTAAACTTAAACTGAATCTGTTTTCTCAGTCACCACTGTTTAAATGATTTTAAAATACATTTTCCCTAATTTTATTCCTTTACCTGCTGGTTTTGGATAACAACAAGCAAAATATTAACGTAAAGAATACTCCTTTGCAGTTTCCAGCCCTCTTGACACCAGAAAGGAGAAATAAGGCTGATATTTATATAGGCATTTCTAGAGATCTCAGTATGATGAACAAGCTCTTACGGTAATGATTGCTAACACTTAAAAACCGACACATAAACAAACAAAAGATTTAAGAACCCTCAGCAACAAAAAGAAAGTGCTCATTAGGGAAGCCATTATAAAATAGCTTGTCCAGGATTGCTGTAGTTCACAGCTGCACCCTTTAAAAAGCTAGTTATCTTCAATTCTCTCCTTACCTTCCAAGGCATGCTGGCTGAGGTCTCTGTAAATAGGCAGCCCTTCACTGGATGCAAATTAACAGGTTATAGCTAGTGTCAGAGAAGCTTATGTAGTTAAGTACTGCTTCATCTCAAACAGCTGCTTTTCTAGGTGCTGAAATGAGGGCATCGAGGATTAAATTAAGGTTTTACACGGAACACAACAGCAGAGAAGATGAAGAAAAAAACTGAAAACAAGACCAGTGTTGTAAACAGTGCAAACACTTAAGATCCAAAATGGTTGCCAAAATTGCTGCAGAACTTTTAAGGATAAATTTAGCCATTTTGGTAAGCCAAGGGTATTAGAAGTATGGTTTAACTCTAACAGTTTCAAAAGGTGTATACAGTTTACTAGTTTGGGACCAGGTGATTTTGGCTCAATCCTTGATACAACTTTATCGGATCTACTTCATTCCTTTTACTTTGATACTGGATACCACAAAAAAATTCAGACTAAGTGTGGTTTCAAAACGTCATGAAACTGAGAAGTATGATCACCTGTGGTTATTCTCAGGGAATAAGCTTGACTCATTCTTGCAGCATCTAGACATTTCTTTCAAGGTCTTCTACAGCAAGTTCACACTATGTGTCAACTTGAGCACAAAAAATTGTTCAAAATTTTGAGAGAAAGCAAGTTTATAAAACGGCCACATTTCAGCCGGTCTAAGACCATCCCTTAAGACAGCTGTTTTAAAAGCAGGGATTTACAAATAATAAAAATTAAAAATAATAATAATAATAACATATTTGAATTGTAGAGAGACATAGAGAATGAAACCAAATAGCTGTATTAATTGACAATAGAAATGTGAGTTTTAACTGATGAAAAAGACATTTTTGTTTTTGTTTTGGTGATTTATCAGAAAATTATGTGTATGGAAGAATTTTCTGTTGTTGTAAGAGTTTTGGAACATTAGGAAAAGAGGAGCTCTAAATCATGGAGATCCTTCTTTCTGAAGCTCATTTCTACTTCTTTCAGTTAGGCTACTAATTCTCTCAAATGTCTGTAGCTGAAAAACCACATAAACCTTTCATGCTAATTTGTTCTGCTCACATTACTTGTGAACCTAGCAGCGATAGACAGTGTTGAATGCAATACAACCTTAAAAATGAAGTTTCGCTGCTGTCTTAAAAAAAAAAAAAAAGTAGGATTGACATTTAAGATTATCAACAACAAAAGATAATCATGATGTATAGGGAAATATCTCATAAGAAACTAAATGTTTTTTAAGTTAAAAGAAGCAATTATGTAGACAAATTTTCCTGAAGTGCTGGCAATCTTTTAGAGTTAGCATCAGGGGAAATACTTTCAAACATATTAGCTTTTTGAAGGAATTAATCATTTACTTAGCCAAACTTTGCTTACAACCTTAAATTGCTGCAGATGGTGAAAGTCACATTAAATCTGATGGGCATAAGAATAGTGGAACATTAGGCAGCATAGTACGAAATTAAGCTGAGATTGGTTGAGACAAAGATTCTCCATACTGACATACTTTAAACTTTTCATTTATTTGATTAACTTTCAGTATGTGGGGTCTTGAGAATTTTGTCTGTTAACACCGCAGGGCAGGTGGCAAACCAAAAAGGGATACATTGAAGTCCAGAGAAAGAGATAGTTAGAAAAAGGTTGGTTCAACCATGCAAATCTTCTGAATTTAAGAAGTCTGACCTTAGCAAAGCTGATAATCAAGGACATAACAGCAATGAAGTGAGAGGGAAATTAGAAGGATAAAAATGGATTTTGAAGAAAAAAATGAAAGAGTTTTAAAAGCAATACCCAGAAGCCATGAAAATACATTTGGAAGAGGGCAACTGCAATAGAACCAACAGATCTTCTAAATCCCCACAAAACAGTGAGGGAAGATAAGGATACTGCTGAGCAGTTAAATGACTTTTTGCATTAATTTTCACTCAAGAATTTTTGGAAGATTACTATGAAACCTGCTGTTTTCTGATGTTACAAAAAGTTTCCTGTAACTTCATGCGTAACATACAAGATGTATAAAACCTCAAAACCACAAATCCTCTAAATTTTCCCTCTCAGTATTCACTATTCTGTAGAAACGGAGGAGAAAAAAAGCAGTGCCTCATATATTTAAAGAAATTGAATTGGAGATCATTAAGTTTTTTGTCTATTTTTAGAAGCTTGTCTGAAGTGGATCATTAAAAATATAACGAGAAGTGAGAAATTTCACAATATAAAAGTTTCCAGATTGTCATATTTTAAAAGGAAAAACAAAACTTCATAAGTCAGTCACGTGCCAAAATGGTTAATAAAATAAAAAAAGTAAAACACCATAATTTCTTTAGACTTTTAGAAGTTCTGATTCTTCAAGAAAGGAAATAAAATAGTTTCCCATATGTATGGGACAAGGCAGGGTCAAAAAGCACCTAACAGAAAAAAACCCCAGTAGTTTAAGAGAATACAGGCTACCTTCATTATGGAAAAATGTGTAAAATGATTGACTGAACATTCTCATTATGACTTCACTTATTCTTACTAGTAAACTGGAAGGAAGGGCAATGAAACTGAAATCTGAAAAGTGAAAGAAAAAAATCCTGTTCTTTAGATATAAGGAGGACCATGAAGAATTTCAGAGAGAGAAAATAAACTAGATGAATGAGTAACATGACAGCAAAATTTATCAGTGCTGATCATGCTGGAGGGAACTACCTGAAAAAAGCAGTTCACAATGCAGCTTTCTAAATTAACCATATCTAAATTAACCAATGGTACACTAACCATCCTACAGGTTTCTTAGCAGAGGTCATCGTTAATGTGCTACTGCAGTCATAAAAAGTAATGTGTGACATTGCAATATGTTAGAACAACTTGAATGATGGTGCAATGGACGTAACACCTTTATTTATAATCAATAGCCTTTCCCAGGATACTATCCATAACAAAAGTATACTTTAAAAGAGGATGTGACAAGCATTGATCCATTTGACTGACAGACCACTCAATGTATAAGGAACTGGCTAGATGGTTGCACTCAAAGAGTTGCAGTCAATGGCTTGATGTCCAAGTGGTGAGCAGTGATGAGTGGTGTCTCTGAGGGGACTGTATTAGGACTGGTAGTATTTAACATCTTTGTTGGTGACATGCATGTTGGGATTGAGTGCACCCTAGCAAGTTTGCCGATGACACCAAGCTGTGTGGAACGATTGACATGCTGCAGGGAAGGAATGCCATCCAGGGGGACCTGGACAGGCTTGAGAGTTGGGCCTGTGCAAACATCATGAATTTCAAGAAAGCCAAGTGCAAGGTCCTGAATGTAGGTTGGAGCAATCCCTGACATCAATATAGGCTGGGCAGAGAATGGATTGAGAGCAACGTCAGGAGAAGGACTTGGGGGTACTGGTGGAGGAAAATCACAGAATCACGGAATCACGGAATTTTCAGAGTTGGAAGGAACCTCTAGAGATCATCTAGTCCAACTCCCCTGCTAAAGCAGGAATGCCTAGAGCACATTACTCAGGACTGCATCCAGGCGGGTCTTGAAAATCTCCAGAGAAGGGGACTCCACAACCTCCCTGGGCAGCCTGTGCCAGTGCTCTGTCACCCTCACCATAAATAAGTTTTTTCTTATGTTTGAATGGAACTTCCTGTGTTCCAACTTGTGCCTGTTGCCCCTCGTCCAGTTACTGGGAACCACTGAAAAGGTCTGCCTCCATCCTCCTTCAACCCACCCTTTAGATACTTATGAGCAAGAACAAGGTCTTCCCTCAGCCTTCTCTTCTCCAGGCTAAAAAGTTCCAGCTCTCTCAGCCTTTTCTCATAAGGGAGATGCTCCAATCCCTCAATCATCTTTGTTGCCCTACGCTCAACATGAGCTGGCAATGTCTGCTCAGAGCCCAGAAGGCCAACCATATCCTGGGCTGCATCAAAAGAAGCATGGCCAGCAGGTCGAGGGAGGTGATTCTGCCCTCTACTCTGCTCTCATGAGACCCCACCTGGAATTCTGTGTCCCGCTCTGGAGGCCCCAGCATAAGAAGGACATGGACCTGTTGGAGTGGGTCCAGAGGAGGGCCATGAAGATCATCAGATGATTAGAGCACCTCTGCTATGAGAACAGGCTGTGAGAGTTGGGATTGTTCAGCCTGGAGAAGAGAAGGCTCTGGGGAGACCTTGTAGCAACCTTCCAGTATCTGAAGGGGGCCTACAAAAAATCCAGAGAGGGACTTTTTACAAAGGCCTGTAGTGATAGGACGAGGGGTAATGGCTTCAAACTCGAAGAGAGTAGATTTAGGTTAGATGTCAGGAAGAGATTTTTCCCTCTGAGGGTGGTGAGGCACTGGCACAGGTTGCCCAGTGAAGTTGTGGAGGCCTCATCCCTGGAAGCGTTCAAAGCCAGGTTGGATGAGGCTTTGAGCAACGTGGTCTAGTGGGAGGTGTCGTTGCCCATGGCAGGGGGGTTGGAACTAGATGATCTTTAAGTTCCCTTCCAACCTAAACCATTTTATGATTCTATGATGAAAGCAAAGTAAAAAATCAGTTCTAAAGATTGGAAAAATTGGAAGAGTTGCGTTCAAAAGAAGGTGAATAACAGAAAGAATCAACATAAAATAACAAATAGGTTTAATTGTGTATGTCATAAGTAGTAATCTTAAACTGAAAACCTGTGTTTTTTCTGATATAATTCAAGAATAAAGAGGCACTCTGTTTTGAAGTGAAAGAATCTGAATTTCAAAAAGTAAACACTTCATATAGTATGAGCAAAATGATAAAATGCTTTTCCAATGAAAAATCAGTAACTCAACAAGAAAAAAAAAGGAAATACGTGCTAATCAAGACTACTTAATGTTGTTAGCAATTTTTAAAGGGGTATTTATTGTTTCCTTCATGTTTTACCTCAGATTGTAATTCTTAGAGATCAATGAGAATAGGAGGCTTCTTCAGATTAGTCTGCCTCAGTGGTATTTTAAATTTCTCTCAAGTGTCTTGAGCCAGCCACATCTGGAGATGTATATGACCTTTCATGGTCATTCTTATGTTCTGGTCTTTCATTGTAGCATATAAATGAAAAATGATGGACAGGAAAATCAGAAAGAGGAGGCAGAAAATACAACAGAAATATATTGAACAGTAGTATCTTTCATTTTACTGAAGGAAAGCTAGTTCTTCTTTTACAGAGCACCATGAAAGTTAGTGTCTTTCATCATGAAAAACAGAGGAATTGAAGTGTGACAAATTAAGTATAAGAACAGAGTTGAAGCTTAGCATGGTCATAAGGAAAAAATTCAATTTTATTTAGTTGATATTTAATTGTGGTACACTTTTTATGGTACCTTTTTTGTGTATGTTAATGATGCTTTTCATAGCACTCAAACCCACACATATTAAAATATACACATTCATGTAGTAAGTCCAAACCTACCTAACCTTCATTGCCATCCTCCTGTTGTATAAGCAAAATAGTCTCTGCATCCAAGATCACGTGACCATATCCACCAACAGGAACTTTTCTTTCCAGACAAGAGCTTTGAAAGTACAAATTCTTGCTTCCACATCCTGAGAGTTTTTTGTGTAGTTACTATCTGAAAAACCAACCTGAGATCCAAGCCTTTTTGAAAATTAGACCTGCAAGGCACTCCTAGATTCTGAAATGTACCAGTTTTGTGATTATTTTTTGCACTGTAATGAAGAGACTCATGTCTTCTTTAAGATCAGCTCATTCACATCTTCATGGATTGCTAAAAAGTCCGCATACCCAAAAACCTCTCTGCAGATCTGAGAGTGTAAAGTTTAAATGTAAGTACATAGTAGTTTTTTCTTCAAAAATGCTAAGCTGAATTAATTTTAATAATTTTTTTCTGTTTTACTAATTATTAATTTAAGTTTTGTTAATAAATCAGGTCAGTCTTATTGAGGTAAATAATGAGGAGCTACTTATGGTTTGTACACCTACAGTTTGTACACTGTAGGTGTACAAACAAAATATGTGTGATGAAATAAGGAATAGAAGTCTGGTCAAGACCTTATTGCCGACATTTTATTTTGGGTTAAAAAGCACCATTGCTCTGCCTGTACAACATGTTTTAAATATTGAAGCAAATAGGTTGCTCTCATCACTTAAGGAATTCCTCAAGCGTGGAGGGCAAAAAAGAAGATTTTTTTATCAGGGTCTGCAAATCACATAAACGCAGATCTATGTAAAGCAGATCTACGGTCTCTCACCTAAAGAACTGGACTCAGAAGAATTTAAAAGTATAATCTAAAGGTTTCTCTCTCTCAGTTTCAAGTTTTCAACATAAACATTCTATTTAGTGTACAGAAGATTACTGAGCCTTCTTCACTGGCACAGAAATGAGTGTGCTTACACCCATCAGCCCTCTGTTTTGTTGTTAAGAGGGAACTATGCATAGCTAAGTATTTGCTGTGATTCAGCTAATATCCTTTTATGATATAAAACACAATCCAATTCATTGTGTATGTGCTTGTAAGGGAAAGAGACACAAATGATTTGGTACTAAGCCTTTTTTCTTCACTTCATATTGTTAAAGCTGTCTCTGTAGAGAAATAAAGAGGCTTTTTCTCTTATTTCTTATAATGGGAATCTAATGAGAACTTTAATTAGTATCATGAATTTTTCCCTTTCTAGATTTTGAAGTAATCATTCAGTATTTCTCAGTCATGATTTTCTATGGTATCTCTGTCATGTTACTTCTTTAAAATAATTTACACAGTAGTGTCTTATTTTAGATTTTGGTTAGCCTATTTTATTACCATAATAACCAGAATTAAAATAAGCAAGAATCATGAGATTCTTGTGAGCAGCTAGATGAGTCAGTCACTGAGTGGAATATTTTCTCAGTTACAACTGTATGTAAAGATGCCAGTAGAGAGGTCTTGTCTCTATTCCATGTATACCTGAAATGGCCATTGCAAGACAGTCTATTCTTTCTCCCGTTAGTTATTCCTTGAATTTTTCTTGCAAAATAGCTGTTTTGGAAAGAATGTTTTTAACTTCCTCCCTCCATTTTTTTTCTATAGCACATTGCATTTATTTTGACATTAAAATAAAACCTTTTTACCAGAAAACATAAGATCCTAATCTTTGTGATGCAGAGCCTGCTCAAGTTAACTTCTTAACATTTATAAAAATCCATATTTGATGGGCCTCGTCCTGTAGGTTTGGCACACTTTTCTGACAGTCTGGAATATCTTTCCATTTCTCCTGGGAGATAGGAGCCAGACCCAGTATTCCCATGTTTTGTGCTGTGAATTTCACGATGCTTTTGCAAATCTTGAACTGCACATGAAAGCCCTTACTTTCCCAGAAGATGCTTTTATTCATTTTGCTTGCTTCTTTGTTTGTTTGGTTTTATTATTATCTTCCTGGCACAGGATGCCACCAAGTAAGAAACTTCAGTATGGAAACTCTCTGCAAAAGTGTGTGTGTGTGTGTGTGTTAATGAGTAAGATTCAAATAGACCATGACTCTGACCATGGTTCCTAGCTCTGATATTGGCTTTCTGAAAGATTTTAATTCATGTCCTCTGCTCCCCTAGCTGCAAAATGAGGGCAAGCATATTGATTGCTTATGCTGAGCACTTGAGATTCAGTTAAGAAAAATCGCTCTTCAAAGGGTGCTTGATGATGATAAACTCTATATGAAGACTGCTAGCATACTGGGGCTCATATATCTGACAAATAAGCTTCATATTTTTGTTGTTACTTTTCTGGACTATATGTTCCATAGTCACTACAAAATGAGACGCCGTTACTAGTAAGTCCATGAAAGACAGTACAGGGAAGTAGATTTTCCAGGGTTTTATTGTGATTTTAGAAATGCTGTGTACTATTTTCCACAGGGAGGCTAGCAAATACAAAATGAACTGAAGTTGGCAATTAGAGAAATTTAGCTGAAACTTGTTCAGCTTATTAAGCATTTAATTTTGTATATAAAGTGAGAAATCATTAGCACTTATTATCCTGAATGTGAAAAGAAAAAAACTGCTGGAAAGGAGGCAGTACAACTGTCTTTAAAAGATTTGGTATTCCTGTGCTTTTCTGAAATGTTATATAGCCTGACTAAACCTGTCATTTGACTTCATAGTAAGACTAGCAATTGGTGAGAGCAATTGCACAGGTGGTTTAAAAAAAACCCAAGTTGCTCCTCACTGTTCACTAGAAAACAAAAACAAGGCTTCTGTTTCCATTTCAAAGGTTGGACTGACTCTGTTGGTTAAAGTTTTCTGGTAAAACTCTGCTTAGTGGAAGAGCAGAGAGGACCAAATCAACTGGCATTCTCCAGCGAGGAGGACTTGCACTTCTCAAATGATGCCAACCTCACTGCTGCCTTGGCCTCGCGAGAGACTTATTTTGCCTTCCTACACACAACAGGCTGATCTGATTTGAGCACCATAGGGCTGGGGTAGTTGGCTTCACATCAAGGTGGAAGCGTAGGCTGCCAGCCCAACTATGTGGTCATATAGACCACTTTTAGTCGCAAAACAATAATCAGGGGACCAAATTTGTTTTCAAAGCGTACTAACACCTTCAAAACAAAGTCAGAATACTTGAAAAATGTTAAGTTTGAATAGATGTGTTGAGGGCTTGAATTTAAATTATAGCTTAAGCCATTTCAAGTAGATATGTTTTAAGAACGTAAGAATGATGGTATAAAGACTGGAGTTTTTTCTCTTGCTAAAAGGTGTTTATCACTTGAACTGCAGAAGGAGCAAGCTTCTTGTTAAGTGTCCATTTCTCACCATTACTCTGCAACTCCCAAAGTCACACAGCAAATCAGTTGCTCAGATAGAAATAGCTCCTGTGTCTCCTGATGCAGAGTCTGGTGTCCTAGCTGAAAAAACCAAAAAACTTCTGTTAATAAGCTGTCTACAGCAGTTTATTCCTTCAGGTCAGAAGTTTGGACCTAGTCCAAGCTACTAGTACTCGGAAGTTACTAAATCTGACTCTGCATAAGTCAGTTCTATTCAAGTATAACTTTTGTTTCCCAGCAGAGTAATTGAAAGGAATATTGGATGAGTTGCCATTTCCAAAACATACTAAACTGAGCTTACAGGGATTAGTTAAAAGTACTGTCACAGTTAGCACTAACTCTTTTAGATACATCAGCAAAAAGGAAAAGGAGTTCAGATGTTCACAACTGTTTTGAGGAGGTAAACATTGACAAAATACGGTTGTCTTAGGGGACCTGTGTTTTTTCACTGTCTACCTTCCACACTGCGTAGGGCCCTTCTTACCTAAGGCTGTCATGGAGGCATCTCCAGTTAGCGCACACTTCACTTTAAAGGGGAAAAATAACCAGTGCTAAAAGCTTTTCCTTCAGGTATTTCACTCTGCTGTTTAGAAGCAACAGCTCACTAATGATTTCCTGCTGTGGCTACCTCCATGGCCACTGCAAATTCGCACCAGGAGCTGCAATTTGCAGCTTCAGCAGATTGTGACAGGGGCAGTTTTGGTAGTCATGTAGGAATGTATTTGCATTTGATAGCCACACGTGAATCCCTGCTTGCCATAGGGACAACATTTAAAAACTTTGCTGGCACAAGGAGGAAGGACCTTTGAACATTGTGTATACTGATGGTGAAACTGTGACAAGACCACCTTCCTGCCAGTTTACACTCATTTTCCCTGAGTTTTCTGTTTTGTTAATTCAAAGTTCCAGTGAGCATGAGCCTTGAAGTGTCTTTTTAAGGAGATTATTCCACCACTGAATGTGTTGGCAGTCAGAATTTCGTTCTGTTTTTACTCTTTATAACCAGAAATCTATTCTTTTTCTCTTGATTGTCTTTCTCGTTATTAAGCAGCTATATTTCTGTAATCATACTATATACATCTGTGCTTAGTGCCTCTGTGATTCTGCATGGGAGTTTTTCCTCAACTTATGTGGAGCATATCATATCTTTCTGCTAACAAGTGGCCCATAACAATATAAAAAGTCATTCATAGATCTCAGAAGTCATTGTATGGACTCTTATTGATTTCAGAGAATTTTATGTGGACTAGGCCCTTGGAGAAGTTGATCCTCCTCTCACAGAAATCAGCAGCAAGATTGATGTGTGACAAGGTCAAGCCAGCAAGCATATTATTTTGCTGCTCCACTGCCCCAATGTCTTTGCAGACAAAAATTGATTATTTTTGTTTTTCTTCTTCGTACTACATTACAATCTCATATCTAATCTGTGATCCTTCTGATCTCTAAACCTCTTTCAGTGTGCCTGCCTACTAGAAATCTCTCCTCGATTGACTCTCTGTATGTTTGGATTATGTTCCCATGGATGTATTATACTGAATTTGTCCAAACTAAATTTTATTTTCCTTTTTTTCCCTACTCTAAATCCTTCTTGGCATTTCTCTTCCTTCATTGCTGCTCACAACCTTTCACAATGATCAGGAGGACTATATTGTGGTATTGCTTTACAGAGTATTCAACTAAAATCACAACCAATTATTACACAAAAAAGTATTTTAATTTATTAGCCTTTAGGAACAATTTTTAGGCTTTTGTGTGCTTTATGGTGTTCCATAATTCACTGACTTTTAACATTTCCCTCCTGAAGGAATCTGGTCTACTCGACAGGAAGCTTTAATTGGAGAAGAAGAATCTGCAGAGCTAAAAAAGCTGGTTCTAATAGGAGTCAGGTTTTACAATGAGAAGGTTGAAATGTTGCACGGAGAAAGCTGCTCATTATGAGAAAAATGTCTGAATCCCAAAGGGTATGTATTTCACTGAAAAAATGAATGTTGTCAGGAAGAAAACTCATCATTTATTAGCTACTAATTACAAATTAACAGCTAATAGTAGTTTTCCTTTGAAAGAGTTAGTGGAACATAGAAAAACATATTTAATTTCCGTAATGTTACTAAACTATGAAATTTTCAGGCTGCAAATAAAATTATTATCATTCAAAAAGGTCAAATTATTATAATCCAAAAAGGTTTGCAAATGCTTAATTTTATGCATTGTTATGCATGTGTGTAACTTCAAAAACATTGAATAAGACTACTGACTTCCCTGGCACTAGTGGTGGTGTATGAAGTTCAGAGACAATGCAATGTTTTCCATGATTGCCAGCCTTAGATTTCTATTTGGGTGCCTGAGATTTCTACTTGGATGCCTGAAGCCTGATTTCACTTATTTTGTCTAATTTAAATATAACTTGCTGCGTAGTCTAAATATTCATTATAACAACAGGAACTCCTGCTGTATTGATTGCAGAGTAATACAATATTTTCAGAACATCTACTTAAAGAGAACTGGCATGTCAATTTTTTTCCAGTCTTATTTTTGGTGCTTGCTAGAAAATATTAGCATTCTAGGATGTACTGGACTAATTGTGCTATCTTGTCCATCTCAGAAGCCACAAGTCTTCCACTGAGGTTTTTTTAATGTCTCCCACGTGATGTTTTTGATGAGATCATCTTAGTCAGGAATCTTCAGTTGTCTCCATTACACCAAAGAATCCATTTAGTTCAATGGTAAAGAATAAAATGCAATTCCTATTATCGAGAACAGTTACTGCAGCAGGATAGAAGGAATATGAATCTTCATTGCCTATGTGTTATCTGACCTTCCCTCTCGTTCGAGCTCGTTTGGTTTATCACTTGCTTTTTCTTCTGTATCTCAGAGGGACAGCATCTTTGGGGCTGGAGCCATCGTTCACTACAGGCAGTGTCCAGCACACTGGGGTCCTCATTTATTTAAGGCCTCTTGGCACTTCAGCAAATAAACAACACATGTTGATAGGGCTGCAATTTCAAAGTGCCTGCATGATGGCAGAGAGAAAGCTGAGGCAAGCACTGCGCTGGAGTCCTGAACAGAGAGGAAGAATGCTTTTACCAAGGCGGGGTCATGAGCATTCGGAGAGCATTTCTCAGAAACAAAGGAAAACGAAGACAGAAACAGGGGAACCTCTGCACCAAAAAATTAGATGCAGACAAAATGAAAAAGATTAAAATGTCACTATTAATGGTACTTATGTAAACTCTGTCATTAAAAGGCTCAGCATCAGAGAATTCTGTTCCCTCCATAAGGGGGTACAAGGAGGAGTCAACTGCAGCAAGTCTCAGTGAATTACTGTGTTGCCTGCCTGTACTTCTGTATTGTTTTAGCTATGGTCTGCCTACTTTCTGAATGTATTGGGGAATAGTACAGTGATCATATCTATTAAAGGAAAGCCATAAAACCAACCAAAAAAGCCACACACACTCCAAAACCCAACTGCCCCACTGCCTCCCCTTCCCCCCCCCCACCCCCACCCCCGAAATGGATTGTCCTGAGTTTACGAAACAACAAGCTAGATTTACAACTACCAAGGTGAGGTCAGGAGGCCGTTCCAGGTACTATCTTCGAGGCTTTTCTTTCAAGCAAAACTTTCGCTTTCCATGCACGATCCCATGAGTGGATTTTTGAAGGATTTAGATCATCCTACTCTACCTCACACTATAGTTTCCATATGTGTCCCAGCAAGCCTGCAGAAGACCAGGATGAGGGATGCTGGCAAATATGTTCTCTTCACAGTATCAACAGCCAATTCAAATGGATGCTTGTGTTGCCAGTAGCATGTGCTAGGAAGAGTATGTTTACTAATAAAAATAAAACGTAACATAAGACTGTTATTATTTAATAATAAAGAATATTTTGTTCTGGATAGTCTGGTAATTGCTCTACAAATGTGCTCTTTTCCCTTTTCTCTATGGACAAGAAGGTATTTTCTTACCAGAGTTTTTGGGGACTCTTAACTCCTATCAGGCACTCTTTCCAATTTACCTACTGTGGATATTTTGTCACACTTCATTCCTACTCTGAAGTAAAAGAGGAATTTGACTAGACAGATGGACTGGTTAAATTAAGAAACATTCATCATTAGCATTTATTCTCAGGGCTGAGTAAATTGAATTATTATTAGAACAGGCATTCCAGGTAGATTTGCACAATTTTTTTTTTAATGAGTGGAAGGTCTGTTCTTTCATTTACACTTCTCCCCTCTCAGAGCAGCAGGACCTAAAATCCTCTATTTCTAATGGCATAGATCTATAACAACTTGTGAGTGTACTGGGACTGTTACAAGATTTTGTCAGCATAAATCCCATAAAAAATTTTATGAAGAAAGTTGTTAATTTTATTTCGAAGGAAGAGCTCATTCTTAGAAATTTTTCTATGTTTATCGAGCCCCAGATATGATCATTTTTCAAGATTCACCCAAATCTGAAATTTTCCACCCTCTTCCTGCAATGGAAACAAGAAAAGGGGAATAATTTACAGGGGCACAATCACTTCCCTGCACAATCACTTACCTATGTTGGTTTCCATTTAAGAGAAACTCTTTAAAATAAATGTAAGATCATTCTTACTGTTTTCTCTAGGCTCTCTGAAATCTTTTACTTCACGTGACTCTATTCTCCTTCTTCACTGAGCAAAAACAAGCCTTCTCTCAATGCTTCATTTTAAGTTGTTGTTGGTTCTTTTCACATGCTCTTTTACTTATCCTTGTATTGTGCATAAGCTACCTTCTGCAGAGCAGTTGGTACAAAAGGGAACAACAGATCTGGAAAGACAGTTAATTGTGCCCTGAACAGATCAATTAATTCTGACTGAATAGCGAAAGATCTGGGAAGTCTTGCACTTTAAATAGATGGCTTTGCAAGATGTTTACCGGGTAAGCATATAACCAGACAGTCTCTGCCTTTTTATATATTAAAATCCTTAGTTTTTACTGTAACACAAGCAAACAGGAACAGATAAAAATATTTAAATAGTAATATGATAACTGTAATAATGATTCTAAAAGGAGAAATATATGATGGATAAACAGAAAAATATTCATTTGAAATATCTGTTTACTCTTTGAACTCTCATGAAATGGCCACTGAAAATTAGATTCTTGCTTCTTTAGCCTGTTATTACAGGCTAAAGAGTTATGCATTTTATCTTAATCTGTTTTGCCATTCTTGGGTTTTTAATTTTTACCAGTAATAAAAGCATTTATTCCATGTTCTGGTATCATTATTCTAGGTTTTCAAATCTGGGATTTCTGTTTCAAAATATATAAATGTACAAGGTCGAACAACAATGAAAGTGCTAATTTATGTACACATGTAAAATGTTTGCTATGTTTTCTATAAGTTTCTGTGGCTTATGTTTCAATCTCAGGTACACTGGATTTCATACACCCCTTAAACGCCTTCTAAATAATTTTTGAATTTCTGTTTAACAACCTTACATTGAATCTGGTTTCCTGATAGTTGTTAGCGTAGATATGCTTTTCCAAAACACCAGCTGAGTGATTCTATATCGCAGTTGTTATTCTATGAATGTGAAAGCACAACTTTGAACATGGATTCAGGGCATTCAGTTGCGCAATTAGACATTGGGTGGTGTATGACGCATTCTAAACATGAACAGTTGGCCATATGATTCCTAAGTATCTGCATGCAAACCAGTAAATTAATTCTGATTTATTGGTAGATGTTTCTACCAGCCTCCAGAGCAAAGTCTATAAATGTTTTCAAAAGGAAGCAAAGGGTTAGGAGATGGGGAGGAATATCTAAAATTGAGAGTGGACTAAATAAGCCTTGTATTGAAATACTTAACTGAATAAAATTACCATGATTAGCACAGGAAGCACTCTCCTTTACAACAGTTCCCTCTGGCAAGTTTGCAAAGTCAAGTATAGTCTTAAAGTTAACTGAACCACTGAGGAATAGCTCTAGGAGAAAGTATGATTCCAATGTTCTTATGAATCACAGTTGTTCAGAGGTTTTTTTCATTGTTTTCTCTTGTCCACAGGAAGAAGTAACTTAGTTCCCATTTTCTGTGGTATGCTTTTCTTTTTTCTCCATTGTACCCCAAATTACTTCTTGTCAAGCCATGTCTCCTTTTGGTCTCTGACTACCCCATTTGCACTGGAAATTACAGAATGAATTGTCCCAGCTGCTTGAAAAAATCTCTGGATAGAGGACTGCAGTCCAGTTCTTAATTTCTATATAACCATGCAAAGGCTGGAGTAAGAAAAATGGTGTTGTGAAAATAAACAAAAATAATTATTTCAACTTTGTTTGAATTGACTTGGCACAGATTTAACAAGACCCAAATAAGGAACATGTAATAAATCAGAAATGCTGTAAGTATTTCAATCAGGGCCATATATACTGCCCTTTGTCTTGCTTCTGTTCCCCAAACCTGCTGGAGATGTGGCATTCATGCAAATCGTAGCTGATATATGTACACAGTACTTGGGAGAGTTCGGCTGAAAAGGAAGTGAATGAACTAGGAAGTGGGATCTTTGTAAAGTATCTAGATTCATGGCAGTGACTAGAGTAATTGAACTTTTCGACTGCAAAGGCATTGACTATAGCTATTCAGTAAAGCCTCTGATAACCAACCAGAATTGGAAAAAAAATAAAATGGTGAAAAGGACTTTTGAAATATTGATGTTGAAAGTGGGGTAGAGTTCTTTATGGAAAGGCAGGTAGATGATTAACTGAACAAAAGAACTATCTTGCATAAAGCCTTGTATTTCAGCACTGAGGGGAAAACTGACACATCGAATTTGTGCAAGAAAAGGAAAAGGTTTATCAGCATTTAAATGAATTATATAACAACTATTGTTAATGCTTGGAAAAACTACAGTGGTTAGAGGAAAAACAGTCACAGTATAAAGAGTCTAAAAATGGCCAAGTTCAGTCAGATAAGGCATTCAGAGAAAATGAAAAACAGTACAAGGTTGCTCAAAGAGTAAGACAGATGTCTCTCTTCTGCTTGTAGATGTATACAAGGTATACTAAGATTTGTATGTATTATTTGTGAGGTTTTAGTATTATTTCCAATTGAAATATTGCTGCAAATATTTAGACTTGCTTTATATGATACCCTACAGAAAATGTTGTTAAACTCACCATTAGTTGCACACAGAAAAGGATAACACTTGCAGAAAGGGAATGTAACTTCTATTTCTGTGTTTCCTTTAACACATGGGATCTGGGACTTGCAGATCATCTTCTGTAATGGACTACAGCTTAGAGCACTTACCCGTTAAGCAGGAGATACAGCTTTTCTTCCTCTGGGACAATATCCGTATTGCACACAAAGTCGTCTATTCATGAGATTACATTCTTCTCTCCAGCCACTATTAAATGTAAGATACAAAACCCATTCTTTGAGACAAGGATCAGAATACCCAACCCTCCCACCTGCAAGCCCTAAGCACTGCAATGCAGCCTTCCATCAGGGCTGTTCCTCCCACTCCAGCCAGTACAGAATATGGCTTGTGAACTAGGGCATTTCCTAGGAAGTGACAGGTCTGCATCTGTATTTCCCAGAACTGAACGGTTATATGGAAACTAGTCTCCTTCTTTGTTGATGATCGTTTTTATGCAGAATTACCACCATTTTATCTTTCTTCTTAAAAAAAGAAAAGGGCAAAAATCCACCTGTAATTTCTCACACCTCAAACTGTGGAACAAACATAGAATCATAGAAAAGTTTGTGTTGGAAGGGACCATTAAAGGTCATCTAGTCCAACCCTGGCTGCCTTTTTGTGGTGGGTTGACCTTGGCTGGCCACCAGATTCCCAACAAGCCACTCTTATCACTCTTCCTTCTCAGCAGGATATGGGGAGAAAATATGATGAAAACCTCATGGGTCGAGATAAGGACAGAGAGATCACTTATCAATTACCATCATGGGCAAAAAAGGCTTGATTTAGGGAAAATAATTTAATTTATTGCCAATTAATCGTAATAGAGTAGGATAGTGACAAATAAGAATAAAATCTAAAAACAACTTCCCCTCACCTCTCCCTTCTTTGCAGGTTCAACTTCATTCCTGTCATGGTTTGACTCCAGCCGGCAGCTAGGGCCACACAGCCGCTCGTGCAGTTCTCCCCTTTCCCCCAGAAGGGCAGAGAGAAGAGGAAGAAAAGGAGAGGAAAGGGCAAGAAAAAAACCTTGTTGGTTGAGATAAAGACAGCTTAATAGTACAACAGAAAAAGTAACAATAATAATAATATTAATAATGTTAAAAGAATATACAAGACACAAGTCACTCACCACCCGGTAAACTGGTGAATTGGCACCGACCCGAGCAGTGGAGTGGTCATGATTACCGTGTCCCCCCTCCTCCAGGTAACCCCATTTATATTCTGAGCCTGATGTCTATAGTACAGAATATACATGGGCCATCACATCGTTCTGTCTATAGGAAGCTGAAAAAGTTCTTGAAAACTATAAACATCACCTGGCAACAACTAAAACAATATGCATTACTGACATTCCTTTCATACCCAATCTGAAACACAGCAAACACTAGGAAAAAAAACCCCAAAACCTATCCCAGCTGAAACCAGAACAACTCCCTCTTTCTCTGCTTCCTCCCCCTGAGTGGCACAGAAGGATGGGGAATGGGGATTGTGATCAGGTTGTAATGTTTTTTCTCTGCTGCTCCCTCTTCCTCATGCTCTTCCCCTGCTCCAGCATGAGAACCCACTCACAGGACACAGTCCTTCGTGAACTTCTCCAACATGGGTCCTTCCCATGGGCTGCAATTCTTCATAAACTGCTCCACCGTGGATCCTTTCCATAGGGTGCAGTCCTTGAATGGACTGCTCCACCATGGGTCCCCACGAGGCCACAGGTCCTGCCAGCAAACCTGCTCTACTGTGGGNCTCTCTCCACGGGGTCACGGGTCCTGCTAGGAGCCTGCTCCAGCACAGGCTCACCACAGGGTCTCAGGGCACATCCACCTGCTCCAGCATGGGGTCCTCCATGGGCTACCGGGCAGATATCTGCTCTACTGTGGTCCTCCATGGGCTGCAGAAGAACAATCTGCATCACCGTGGTCTTCACTACAGGCTACAGGGGAATCTGCTCCAGCTGAGGGAGCACCTCCTCCCCCTCCTTCTTCACTGACCTTGGTGTCTGCAGAATGGTTGCTCTCACATATTCTCACTCCTCTCTCACAGGTGCGGCAGTGTTTTTTACCCTTTCTTAAAGATGTTATCACAGAGGTACTACCAACATTGTTCATTGGCTCAAACTTTGGCCAGAAGCTGGAACTGGCTCTATCTGACACAGGGGCAGCTTCTGGTATTTCCCCACAGAAGCCACCCCAGCAGCTCCTCATGCTATCAAAACCTTGCCATGTAAACCCAATATGTTGTTAAAATAACTGTTTTAAGGACTATGCTTACTTTCTAGAACTTTCTTGAACTGAGGCTGCTGTAAGTACCAAGGTGCTTGGACTGCGACAACAGTGTTTCACAAATGCATGGGGAATTTTTTTGATAAAAAAGGCAGAAGCAGCTAGGATGGTACAGTGCCTTTAAAGCAGGCAACCACAGTGTGATTGTAGTCTGGTGAATTTCTGTTAAAAAAAATATTTCTTTTTAATATACCCCATATAGTAAGGAACTCAACCTAGTTAAATAGAAGAAAAGAATCAATGAAACCTGCAATTAAAGGGCAAAGAAAGAGGAAAGAGAATGGCATTGCTTTTCCCGGTGTTTGTTTCCCCTTCTTCTTTCAGGTTTTCTCTCCTTTGTTCTCTCATCTTGAACTCTCACCCTGATCTCCTTCCTGTTTTTTTTTTTTCTGGTGGTATTTCTGTTTGTGTTAGAGCCTCTACAACCTTTGCCTTGTTCTTCACATTCAACTCTTTTCCAACCTGCCAACAGTGCTCTGCAAAGTGCCTTAAGCTGAGGGACAGCAACAAACATTTGGACTTCTCCCCTCTCGTAGCTTCTCCACAGGAGCATAGCTCAGAGTCCTCTTCATACTTCTCAGCAATACAGTATTTATTTAAAAAAAAAAAAAGTCAACTTGAAAACTAAATACATTTTCTGTGTCATATAGATAGAAAAAAAGAGATGAGCTTGACATAAAGGTGATTGAAAACTACCCAAAGTTATTAAGGCTCAGTAGTGCTTGAATGTTTCCAAGCAGCTCTGACCCATAAAGGAGATTCGGTCCTTCACAGAACTTCATGGAAGGCAGATGACTTTAGTAGTGGGTGAAATCTGTAAAATACAGTACATGCATATCTAGGGTGCTACTGATTTCAATAGCTAGCTGGATTTCAAAAGGAAATGACAAAATCATGTAAAGGTAGCCTCTAAAAACAGTCATTCCTATTTTCAGAGATGAGTGGCTCATAATAAAGGCTTATATAGCAACCTACCAAAACAAAATTTGTACAGCTCAATGACGTATGAATAGAAACTTGGAGGGGAAAACAAGGACAGAAATGGATAACAAAATATTTTCAGAGAAAAAAAAATAGTTGAAGGATTTTCCTAACTCCTCTTATCCAAATAAAAAGAAAATCTATTTTTGAGGGAGGGAAGGGACGGGAAGGGATGGGAAGGGACAGGTTGGGATGGGAAAGGGAGGGAAGGAAAGGAAAGGAAAG
>VYXH01001386.1:122468-137785 GCA_013397275.1 Burhinus bistriatus | reverse complement strand
AAGAGGAAATGAGTTCAGGTTGCGCTAGGGGTGGTTTAGGGTGGACATTAGGAAAAAATTTTTCCTGGAAAGAGTTATCAAGCATTGGAACAGGCTGCGCAGGGAGGTGGTTGATTCACCATCCCTAGATGTGTTTAAAAGTCATGTAGATATGGTGCTTACAGATGTGGTTTAGTGGCAGATGTGGTAGAGTAGGGTCAATGGTTGGACTAGATGATCTTAAAGGTCTTTTCCAACCTAAATGATTCTATGATTCTATTATAAAATCATCCTCACAGGTGGTAGTAAGGGTTTAGGACCATCCTGCTAGTGAGACTTGCCAATGAGAATTTCCATTCAGAGTCCAGAAAACGTTATTAACACTGAATAAACACAGTTCTTGCTTCTACAGTGTGTATAGAAGTGCTTTTCTGATCAATTGCCTTTTGATTGAAACTTGTCTTCATAGTTACACAGACTTTTTTTTCATGGCTGAAAGTGAAATGCAATGTGCTTGAAATATTGCTATGTAGATGTCACCAGTTAGCTTCTTTCTAAAATAAAGAAATATTTGATTTTAAAGAACAATTAAAAAAGTAATTAGCACAAGAATGAATATTTGCAGCCCTATTAGTCAGAAGCAAATGATGTAATGATCAAGATTAAAATCAGTGCTGGTCCTTCCTGCTAGAAGTTTGTGGGTATTTTATTAATTTATATGAAAAAAATCTGATAATTGAATTATTAGTAAGATCTTTATTCAGCAGGGCTTGAGTGATTTCTTCTGGTTTTCCCTATTGTGCTCCCCTTCCCTTGTCACCTCAACCTATATGCTGGAGGCATTAGATCTATATTTATTTATGTAATAGGGAAAATACGAGAAGTGTACTATTGATTTCATTGATTGGAAACAAGTAGCTAGCACCCAAAAAGATGAGTTAGAATGGATACCAGCTGCTCAGAGGCTTCTACAGCCAGCTAAAGAGTTAAGACAGGAGCAGGAAAGTAATTTGAAAGAGGTAACTGTATGAGGCTGGATAAATGCTTTTGTCTGTCCACACTTACAAGTTCATATGTAATGCCTGACAATTATGTGGGGACACATGGAAAAAAAGAGATTCTTACAGGAAACTCTACCTGGGTAATTTGCATTCATCCATAAAGAAAGCTGGAGGACAGCAGAATGAAGAGAGTCTCAGCCTACCTATGTAGCAGGGAAAATGCTGCAATATGAATTAATTTTCATTAAAAAGGTACATGAAACAGCAGGAGGACAAATTAAACTCTCTGCAGATGGAGAGGGCAGTGGTAGGAAAGCATCAGGAGGGAGACCCTGTGCTGCAAATTCTTGTTGTAGAGAAAAGGCAAATACATTTACCCTGTCAGCTGAGGAAGGGTTCTTTTTATTGTAGGCTGTGTACGACAGCTAGTGTATATGGGCTCCTGTGGCTTTGGGGATTTTTGGGGTTTTTTTGGGTTTAGTACCTGCAACCCCTTGAAAACTATTGGAAAAAGTGAAAAACAGTGAGTTATCCAGGCACTCAGTCTGACAGCCCTGCAGCCCAGTGGCCTGCAAAAACCCCAGAAGGAGGTTTTCCCTTCTCAAAAAGGTCAATCCATTAGCCACAAAAACAACAGATGTTGAAAGGAAGTAATTTTAAACTGTATGATTTAAATTGGCAGCAGGGGAAGATGAGTTGCCAAAATGTGTCTTTGTTTTGCTGTTTCTGAAAGTCTCAATTCCTCCTAATGGAAGACTTCCACGTTTGGCCCCTGCACAGATATACTTGCATTACACTTTAACTGCTGTGGTGCAATCAGAGGGCTCAGGCTAAAAATATGGCCCGTGAAGCAGGTCCAGAGTAGTCTTAGCCTATGGCAAGCTCTGTACTGCTCTGGCTTTAGAGTACTAGAAGTGGTCATTTTTGAGGTATATCAGGGAAGGCTGCAATCGCTAGGAGTTAGGTGAGAGTATTTGCCACATAGGAAGAAACAATGGGGATTTGGTTACTGGAGCTTCCCAAATCCAGCTTTTGTGTCTGCATGTGAGCACTTCAGTCCCAAGGTAAAAGCAGCTCCAATGGCTTTTCCTGAGGAGCTTCACCTTGTTTCTGGTGTGGCATAGCTGCTGTGGGATAAAAGTTACTTCATAGAATCCCCTGTGCATGAACAAAATTTAAGAAAAAGAGATTACGTTAATAGGGGTCTGTGGAAATCAACTAAAAAGGCAGAATTTTGAAGAGAATAAGAGAGCAGGTGTGACTTCTCGTTAAATATATAGGAAGGTTCAGAAACTCTAGAATTATTTTGTTGGGAGTTGTACAGAATGCTTTTCAATTATTACACATGCGTACAAACAAATAAGCATTTTGTAAATGTAGTGGTCAGAGAAGGAGAGTAATTGAAATGTTAATTCTAATCATATGCTATTCTCATGCATTGATTTTTAAATTCATGTTATCCATTAATTAGTTAATGCCTGTAAAGTGCATTGAAGATAGAAAATGATATAAATTAGTATGTACTATTGTTATCCACCAGGTTTGATTAGTTCTCATACATTTTCATTGGATTATTGAGATGTAAACTTAGAGAATATGATTTCGGGCCAAATGCTATCCTTAGAATCCTGGTGAAGCTAGCAGCTGCAGTGCCTGTATATACAAATGAGACTAGTTTGTTTATGTGGATTGATATAGAAATCTTTTTATATTTGCACTACATGAACATGTGCATCTGATGGCTTCCCTCTCCCCAAAAATTATCTTTGTTGAAGATTAGGCTAGGAAACATTCAGCCTGGCCTGGTGATGGTATTTCTACAGAAGGATGTGTCACAGTGCTAAGCAGTGATTTATGGCCCTGGGAGACTAGAAACAAGAAGGTTA
This sequence comes from Burhinus bistriatus, assembly GCA_013397275.1. Lineage (NCBI taxonomy): Eukaryota > Metazoa > Chordata > Aves > Charadriiformes > Burhinidae > Burhinus > Burhinus bistriatus. The sequence continues at coordinate 134,919 of VYXH01001386.1, read as the reverse complement.
TAGCACAAAGATGAGAAGATTCTCAATTTCCCTTTGGGGCCAGCACATTTCTGTCATCCTTTGAAGAAGGGGAGTTGGCTTTAAACCAGTAGTATCTTTATAGTATCTGGTTGTAGTTTTTTCATTTTTCTTTCTATGTCGGTAATAATGATGAAACTTGCTGACCTTATCCTTTGTTCTTGCTGACGGTTCAGGAGGATGTATGGAAAATAACTATTTCTATTCAGCCTTATTTAATTATTTATTTAGAAATAGCTGCTTTTGAGGGAAGCATCGACATCTGATCCTCTTGGAAGAAAACTTTTGGGAGATTTTCCTTTCGATTTGGTCGAAACCACTTCCCTCCACCCCCCTGCAAGATCAGGGACTTCCTGGGTTTGAGTAAAGTTGTAGATGGTCTAGTTCCAGAACCTGCTTTATTTCCAGAACAGTAATTGGGCAGCTGGCAAATCTTCCCCTGTCTGCTTGCAACAAGGCTCTGTGTTCTGCATTTTTCAGGATGTTTTGGTTTTAGTACTTATAAGAACCCGCACTTCAAAATCCCACCAAAAAAACCCCCAAAACATTACACTGGAAAAAGGAATATCTTTGCTCTTACTGTAAAAGACATTTATCAAAGTTAAATCAGATGGGATTTCCTGATACATGGCTGACTTGCAAAATTCTCTTTAACATCTTTGCATTTTTGGCAATATAGGGAAGTACTTACCACTTGGATTATTGGAACTGTAAGGGGATTCCAGTTGACAAGAGAAAAAAGTAGGCAGTGTGATTTTTATTTCTTTCTCTATTTTTTTTATTGGCTATTTCCCTCTTCTACTTTTTTCTGTCATTTTTTTCTGTGCAAATGTCAGCCTGCTTCTAATGAGATGTCAGGAATAAGGCTAATAGGTAAGTAATTGAGCAGGGTACCAATCCAGTACTCCTTGCAAATAATGGAAAGTCACCTATTGAAGCCAATGATTTTGGGACACATTCTAAAACATCTAACAGCTGTCTGTTTCCATAGCACTGAGTTCCTGATTTAAAAAAAAAAAAAAGAGGTTTGTCCCCTTTTTTAATCACAGCTTTTTCATCAGTTCTGGGGTTTTATGTAGTGGCACCTTATCCCCAGTTCTTTAGACTTCATAGGACTGAACCTTATCTTCAGATATTAGGAAGTTCATAAAATTGNCTGCTTTTGATGCAGCCCAGGATGTGGTTGGCTTTCTGGGCTGCAAGCACACATTGCAGGCTCACATTGAGCTTCTTACCCACCAACACCCCCAAGTCTTTCTCCTCAGGGCTGCTCTCAATCCATTCTCTATATTTGTGCTTGGCATCACCCCAACCCGTGTGCAGGACCTTGCACTTGGCCTTGTTGAACTTCATGAGTTAAAATCTTTTATTTAACCTTTGATGAATGTTTGCTATGTCAGCATAGGAAATCAAGTTTCTGCATTAGATCCTCTTTTATTTCACATGGTGCTGCAGTTGCAAGAATTCCCTATGCAGTGATCTTGCTTTGTGCACGTTGTTTACCTAATGTTACAAACAGAGAAAATACTTGTCCCTTAGATCGGGGGGGGGGGGGTTGCCCTCTAATATTTCCTTGCCAGAAGTAATTTTTTCAACTGCAGCCTATCAGTTTATCTTCAGAAACACTTGCCCTTGGCAATTGTCATACATGAGCTGTGACAAAATGTACAGCAATTTGATTCTCTTTCCTTTCCTCCCCCTGTATATATTCCAAATGTTATGGTGTATGTCATCCCTAATTGCTGGGAATTGGCTGAGGTTGGCAAGATTTTGCTGGCAGTTCTGAAGCAATGGTTTGTGCTGTACTTAGGTTAAATGTTATTTCTCAGAATCTCCAAGTTGCCCCCCTCTCCATTTTACCTCTCTTTCATTCAGTTTAAAATGTCCACTATGGTCTGGCATGCCTGTGGCTATGCAAGCCATACACAGGGATTTTCTCTACCAATTAATTCCTACTCCACTTAAAAACCCAAACAAGCAAAAAAACCCCTCACTTCAGTGCCCGCCCGTTAGTGTACCAGAACTTTCCAGAGTTCATGTATCTCCTCTTGAATTGACTAAATAATAGTAAGTAAAAGGAGTATGCTTAGGTTAGAAATCCTGATTTAGGTGTTCGTTTTCTTTTTGCTTTTACTGTTCATAAAGAAATAGAACAAAATCTCCAATAACATGCATATCATTGCCACACTGTTGTGCAGAATATTATGATGTCATGTAAGCATGTAATGTTAAGCTAGCACTACATAGAATAGTTCACTTACCTAATATATTGAACACAGCTTAATGAAATATTTAATGGATTTTTCCTGCTGAGAGGAATCAGCAGAATAACTAAAGAGTGTGTTCATGGAGATGAAAGTTACCGAGGAAGGTGATCTGTGGGGATTGCTGTTCATTCAATAACCTTGTGAGCTGCCTTTCCAATTACTGTATACCTTTCTTCCAAGTGTGGTATTGCATACATTAATAGGTATACACATATTTCAGCGGACCCAAACCAGTAAAGAATTTCAAAGTATTGTTGTATGACACAATGGTAAATGTTAAGTTGATTAGTGTTTGCTGAACTGACAATATAGTTCGAAGCCAATACATCATTTGAACACATTCAGAGTCAGAACAGAACATGGAGCAAACATGAGGTTAGCAGCGAGACAGAGGCAGATTAGATGCCTGTAATCACGGGATTCATGGGCCATTCTCTGCACGTTTCACCAACAGTACACTTTCAAAATGTTTTATAAAACTTCACCTACTGCAAGCAACAGAAATGCTGTTAGGAAAGTCCAGGCCAATGCACAGTGTCATTGACGAAGCCATCTCCAGCATCACTGCACCAGCTAAACAGTCACTTCAACCAGACTGAGTGAACCGATGAGAGAACACTGCCTGTTTGAAGACAGTCATCTTTCTCCCCTGCAAAAGGCTGTTGTCATTTGGGACAGCATGTTGTTCTTCTCTCAACCATTTCACACCAGCAAACCTCCTTGTGGCTGCCCAGCTGTAGGCATACTTGCAGAAGAACCACTCTTGCTTTGAGGGCTTAAATACTTCTGTCATTTTCCCTGTTACAGCTTAATGCCTTGTGTCCACAATGGTTCTAAGGTTTTCATAAAAATCATCTGACCAGGCATTTTGAGGTAGCTGTTTTATTTTCACTATCATGGTCTTCATAATCTTTTCAGGTTACATTACTGGGTTTATAACTGTTTGACATAATTCTCACTAATACGCTCCTTAGAAGTCTTCTTTGTCTATTAATATCCATTTTTTCTTCTCATTGCACATCTTATAATCCTCCTGTTTGACTTGTGCTGCTTTTTTATTGTGGTTTATTCCTTCATTATTTTAATGCGTGTGTAGGTTTACAGTGAAAAATGACTATATATTAAATGGGACAGTCTTATTTAACTAGTTCTGCCCCTTCCCCTGCACTTTGGAGGAACTGGAGGTCTAAGGTGTGCCTTGTAAGTTCTAGGAGTGTTGTCTTTTTATGTACTATATTAAGGACAGTTTCTCATTTTATGGTTCTGTAGCCCCAAATCAAAGGGGTCATACTCCATGACTCAGGTCTCAGATGCCATTGCAGTACAAATAAATAAATAATGCTCAAGGTTACTAAACACACAACAGTCTTTCTTCCATCCTGAATGGCATTATCAGAATTGATAATTAATTGCTAGAATTGCTAGAGCCAGTGGTATCTGCACAAGGCTTGAGCAAGTGAAAAGTGTATCTATTAGGCAGCTTTCCTTCTACATTCATGTAATTTCTAACGGATGTGAAAACAATGACTGCTTTAGTTCTAACTTAAGCTTGCAACTTCATTAGACATTGTGAAAATTTCACTGACATATCATTAACTCTTCTTTCTTCTCCAACAACTTTTCTTGTTTTTATCATAAAAAAATCATCTAATAACAATTTAAAAAAAAAAGACAAAAGGTGTCAGCTCTTTTGTGTTGCTTTCACTGGACAAAATGAGAACCAATCAATGATCTGAGTAAGCCCAATGGGCTCTGAATGCTGGCTTCTTCATCCATATTATTAGCATGTTGCATCAGATCACTGTGAGGAATTACGAGTGAGCTGGAGACCGTGGGTTTGATTGGATGTGTAATATGTACTCTAAAAAATATTGCAATAGTTTTTTAAACCACTGTAGCAACACAGGGAGTGCATTCAATAGGAAGTATTGCTTTCTGTTAGATGAGCTCTGAATGCTTCACATATAGGAGCCCAAACATTGAAGGTTGGTTTTTGTTGTTGTTGTGATGTTTGGGGTTTTGTTTTGTTTTGTTTTTTTTAAATTAAAAAGGAATGAGGGGGGGGAAAAAGCCGAGTTCTAAAGAACAGGGAGAAGAACAGGAATTATCAGAGCTGCAGTTGGTATAAAGGAAGTGAATGTTATCACAGACACACCTGCTAGAAAGGTTGTGTTACTCCTGCTGCTTTTTATTAGATAAAAGTTGGAGGGGTTTTGTCTTAGAATTCTGTCTTGCAGAAAGAGCTATACAGAACAAAGCACCCCTCAGATGAAGCCTGGGTTTCGGGCTGGCAATGCAATATTGCAGGTTAACTCTGAAAAATACCTGTTAGGAAATGAACTGTTCCTGAGTTGCTGTCTTGGCTTTTGAACCCAAACGAGACCTCAGAGAGGGCCCACTGTGAAAAACAGCATTCTAGATGCTGTGGTCTGGCCATTGGCTTTGAGAAGTGCTGTAGATGAACTCAGAGTTGCAGTGAGGACATGAGACTGATATGGACAGTGTGGGTTCCTTGGTTTTATGCTTTGCTTTCATTACTTGGTTTCCAATTTTGTATTCAAGAACTGATGCTTGGCTGGAAAGAATGGTTTTGTTTGTATTTTTAAGCTAGTGTAGTATTTAAAGTGAGTCTAGGGAAATATTCAAAAGAATCTAATTTTGCTTCTCTGTAAATAGGTAATCCTAGTAAAGATGTGAACACCTCAGAATGGGAAGTTGAGATAAGTTGGAAATCTCTGGAATTGCTTCCCACTGAGCTCCACTGTGTACGCTATCACTGTGAAGCAGCAAGATATAGGGAGAAATCACCTTTAACAACAGACCACTAGCGTCCCTCTGGCAAAGGGTTAAGTCATGGATAAATAACTGATGATTTCACAAAAGCCCACCTTTACTGCAGAGAACAACTGAGTATTGGGGAGATTTGTTGAAACCACAGAGCTTATTTACAAAATACTGTCCTACCAAGGAAGGAAGTGGGTATAAAAAGCCTTTGTGTAGCCATGCAGCAGCCAGAATGGGTGGGTGGCTGATTTAAATATTTTGGGATAAATGAAGATGATTCTAAATGAAAACTACTGTGTTACAAACCATTGGAGACCTGTCCCATATCCTCTTGCTGTAGATTAGCTTTATTTAAGCATACATAGCTTTATAAAAATACAATGAATAATCCCTTTTTCACAAAAAGACTTTATTAACAAGTTACAATAATGCCACTGAAAAGACAGGTTAAAAAAGAAACTTTTAGCTTGAAAATACAGTCTTTTTTGTTGTAGATTCAGGGAGCTGATAGTAGAGTATAGAGGCTTTCCTCTTCACTTCATCAGATAGCTGGTTTGGATCACTGTTCTTGGGAAGCATGGCTTATTTGGTATGTGAAGTGTGGCCACACTTGGAAGTGTGATTTATTTGGTATGATGGCTTATGTGAATGGGCATGAAGTTTGAGTATTGTTTTTTGTGTAGTTATCAAGGAACCCACTATTCCAGTCAATTTGTGTCAATTTTTATTCATGATACCAGAGCTCAAACTTGAAAAAAAGACACAGAAAAGGAAGAGGGGAGGGGAATAAAAACTCATGTAGAGTATTCAGTGTCCATCAAGGCAAGGGATTTTTTCATGTTCCTCCTTCCAGACAGTGGTGCCTGTCTTCCTGCCATGGTATTGCTTCATTTCCAAATTTTTTTTTTTTCCCCCCCCAGGATTTATCCTACCTTAATCTCATTCCAATGCTTGTGCTTACTAAGTATGTTGTAAATGCTTGAAGTTATGCTAAACTACAGTTACGTTGGTGTGCTAGAGGAGGACAGAAGATACCCATCTTCATCTTTGTAGATACAGTGCCAGTGTTTGCCACTTTTACAAGGTTGGGGGAAGCAAAGGATTATGCTGTAGGGCATGCACCTTTTCTCACTTCCCACCAGATAGTCATCTACTTGACTTCCATCAGCAATAGTGGAAAGAAGCATCTGGCCCCTTATTAACTCACTAATCAAATACAAACACAAAATGAAGTCCAGTGTTACCCAAACGATGAACAGGAGTACAATTAAAACAAACCCACAGATGCTCTGGTTATGCATCTGTGTTGGATCCCAGCCAGAGCAAACTGTTAGCTGTGCAGAAAAGTTGCCAAGCTCTTCACGATAAAATCAACCTCATAAAAACATTATAATTAACGATTTCATTCTAACATCTTTGGATGCCTTTAAGTTATTGTTTCAGGTATGTTTTCTGCTGAGTTGGAAAGGTGCCCGTTTCTATATTTCATTTTGTTTCTAAGGATCCGTCATCTAACCACTTGCTTAACCTTGAGCAGTTATAAAGCATGTTCATTTACATGTACCTCACTGAAATTAACAAAAGGTTTAGGAGTATTGGCCAAGACCTGCAAAAGCAATTTCCAAGTCAGTTTGAGTGGCAGTACCTTTTCCTGGCACCTCCTGTGAGTAATCTGTGACTGGGGGATCCCAGGTTTGTCCTGGAGGAGGGCCACAAAAGTTTCCAATTGAAATAAAGAGCAAAGTGCCCATATAAGACCTTTCAGAATTTTTTCATTCTATTATAGATTCCAAGTCAAATCTGCAAGTCTGGTTGAGCCACAGTCACCACGTAAACTTTTAGCAGGAAGTGCCAATTGCTCTTTACTTGCCTTGCTTGGGGCAACTCTGGTGGCTACCCTGAAGGTTCACTGTCATGGTATGTTTAATGTGCTCTAAATCCAGGGTGCCATGAGAGGGATGGTCTTGCTCCATCTCCATCCCTGGGGCTGTGTATTCCCTCCACCTCCCTTGCATCAGATATAGGTACTGTGAGCGAGATCAGTGCAATCATCCACTGGAAAATCAGTCATTATTTTTAAGTGGTTGATATTAATTTTTTAATTTTTTTTTTTAATTGACTCATGAAGCTGATCCAGCTCACCACACAGTTGCATGATAGCTAGATCATGAGAAATATGTAGGTGGCAGTAGGAGGAAGTTCATAGCAAACTTTGTTTTGTGAGAAATTCTTAATTTTGAAAAAGGGAGATAAACTAAACAGTTTCAAGAAGAAAAAAAGGTTTTATTTGTGGGTTTTGGGTTTTTTTTTTTTTTCAGAAAAAATAGAAGCTATTTATCATAGGTAATTAATCAAAGGTCTTAAAGTTGACACATTCTGAAATTTGAAAAAGCTCAGTGGCTAACTCAAGCTGAGCTTTTTTCCCTTCTCCAGATTGTTAATTTGAAAACATTTTTTCTAGATTTCTTTTACATTTTCTTGTAGTTGGGAATACATGAACCTTTTTCTCTCTCAAAAATATTTCTGGGATGAGAAAACTGCATGTTACCTAGTTTTAAAAAATGCTCGTTGCACTGGAAACTGTATTTGTGGAATGGTTTGTCATCTAGGTTGGAATAAGGCTGAAACATCAGCAGAGGGTTTAAGAATCGCACAGGGGGCCCTCATGGAGCCAGCCTTGTCCTAGGGATCTTCAGTCTCTGCTATTTCCACTCCTTTTTCACTTTCCACAGCTGTTACTGGTGTGTTGGCTTTGCTGTGGTGCAGTGCTTGGTGGCCAGTGTTGCTTGGGAGGGAGTTCATAAACAAAACCATGACGAAGCAGGGAATGGTGAGGGCATTCTGAAATTCTAAGGGCGCATGGGCACAAGAGCTTTGAAAAACCAACCAGTATTTTGAGTCACTTTCCCTTTCATGTAACATACTGTCTTTAATCTCATTTAAAGCTGAAAAGTGTGCTGGTGTATCTATACCTGTTACAGATTTATAAAGAGATACAGTATAAATAAACCATGTCTAAGCAATGGGTTTAAGATGGAGAATGTGAGTATTGTTCACATTGGATTGTGAACATAATGAAGTTTGGGTTTGCTCAAAGTTGGCTGTTTACTCTCATCTTTGTAAGTCAGAAGCAAAAGACAAGGATTCCGTCTGTAAAAGACGGAAGGTGTCTGTAATAAAGAATTTTGTTTCTGGCCAGCTTTAGCTAGATGATATTATCCCTAATATCCCTTGTGTGATGGAAGTGGGCATGCAATGAAGGAGAAAATATTATATGGACTGCCTAGTATCAGTCTATTAATTTTTATATGTACTAACACTGTATGAACACCGTAGGAGACTCTGTTAGGAAAAGTTGTTCTACATTGAATTGTAAAATATTCTTATCTGCATGCATTAATCTAACTTCTACTGGTATAGTGAATAAAGGAGAGGTAGCCAGGGTCTGTGCTTGTCAGATTGGAAAATGAAGACTCCTACGATGGCGAAAGGGCTTGAGGAGGAGTGGGGGGATCATGTGGTCAATGAGTGCTTGCACAGCTGGTGTTGACAACAGGGATTTGGCTTTTGTGACCATGGGACCCTCTTTGAGTGTCAAGGACTGTTAAGAAGAGATGGGATCCACCTGACCAAATCAGGAAAAAGCATTTTTGCCAACATGTTGGCAAACCTGGTGAGAAGAACTTTAACCTAGGAATGGACAGGAGAGAGCTGATGACAAACAGACAAGTGAGGAAATACCAGACCAGATTGGTAAGCAAGGGATGTGGGCTGATGTGGACAACAGAGACATCAGAAATTACGCATAGGATTGAAGGGCGCCCAACTAAATGAGGAGGTGCCGAGAGGACAGCATTGCAGGGGAAGGTCTACCACTTTTCCTGGGAAATCAGCACAACTGGGTGCCTCTTCAAAATGCCTGCAGGCTAATGCAGACAGCATGGGGAACAAACAGGAGGAATTTGAGGTCTGTGTGCTGTTGCAGGGCCATGATCTCATTGGGATCATGGAGGCATGGTGGGATAGTTCACATGACTTGGGGTGCTGCCATGGATGGGTAGAGGCTCTTTAGGAAGGACAAGACAGGAAGGCAAGGAGGAAGGAGTCATCTTCTTTTGCTAGCAATGGGGAGGTCCCTAGGGACGGGTGATGAGCCAGCAGAGAACTAATGGGCTAGGATTAGAGAGCAGCCAGTGTGGGTGATGCTGTGTTGGGTGTCAGCTACAGACACATGAATGATGGGTAGAACATCTAGAAGCAACTATAACTAAAATTACTTGAACTTTTCATTTTTAAAGCTCTTTCCACTTCCTTCCAATTTGGGAATGACATTTTTCAAGTCTGAACTCTTCTCAAAAGTATTTTTGGAAAGTCTGAACAAAACCAGTTTAGCCATCTTTGTGTAAAATGACGGCTATGAAAGTATTCATTTGCTATGACACATTTTTGGCAGACAGCTATTGAACAGCGTTAGGGCCTCATTAGAAATGTCCAAAAGTGTTTTAAAAATCATTGTAAAATTATTATTGTTTATAATAATGCCTAGATGCTTCACCCAGCAATCAGAGACTTAAAGCACTAGATAGTCTGCAAGGAGCAATGAAAAGCCAGTGCTAGCCCTCAAGAACTTGTAAGAGAATTTGCCAGCAACAGTGGCTGCGTATCTGCATATCCAGGGGTGAGCAGGGCACAGCAGTGAAAATGCTGCTGAGTTGGCAAATCAGCTGTGGAGATTTAATGGGATGCAGGTCCACATTGCTGCTAGCATTTAGTGCATGGTGTGAAAGAATTGAAAAGAAGGGGGACTACCATCCCCCTTGCCACTGGACAAAGGCTGCGGCGATCCCAGCACTGCAATCCCCAACCTCATTTGCCTAGCCTCTCCACTTCAGCCTGTGAATGAGATTTATTCAGGGAGTAAGACATCTATTGCAAAAAATCATATTTACTGTGAACAATAAAGCGTTTGTTTCCAGGCAATTGTTGTCATCACCACTGATGACAACAGCCCAGGCATAGGGACGTACTTGGCATTTCAGCAATAAGGTGGACTATCTGAAAGTAAAGTTTTAAAATTGCCAGGAGATGGGAATAATTATGTCGCACTTCCCACTCTCGTTTTGATCTTGTTACACAAGTGTGAGTGAATGTGAAATTAGATCCTCTCCTTATAGAAACATTCCAGATTAGTTTCACTTGATACATTTTTGGTTTCATTATTAAAGCTACATTTGTCCCAAACTTTTGAAGTTTGACTTTATTAAACTATTTCTAATGGCCACACTTTATGAATTCTCCTTTCACATTTGTGTCTATACAATAAAGCTGTGCCTCCTGAAGACACAAATGTGGAGGCGTTTCATATTGGTGAAGAACACCATGTTCCCTGAAGCTGTTCATCTCTGATCCCATGCTTTCCATGGCACCCTGTGATCAAAAGCTATGAAATGCTACTCCTGAGAAATGCCATTAACGTTGAGTTGAGGCAAGTGAACAGTTTTTCCTGAAGCTTCTTGATTAAAAATTTTCAGACATTTTTCAGTCAGCTGTTTATTTCGTGGAAAGAAATACATTTGAACTTTTAAAAGTCTAACATCATATGACCTTTCAACTAATATACAGCTGAATTAGAAGAATAAGAAAAGCCTTTATTTATTGCTACCTTTTCCCCCAGCTGTTCTTTTTTAGTTGCATTAAAATGGAATATATTTGGGCATAAAAGATGACAGCTCCTTTTCATGGCCTTTTAATGTATTTTTGCTGTGGCTGGTCAGATGCTTTTATCTAAAGCTTTGTTCTTTACAGTGGAAATATTTTCAGAGGATTTGAGTGAGTGATAGGAGAGTTTTCAAAGAAAATAAAATTTTCACACAATGCTTAGCACTGATCAGGAAATGGGAGCTTTGCCACCATGAAATCCATGCTTTGCTGAAAATCTTGTTGACGGTGATAGACTTCAGGGTTCGTATTGCAGCTCAGCAAACATGCCCATCCTTTTGGGCTTCACTCTGCAGCACAGGAACTGTTTGTAGCCAGGGTGGTGCGTAATTCTCCTGCGTCCTGATTAGCAGCCTGTACCTATCGTAGCAGCTCAAATGGGATTCCCATGCTAGGACTTCGGAAAGTGACTGTTATGGGAGGAAGCTGGTACGGGCTTCTGGGGCTGCCCTTGCTGGATTGTCCTGGGACACAGCTGGATGGAACCAGAGGGTCTGGCATATCGCTGGGAAAGTGGAGGTACATGAAAAATGGATCAGCTGAAAGAATATTTCTGAATAATGCTTGGAAAGGGAAAACATGTAGGACTTTTTGTCATGGTGAAAATGCAAAGTGTAGCCCCAGAGGGACATGAGCAGGAGAACTTTTATTGTGATCAAGTGACAGCTGATAGTTTAAGGAGAAGACTGGGAATAAGAACAAGGACTAGCATTTGATTTAATTGTTCTTGTGGCATCTTTTAAATAGGACCAGAGCAGAAAGTAATCCTTGGCTAGCCTGGTCCTGTGGCATTGGCTGATATTCCAGCAGGCAGGGCAGAGTTGCCGGAGGCAGCAAAATGGGAGCCAGCTGGGGCAGTGATGGTGGGATGGGCAGGGCACGTGTTCTCCAGCTGCCTCCTGCACAGCCAGCCCTGCTTGTGGGGCTATGACCTCGTGATCTGCCAGTGCTGATATTAAATACTTTAAATTTTCCCCTCAAGAGTCAGAAATCTTCTTTAATGCTAACTGATTATAAAATGGCAAAATTGGAGGTAGTAAGGGCCTATTAAGTGAGGCACCTTCCTCTGCCTGCTGGGGATTGTTCAGGGGGAAATAGGTGATTTAAAAAGGGGAATTCAAGCAATTATTCACCTAATAGTTTCAGTTCATCCACTTCTGCTACTGAGATACATCATATCATCTTTCTTTGGAAGCAGCGTGAACGGATTATCAAGTTTCATTCTCAAATCATCTGCAAGGCGGATTTATGTGGTCTTTGTGTTTCTAAGCAAATTGGGAAATGTGAGCCTTTTGCAACACCGCGACTGAATATTCTCAAGGAACAAATATGAATATCCCAATCTTGGTTCCTGTGGGGAGCTCATTTCATGGCGTGCGACCTTCAGCTTGAGTGAGGGGTTGCAGTAAGGAACCGTACCTAGTTCTGCCTGATCGCGGCTCGACGAGGCTTCGCTGTTCTCGCTCTCAATGAAAGCTGAGGTGAAAGCTGAGGCGGTGCTGCTTTTTGGTGATGTAATGCGACCCAAGCCGCCCCAGTGGCGGGAGCAGATTGATACGGGGCGGGCTGGCGGCAGCGCAGGCAGCGCGCGGCAGGTGGCGCCCGCGAGCCGCGCGGGGACAGCGCCGCCCACCCCTCTTCTCTGCCCCCTCCCCACCGCCGGC
>VYXH01001386.1:33506-122263 GCA_013397275.1 Burhinus bistriatus | reverse complement strand
CCTCCCTCCCTCTCTCCGCCGTGGTGCGTGGGCTCGGGACTTCGCATCCTGCCAGCTCGGCGCGCCCGCATCCCTCCGCCGAGGGGCGCGGGTTACCGTGAGAGGCACCGCTTCAAGGGCCGGGCAGCCCTGGCGCAGCAGTGGGGACGAGGCGCTCGCTGCTGCCGCTGACCTGTTGAAAGAGCCGGGCTCGTTGGGGTTTCCTTCATCCTGGTCGTCGTCTTTTTTTTTTTTTTTTTTTTTTTTCCTTTTTTTTTTTTTTTCCCAGGGGATTTTTTCTCCCCCCACGTGGNNNNTTTTTTGTTCTCGACAGGGGAACTTTGCTCCCCAGACTGTGGCCCGGCTTCCTCCACGCCCTTTCCTCCTCCTCCTCTTCCTCCTTTTTTCCAGGATCTGCTGCCTGGGGCCAGAAGTGATTTCCCTCGTAACCCCCAGCTCGGCCCAGCCGCCGCCAGCGCTGGAGCCGGGGGCACCCCCGCCCTCCCGCAGGAGCTGCCGCGGGCTCCGGGCTTGCCCATTTCCTCCTGCGGCCGCGGCGGTGGGGCGGCCCCGGGAGGGCTGTTGCCCCTTGGCGGCGGGGTGCCCCCGGGCTGCCGGGCCGCCCCCCTGGCGCAAGGGGGGNGCCCCCGGGCTGCCGGGCCGCCACCATGTCGAAAGTGGCGGCGGAAAGTTGCGGGGCGGCGCCGGCCGAGGACTTGTCCAAGGTGTCGGACGAGGAGCTGCTCAAATGGAGCAAGGAGGAGCTGATCCGCAGCCTCCGTCGCGCCGAGGCCGAGAAGATGAGCGCGATGCTGGACCACAGCAACCTCATCCGCGAGGTGAACCGCCGCCTCCAGCTCCACCTCGGCGAGATCCGCGGCTTGAAGGTAGAGGGGTGGGCAGGGTGGGACCCCTGAAGTTTTTCCGCGTCCCCCGCCCGTCCCGCCGGGAGCGATCGCGTCAGGTGTACGGTCTGGGAGGAGCCGTTACCCAGAGACGCATGAAGAGGGAACGAGGACCGTAGTGAATAGCGTTTGATCCCGCTTAAAAAATCGAGTGTCCGGTTAAGAGATGACCAACGATTCGGCGGGTTTGTGGAGCACAGCTGCTGTATGCTCTGCCCCAGTATGCTTTGGGCTGATGAAAACACTTAAGTTGTGTCACTTTTGTGTTAGACCTCATTGGTTTTTAGTGAGGTTAAATGATCCTGTCCGAAGTGCACGTGAAAGAATAGTGTGCAGAGCTGTAGACATTCAAAAGGTTTTGTGTAGCTTATGCTGTCACTCTTTTAAGATTACTTGCTCATCTCTCAGGCAGTCTGGTAGGCTGCTGGAGAGAGCTGGTCATTCCGGGATGCAGTGCAGCGTATGGCAGGTGATGGCAAACCCTTGGGCTCAGTTTCAGGATGATCAGACCTAATCCCTAGTTTATTGTCTGAAAAACACGTCTGATAACGCATCTCTGATCAAACCATTTTCAACTGTATACTTCTGCAGGCTACACTGAGAGGCAGACCAAGACTGTAATGACTTAGTCCTTCTTAATTTAACTTTTATGTTGGATCAGAAACAGAATTCGTAATGTTTCTTCCCCAGTTCCAAGGATTGGGAAGATAGGGTGACTACTTACAGATAATTACCCTGATGTAGCACGTACACATGTATTACAGACCTAGAAAGTTGTCTTAAGGTAGGCATGACTACAAAACATTTTCTGTCTTGTTGCTTTGAGAAAGAACATTGTTTATTAGGAAATTCCTTCAGTGAGGTAAGGTTGGAGAGAAGGAAAAGAGAGACAGAGATGCAGTGTGGGCTTCTGAATTGTTACGTGAGAGTACGTTAGAAGAGAGTTCTTGACTTATAGAATGGCTTTAAAGAAAATTATTGTGAAAGTGTCTTTGATAATAGTGTGACATAGAATAAGTAGCATGTGGGGGAAGACTGTTCCTGTCTCCCAAGCTTTCCTGTTCTGCAGAGTATGAGAGTGTGTGTGTGTGTGTCCCCTCCCTCTTTTTGGCAGTATATGGTATCTTGGGAGTAAAAAAGAGCCATCAATGATAGCACTTTAGTAAAAATAAAGCTTATATTTAAAATGTAAGTTAAATTACAACATTTTAAATATAAGTTAAATTACAATAGTGCAAAGGTGTTCTGACATCGTGTGGATTCATGCATCTTCCAGATAAGTTGTTACTTAGCACATCAAGATATGTAGGAAGGAGTGACAAATTCCTCTTTCAATTTTGAACTTTTTAAATGATGTTTAACTTCCGCCTTTTGTTCAGATGCCTCAGCTGGAACTTTTAAAAGGAATTTGGGAGAATGAGGTTTTGAGCCCTACGTTGGTGTCTGGACATCTACCTCCTTTGTCCTGTGTGAAATAACTGGTCCATGAGTAACAATGACTAGGCGCGCCTGGTTTTGGTGGATGCTGCTTCTGACTGATGAATTGTAGGCTTCCACAACTTTTTTTATTCCACCTTGGGGTCATTTTAAATATCTCTGACAGCACAGATTTTTAAGGCTATCTTGTAGCCTCACTGAGATTTTTCCTTTGTCAGATATGGGTTGAAATTGGTCAAGTTCAAAGTTATTTTGAGACAAAGATCAAAAGCATGCATGCACACAAATCCAGTGGAGTTAGAAAAGCTTGCTTTTCTTAAGCAACAGTGCTAAAATGGTCTTTTCATAAGGCTAAATTTTTAAGAATTATGGCTAATCTCTACTTCTATCATCATACATAAGAAGGAATGAATATTTAGATGAGAGAAGGATAAATATGGTCACAAGCCAGTTCAGTAAAAGGTATGAAATACTGAAAATGTTTTCTTTGGCATATTATCCTGCTATAGTAATAGCTTGAACATTTTTGCTTCAGACTGTTCTTCACTTAAAGAAGGGTATGGAATCATGTACTTCATTTTGTTAGGAGTGAAAAATCTATTAAAGCAGATTATTTCATTTCATAGTGGTTGAAGCAATTCTGATTAAGTGATGACTGACAAGGTTCTTTTATGCAAATCTGAAACAAAATCAAACAAAACCTGAATATTTTAAATCTATAAAAAGTTCATCTTTGTATGTGAATATGCTTTAGGGAATAGAGAGTATAAATGTTAATGATTAATTATTTAAATGAGATTTCTGATGTACCTTGCAGTTTTATTCAGCAGTGACTCTCAGGTGAATATTTCTTAAGGGAGTGAGGTCATCATGAGAGTGCTTATGATCTTTGTCCAGTTTGGGAGTTAAATTATTCTGATATTTAGCATGAAAATTAATTAAGCACCTGAAACTTTTATGCTGTATCAAAAGTTAGTCTTTGAACCCTTCAAGATTAGCTCCACATTATAGTTACTTTTTACTGGGCAGTAGCTTTGTTTGTTTGAAGTATGATGCTTTTATAATATGCCAGATCTACGCACATAATTATTTATGCCTCACTTGAGTGCTTAGATGATGGGTTTATAGCAGTACTGTTCACTGTCTTGTACAATGGTAGTAGTATAATGTTAATTCTTTTCAACACTTCTCTGTCATGATTATCTTTCTTTTAAAGGATATCAACCAGAAGCTGCAAGAAGATAACCAAGAACTGAGAGACCTTTGTTGCTTTCTGGATGATGACAGGCAGAAAGGCAAGAAAGTGTCCCGTGAATGGCAGAGACTGGGCAGATACAGTGCTAGTGTTATGCACAAAGAGGTTGCCTTATACTTGCAGAAGCTGAAAGAACTGGAAGTGAGGCAGGAAGAAGTGGTTAAGGAAAACCTGGAGCTGAAAGAATTGTGTGTGTTGCTGGATGAGGAGAAAAGTGGTGGAGCAGGCAGCCGGAGCTCTATCGACAGCCAAATCAGTCTGTGCCAGTTAACCGCAACGAGTACTTACATAAGAGATGTCGGTGATGGGAGTAGTACTTCGAGCACGGGAAGTACAGACAGTCCAGACCATCATAAACATCATCCAAGTACTAGTCCAGAACATCTTCAAAAAACTCGGGGTGAAGGAAGCCCTGAGCATCAGAAGCACAGGAGTATCAGCCCAGAGCACCTCCAGAAACCTAGGAGTTCTGGCAGTCCTGATCATCACCTGAAAGGACCAAGTCCAGAACATCACAAAACCATTGTCAAAGCACCTGAACAACAAAAGCACAGCAGCAGCAGCCCAGAAACTCTTCCAAAGCATGTTTTGAGTAGTAGCCCTGAACACTTTCAAAAGCAGAGGCCTGGTAGTAGCCCTGAGCATCAAAAGCACAGCAGTGGCAGCCCAGATCATCTTCAAAAGCACACGCCGAGTGGAAGTACAGAACATCTCCACAAAGTGAGGGGTACGAGCCCTGAGCATCTCAAACAACACTATGGAGGGAGCCCAGAGCATCTCAAACATCTCAGTGGAGGCAGCAGAGAAGGTACCCTCAGGAGACAAGTAACAGATGACCTGTCACCTCACCACAGAAGTATATACAATGGAATGAATGGTGGGTCAATACATTTAGTGAAAACTCACTTTGAAAATTACTAAGGTAGTTCAGTGCTATTTCAACTATTTCTGGAAAAGGAATAATATTTTATGTGAAATGAAAGGTAACAAGCTAGGTGTCAGCATTATTCCTTTAGCAGTTGAATTAATCAGAGTATACCTGTTTGCCCATCCAGCAGGTGTTGGGTGGATTAAAAAAGTGCAGGAGGAGTGCATCTTGAGTGTTGGTGTACGGTGTCAAGAAGCGGCTCTTGGCCCTCATCCTGCTCTGTGGTTGGTAGATGTAAACTCTTTGTCCCTAGGTAGATTTCTGTTTACATCAGAGAGGAATTGCGTATGTTTCTTGTCCTGCCTATATTTGAGTCAGCAGAATGGAGGTGAACGTCTCCAATTTCATTTCCGCTTTCCTAACCTACCTTGTCTGTAGCTTTAAAGATTTTAAAATTTCCTGTTTATTGATGGAAGGCTTCTTAAATTTTGGAAAAGACCCCAGATGAACAGGTAGGCTCAATATGAATGACTCTGATAGCTCCTAATGCTTTTCAAAGCCTTGAGTTTGCATGTATTTAATTATTAAATTAAAAATTAAGGAAGATCTTAAGGGTGGGGTTTTTTTGTGTTGTTATTGCTGCATTTTAGAAAGATACATAATAAACATGCCTAGATTTTAAGGGCTGTGTATCCTCACTGATTGAAATTAATTACTTTTTTTAAAGATAGTCACAATTTAAGTATTTTGTTATTTTGAAAGACAAACATTTACAACATATTGAAATGAATGAAATACAGCAAATGAAATGATTAAAAACAAAGTTCAAACATCCTACTATGCTGTAGAAATAACTTTTTATAGACTTAGCAGAATTTCTATAGTCTGCTCCATTTTGTTTCTTCTATGTGCTTTGAGATGTTTTCATGAAGGAAATTAGCATCATAGTTGAAAACACATTTCTCAGACCTTTACTCTTAGATTTGAAGTCAAGCTCTGTGGAAAGTGATGATTTTGCCTTAATAAATTATCTTGGATGGAGTTCATGTATTTCCATTTTATGAACAGCTGTGAGAAGTTGTGTTGACATCGGTGGAACTGACCACTACTTGTTGGATCTGCATGTGAAATGGAGGAGACAGTGCCGGGTGCTGTCCTCATCATTTATCACATTGCGCTCTCACATTGGTCCATTTACCTATCATGATTAACTTACAAAATGCCTTCAGATAAGATAACCTGCTCTGTAAGCGTAAATCCAGATTACTTTCAGTGAAATGCATGTACTTGACAGGGCTGACAAACCCCAAAGTGGTAAGTGTAGAGACTTCTCTTTTTAATGATTTTAAAATGATTAATAAGATGAGTGCATGACAACTGTGTGAAGATGTGTAATACGTAAGTTATAAAAGTTGGTCTTACAAAACTTCCATTAAATACTGTGTTTCTTTCTCCATTCAGTTCTTTCTGTTTAAAATTGACCTGTCTGTAAGTAGTGTGAAGTATGGAACCAGACTTCCTAAAAGTGGCTTCTTTCTTCCACTTACGATGTTCATCAGTCCAGTCACTGGCTATGTAGAAAGGTGATCAAAGGTTTTAAGTATATGTTTTTAAAACTCATGCACAAAGTTATGTTTTTTTCTGCTCTCAACATGGTGGGCTTTCTGATTTTTATTTATTTATTTATTTATTTAATCCAAATAGCCTTGTTAAGAGCTCTGCTATGTTATTAACAGTGCAATGAAAGCAGTTGTTACTTTAAACCTGAGTTGACTGGTGTCCCTTGTGCTGAGTATTTCAACTATCTACAATTTGGACTTGGGCCACAAGATGCTGGCAAGGGCAGCTGGTGATTTGGGAGTCTGTTTATTGACTTTAATCAGAGCTTTGCCTGTCCTACACTTCGTATAATCATTTTTGCAGAGGACTTTCTCACCACTAAGTTGTCAAACCTCCCTTCTTTCATATTTATATAACTTAATGCAAGCATGAGGTTTAATTTTGACACTCATCTGACCTTGGTCAGAGGTAAAACTCTTGACAGCGTTGCTGTGAGGAAGAGGCCTTAAACTGCAGGAAGATACTTGGTCTTCACAGCAAGGCTGAATCACTTTGGGTTTTTGTGTTTTGATTTTGTCAGCTACTGTAAAGTTGTGGAGAAAAACCAATTAATATGGAAGTGGTAAAAGTGCTGACCATTACCACTTGTTATTGTTGTGACAATAACATGTAAATCTTAATTTGCGTGTTCTCTGTATACCTGTATATGTGAACCTGCCAATCAAGTATAGGTGGAGAACTGTGCATTAAGCAGTAATGAAAATCCTGATCTTTTACCTCTGTTGTAAGGAATGGTGAAATTGTGAAAATTTGAGTTATAAAGTGGCGTGGAAACCTGGGCCTCAACTCTGATGAGCAATTTAAAAGGATGCTATTTTTGATTCTTATCCCCAAATCACGTAGTAAGTATACTATATAATGTTGTTGGAACCTGGTTTGTTTTAAAATTTGGAGTGTATCTAGCCAGTAGATGTTTGATTGCACATCTGTGTGATTATTTTGCAGGGCACTTCTAATCTTATTGCAGTACTTGTGGACTGTCATTTGAGCAGCAAGAGTGAAGGGTTTGTGATCTTAAGTGATGAATAGCAAAAACTAACATCTTTTGACTCCTTTTGTAAATAAAGGAATAAAATAATATATTTTAGCTATGTAAGCAGAACTTACCAGACTTGGTACTGGCCTGTCCCATCTTGCTTGGTCTTAACTGGATTCTGAATCAGGTCTGAGAGGAGAAGGTATCCCTCTGCATGTCAAACCTCATTTTAAAAAGTGCTATACTGTCTACTGGAAACTGCTGTTCCTGATTGGAACGCATGTTTGCGAACAGCCTAGCTATTCCTGTTGAAATGAGAGCTTCCATACGCTGCTAACAGCTCCCATTTACCTGGAGTTCTGGTCTTGTTAGCAGTTGGTGTGCCTACAGGGAAGCAATGTATTCAGTAGTGTACAATTATCCATACCAGAACTTTGACTGTACGTAAAGGCATGGGGAATGGAGCTGGAGTATTGCAGGTTTCTGACAAACTCTTAAGCTAAAGTTAAAGCAGTTGCAATGTAATATTACAATGGTATTGGAAATATGATGTGTAGCTGTAGTCTGCTTTACAGGATATGGTATATGCATTAATCATTTGGACTTCATGCATATTTTAAGCTGTCATGAGGTATGCGGGAAGTTACTTCAGTCTGAAGCTGTCTTTGGTCCACAGGCGTAGCTGAAGGAATTAAGGATGAGGTGATAACATTTCCTTTCATAATTCTTCTCATTTTCTATGCTCAAAGGTTTGATCTTGGTATTTTTTCTTGTATGACATGTCAGCTTTCATTTATGAGATTTATAAAGCTTAAAAAAAAAAAATTACTTCAGGGTTCTCCTACATATTTTCCTGAAATGGGTGTCCTCGACCTGTGGAGTGACAGGAAATGGGTTGCGAGAGCTAAATTTGACTTCATGTTTGTTAATTGAAAACATATGTATTTCATTTTAAAGGCTCTAACCAAATAAAACATGATAACAATCTTTTGCTGTGATCACACCTAAACGTTCTGGGTGATGAGCAATCTTTGGGACAGAAGAATTGCTGAAATTGGAAGAGAAAAATACCAGTGGTAAAAACATTTTAAAGAGAACATTTATGCAACCTGGAATAATACTTGACAGTTTAACTCTGACACAAATATGTGGGGTAGAAGTGCCTCTATATAAATTAATGTGCTTTCAGCATTTGCAATCTGTAGTGTTTTTTATTCTAAGTAATTTATTGTAAACTTTCTATTTTAAGAAGTCCTTCGTTTTACTCTGGGCTTTGACTTTTGCATGAAAGGAAAGTATCGGAAAGCTTTCATATGTGCTTTTCACTTCCTGCTGAGGTTATTAATGAAGAGAAGTAAAACTGCTGACTAGCATTATATGTACTGCTGGAGGTGTGAGGACTCTTACAGAGCAAATGCAACAGCACCTCTCATTGAGCAAAGGTGTTGTAGGCTAAATGGAGACTCAGCTAAATTTTGAACAGTTTCTGCTATAAATGTGCTTCTTGTAAGGAAAATAAAATCAGAAAATACTGCGCTGAGTAAAAAGAGGAAACTGCAGTATGAGTTTTTCAGAGAGAAAAAACTTACAATAATGTTACTGAGTTAACTGATATCCTCTCTGTGGAAATTTATCACATCCTGCTGGTCAAATAGTCAAATGATGTCATGTTTTGATGTAGGTTTGCTTATGTGTTGTGTTTCTTAAAGTTGAATTGGAAATAATTTGCTTCTCATTAATAGTGGTGTGCAGTACTTTGTGTGTGACTTGAGGTTTCCTGATGGCACCCACCACTGTACATCTGCTGTTGGGAGCCTGATACAGCATTACTTACTCTTTAGAGTAACCTGTTGTTTAAACAAAGGCTACAGGCTTGGTAGAATTTTGTTGCTTGCCAGTATGAAGTAATCTACTATTTATTTCAGAAGGTTATTATTTTAAGTGTAGAGCTCTGAAACTTCGTTGGTGGGAATCTTTCAGTTGAATTCCATATGTCAGACTTGTAAATTAGTTTTAGCTATTACACAATGTAAGAGAACTGGGGCATGATATGTGAATATGTATGTCATTAGAGCATGCTGTATTTATTACCAGACTGATTTTTTTTTTTTTTTTTGTGGAGTAATTTATCAAGTTGAAAAATATGCCTCGTAATATCAAAACAATGAACCTACTAGAAACTCATGTTGTAGGGCTTCTGGGAGAAGTTTACACTTACATATCCTTAACTTCACTGACAAAACAAGTTTTGGTTTGAATGTCTTAGTGTAAGATGGCTCATCCTTCCAGCAAAACTATTGGTATGTTAATGGGAAGACTGATGCCTCTCCTTATAAAAAGACTTGCCTAGTTTCAAACAGTTATATGGATGTTCCAGCACTCTGGTTACTGAAAAGTTCAGTGGATGATCAAAGAGGCAGACTGGTGCGCTTCTGTCCCTGTCTATTTGATGCTAGATGGGCAGTGAACTCTACACATGATGGTGGGAAGTATAGGAAGGATTCAGCTGAACAACCTCTGTTGTTGCAGGATTATGAATACATCACAGCCATGTGTGATACATAACACTTTCTGTGAAGTCACTACTTTATAGTTTTATACTTCTTGCTTTTTGTCCTAGGTTGCATATCCTGCTACACAGGTGACTTTTTTTTTTTTTCAGTAAGCACTTGATGCTAATTCAGTCTTTCTTTGATGGAAGCAATGACGCTTTCACTGCAAAAATCAGAGTAAGGAGTATAGATATATTCTCTTTGAACCATCACCAGTATACCACGTATCTTTTAGAACAAGGTCTGTGTTAGTCCATCATGGGAACATGTGTGTGTCTGTGTTAATAAGGAGGGAGGGAATTGGTGATGACTACACAGCTTCTGCCAATGAGACAGTTACTCATTTCCCCCAGTTCACGTGACGTACCACAGTTACATAGAAGCACTGATACAGCTCATTCAGTAACTCTCCCTTCAGACCTGTGAATAGTGCCCTTATATTCCAGATATTTAACCAGTATCAAGTGGAGGTTAGCAGCTATGCTGGCTGGCTGATTAATTTGAGATGTGTGGCCATATCTCTTGGTTTGGGTGTCTGTTGGAACTTCACTGACATTTGACCACAGACCTCCAGAAGTGAAAGGCTAACAATAAATCACAGTACCATTATTGATGGTCTCTTGACAAACACTCTGCAAGCCCAATGCTTGTGTGTATCCGCTGACTTTACTGGTGTTACACCTGGGATGGATCTGACATACTGATTTTCTTGTTTTGTTTATTTCATTGTATGCTTTTAAAAAGAATGTATTTTCTGAGTAGTGAGTGGGAGTTTGTTTCAGTACGTACTGAAGACAATAGAAAAAATTGTTTATGTTTCGTGGTGGTTGGGTCAAGATGCAAGACATTTGCTTTTATCTCTGAGAGCTCATCAGAAGCTTGCATAGTTGTTAGTGTTGTCTGCCTGAAATATGCGGGCAGATTTTTATTTTAATGTTTTTAGTGCCAGAATGAAAAGTCCTCACATTAAATCCTTGTCCAAGTCCTTGCTTGGAGAGAATACCTTTAACCTGAGGACAGGACCTCATGTGACATAGTCCTTTGCACAGCTTTCTGAGTTACAGTGTTATGACTTTATAATAGTAAAATATGTTTTTAGAAATATTACAGTGATTAAATTGTCAAATTTTGAACTCTGGCAGTTATAATGCAGAGTTAGAATATTATAATAACTCTTGGTAAGTGCTGCTTGTTTAAGAACTTCAGCCTTGTAGGGTATATTGTGTGTGTTAATCAGAGAGTGTCCTGTCTCTTCTGTTATATTTATTACTAGGATCTTTTTTTTGAGTTTTTTTTATTTTATTAGGAAGTTAACAATGGAGAGCTGCTGCAGGTTGTGCAGGGATTGGAGCTGAATTAGTTAACAATTAGGGAAGAGCATAGCAGTCAGTGTAGCGTGGGGTTAAAATTTTGTACTATGATTCACACACAAAGTGCATAGACGTTGACAGGAGTCAAGGACACCGAGGCATTCCAAATTATAGGGTATTTAATGAGGTATAATAAAGCTTTGTGTACATAAGACAATGGCTAACAATGAAAATTCACTGGCTTCTGAGATAGTAAGTCATGTCTTAATTAGTAAACTGAAGCACATCTTATCTTAGATCTTATTGTCATATACACAGATATATAGTTAGTGAGACAGCATTGAGAATTATCTTCAAGTCATGATCTTGATATAAATCTCGTCTGCATGTGCTTCTTGAATAGTTAAAGGGTGGGCTCTCTTAAGCGAATCAGCTATGACTGAAACACCGAGCTTTGAATTTTGCTTAATGTAGAAAGAAGTGCAACTTAATATACCACATCCATAGTTGGGAAAGCATTAAAACCGAATTATACAGTGCTTGTGGTGTGATTGGTTTTACCACAACCTTATACTTGAATCTGTAGAAGAGTCCACTGTGTAACCATCAGTGTTTTTGTCTGTCTGAAGATAACTATGGCATTAAGCCTTAGTAAAGAAAAGGGGATGGAGTACTGTACCATGGAATTTGGAGAAGTATTTTAATAGGATGCTCAGTTGTAACTAAACTCTTAAGCCACACTAGCAGATTCAGCCAGACCCTCATTGCTGTGAAATGGCACAAAGCCCAGTAACAGTTAAAGTCCTGAGAAGTATCATATGTTCCTTTGGATAACACAAAATGAAAGATAATATAGGAATCCTTGGTGTTTGTGAGAAGAGATCAGATTCGTTTGGTCTAAGGTGAGCATCAGCTTCTAAGTAATAGAAACTGAGGGTGAATTTCACTCTGGTGTGTTGTTCCATTGCTGTTAATGGCAGAAGTTTGTTTGTCTCTATCTAAAACAGATGGTCCTGGTCCCTGTTGGGGGGATGCAGGGAAGACAAAATACTAATTGCATTGGTCTGATCCAGTGTGGCAATTTCTAATTTCTGTAAGGTGGTTCTTCTGGTCATTGTTCCTTTGTATGTGGATACAATTTTTTCTTATGCTCGTTCTCCAGCTGTGGCTTGTAATATTCCTCAAGGACTCAATATGGTCTTCACTGTTAGTGCAAACTTGAAGTACTGTGAAGGTTTTTAGTAATGTTCTTTGGTTCCTTTATGTAGAGGAATCTTCTATAATCTTTGGGGTATTCACAATCAAGAAATCTAAAAGCATATTTAAGTAACCGAGGAGAAAAATCCACCCTTCTCTCTTTCCACTCTTTGTGATATTTATTCTTTTGAAATCCGATCACTTGTGATGGGATTGTCAGACAGTATCATAACAGAAAGATACCAAACAAAATGAGAAAAGAGAAGGATTAGTCTGGCAGAGGTCTTGGACAGTGGGACTGAAAGACAGCAAGATATACTAGTAATAACAGCAATCTGTTTCAGAGGAAATTAATTGTACAAGTATAACATGGAGGGGAGCATATATATACTAAAGTTGTCTTTAAAAAAATAAATACACTAATGACTCTAGTCTGTGCGCATTTAGTGTTTTTTGTAAATTTTTTTAAAGTGGTTTTAATTCTGCAAGATACACAGAAAAGAGTCAGGATCGTGATTTGAGATCTGTCCGTGAGCATTTGGTACACAGCCTGAAAATGTTTGCAAATTTATTGATTGTGAATGGGAAAGCTGCCATCTTGAGCTAGGCTGTCTTAAAAGATGAACAGTTACGTGAAGGCTGTGAATAACAAATAGTCTTAGTTCAACTTGTCAGTTCTGCTATAAAAATTCTGGCATATTTGCATTGTTTCTGTACATTCTTGGGGAGAGGAAGATAGCAGCAGGTTTGCACCTGTATACTTCAGCAAGTACATGTTTCTTCAACTCTTTATCTTTTATTTGCATGATTTGTGTGGACTTTGCACTGAATTATTACAAATATTATGTCAGGTTACAGAAGGGGGGAAAATGGTGTTTGTAATACTGATTTATAAAAGTCCATATAATAATTTAAGTGGTTATTTAGACTAACCAAACACAGTAGTGTTCAAGCACTGTCAAGAGTAAGAGGTATATTGTAGCTGAAAAAGCACAGTGAGCCATGTGGTCAGCAACAATACTGAATGTCTTCTAAAGGTCTCCATTTTGGTACTTCCTCAAGGTTTCTCAAATTATTCCAGAGCTTTTATGCCTGTAATATCAAACTTCTCTAATATGATCAGTAGTGAGATACATCCTTCAAATGTTTGGCCTCAAACCTCACTGGATTTCTTTCACTCCATCTCTTTAACTTCCAGTGAATTGTGAAAATTTGCCTTGATCAATGCTTGCTGTAGGCTTTTGGAATATGTAGTTGTAACTTGGATTCAAAGAAAAAATATGTATGCTTTTTACAAAGGTTACAGGGCTGATTCATCACTGTGTAGCTTACATCTATGCGAAGTTCAGATAAGCCTGGAGAAAAGCATTGATAGGTGA
The DNA here is from genome assembly GCA_013397275.1 of Burhinus bistriatus. NCBI lineage: Eukaryota > Metazoa > Chordata > Aves > Charadriiformes > Burhinidae > Burhinus > Burhinus bistriatus. The sequence continues at coordinate 108,785 of VYXH01001386.1, read as the reverse complement.
CCCACATCCCCTCTTGGTTTCTGAGTCTATTTTTGTTTACAGTTTAATGCTGTTAAAAATCCATCCTTCAGTTTTTGTGGTCTGAAAACATTACTGATAACATTAAGATGGGTCTCTAAAAATACTGTTTGATTATGAGAGAGAAGAACGTTTCACTGAAGGCAGCTGAATACATCAAGCACAAGCATATGAATGCTATGAGGTAGAACCTAAATATTGGCTTAGATCCTTCACAGTATTTGAGCGCTTCACTCCTTGTTGGGCACCTGACTTGTACTGAAATTGGTTGCCCAGACAGAAGGAAGATGCTTAAATATCCATGCTCTTGCAGTGCTCTGAATTAAGTCACTTGTCTGTTATTGTCTTTCATCTTGCTTGCTTTTGCCCGTTTTAGGATTTTTTGTAACCTGAGTTAGATTTCGAATTTTGGGTTTTTGCAATATCATTAAGTCCATAAAGAAAACATGAAAGCAAAGCATTCCAACAATGTTTTTTTTCCTAACCAGCTCTCCAGCCACCAAGACCAAAGGTTCTGCAGTCTTAACTAAACAGCAGAAGATACCAGAATCTGTCTCCTCCAGGTACAGGTGCTAAGAACTTTTTGATTTATTCCTTGTTGTTGGAACTTGACACCTGATCTACACTCCAATCAATACTGCTGAATGCTACATTTTGACTACTTGCAGCCATAGCATATGAAAATATTTTGGAGAACTAGGAGGACAAAAAGCATCCTAAGCATATTAAAAGAAATCCCAATTTCAGCATTAAGGCATTGGTATTTGCATATTTTACCTTTTCTATAAAAGTAATAAAATGGAAAGATTTTTTTATTCAAAACCTGCCTGGACGCCATCCTGTGCAACCTGCTGTAGGTGAACCTGCTCTGGCAGGGAGGTTGGACCAGATGATCTCTAGAGGTCCCTTCCAACCCCTCCGATTCTGTGATTTCTTAACCTTTTAGAGTGTACTAAAAAGTTGTATGCAGGCTGATAAAAACTAGTTGCTGGATTGCCCGACAGCATGGAAGTGACTGATCAGACTATCTTGGAAGGTTGGATCTCAGTTTTATCCTCTCAAGTCACTCCATCATCTTGCTTTTGTCAAGAATGAGCTGGATAGTGCTTACTCCTTGTATTGATCACACTACTGCAATTACATCAAGTCGTAGACCCCTGGAATACTGAAAAGATACTTGGGGAAGTCTAAAAAGAGATAAAGCACAAAAGGACTTGCTTGACCTGGTTTCAGGATAACTCTACAACAATCCAAATTAAACAAAGTGTATTGTACTTAAATGACAAGTCAACGCTTATCAACTGCCACCTGGAAATGTGTACTTCAGGCACTGAAGCTAAGAGTCAGTTTCCTGGGCAACACATTCTATTCCACCTCTGTTGCTTGATGGTGTTTTTATTTATTTTTTTTTAACTAACAAAATCGACAGAGTTGATTCTGGTATCAGTTTGGAAAATGGATATTTCAAGGATTAGTGAAGAATGTTTGAATGAGAATTTCTGTTTGCTTTGAGAGCAAAATATCTGTTGAATTTATCAATATGAAAAGATCCATGCTTCAAATGTAGCAAACCTCTGTCTGCTTTGTGTTTGGTAGAAGTGAACTTGGTAGATGTATTTTTCAGTTAATTGATGTTAGATATCAATCCTACATGTCACTTAAACCTAATGTGAGATTTTTGGATATTTGTTCTGTTTGTTATAGGAGAAACAGGGTGTTGAGTGTGAAGATGCAATCAGGTGATACTCGCTCTCAAATTTAACATTTTTAATTAAGTGCTTTTAATAGCCCCCAAATTTTGTTAGATTTTAATTGATTGGTTACTGCAGTGCTGCTCAGAAAATACATCATGATGCACAGGAAGCAAGAGGCTCTTGAAACTTGTGGGAAAGGATCTGTAACAGAAGATGAAAGCGATTAGTAGACTTTCACTGCACAGAGTGAGAAAAATCCAGATAATGTTTGTATTCCATTTATAAGGAAATGCTGTTTCCCAGGGAACCAGGAGCATCTTAATTCTAAACACTGAGCCTCACTGTCTGGGTTGTTTTTTTTTTACCCATCAGCATAGTATTCAGGTGCCTCAGGAGTGTGAACAGTTGTGCTAGTTAGATGATGAATAAACCAGCCAGTTGGTTTATTCATCTAGCTAGCATGGCTGTTGATGTGGTGCTTACTATGTATTAAATTTTTGTCCCGTTATATCTGGTGAAACACAGTGGGAAAGGTTCTTTCAGAGACAGTTTCTTCACTACTCCAAAAGTCTGATCAGTAATCTGGAGAGGATAAAGCTGAGAACACTCTCAATTTTAGCCACATCCAGAGACATTTGTTGTATATGCAAAGAAACATATCTCAACAAACATAGATTTCTCTATTTTAATGGTGTAAATCAAGAAGTAGCTGTTTGACCTACAGATTTCAGGCCCAGTTCATGGGCATGTAAATGTCATCCCTTTAGCAATCCAAATGTATTTCTAATTAAGGACCAAAGTCAGCTGCAAATCTGTGGAGGTCCAGGGATGGATGAGACTGTAGATCTTGGCTTGGCATGATGCTGACTAAGCTGTCATCTGTGGGCCTGTCTGCTTTCAACTCCATCGGTGCTTATCCTCCACGCCATGCAAGGTGTGGCCTGGTAGCTGCAAACCAGTCAGCTGGGCTAGAGATGGACTGTGTGGAGGTGTGAGATTTTTAGTGATAGCTAGTCAGATAAGGCTTGGTATCAATTTCATTGCATGCAAGTTTGCTAATGCCTGTTCCCATAGGGTAGGAAGTATTCTCAGAGAGATCAGAGCATCCTCTGCCCTCCTCAAAGCCAAGGTATGCTCCTCCCTGCTCAGGTGGCTCCCTTCACCTTCTGGTATGGCATCACTGCAGTGGGGTCATCAGATCCTGTATCCTGTTATCTTGCTCTGTTTTTGTGAACACATGTTTTTAATTGTGTATTGTGCAGAAAACCCTCAAAAACACAAAGCCAAACTCTGAAATACTCAAACCCAAGTATGTATCAGATCTGAAAGCCACCAAAATAAATGTTCAGTGATATCCATTTTGTGTGTCTGTGGGATGTTTAAATTTTGCTGAATTCATTAACATCTGGCAGAGGGAAGGACTGAAAATCTGTACCGTGTTGGTCATCAGACTAATGACATTTATGCATCTTCTGGAAATTGCCATTGCAGTATGTCCATTCTTTTCAGGCCCAATCTGTTAGGCCAAAAATTTTTGCTTTGGTTCATGCTGTGTAAGTTTGCTTCTATGTTTCAGTGAGTTCTATGAGCTTCTGAAAGGTCCAGAGCAAGTCTGTGATCTCAGAAGTGGGGACTGTGGTACCAGCCAGGGGAGCTAGAGGAGAGGACATTGCTGTTTTTCTTTGCTCACTGGTTGCTGTGGAAAGCCATCAGAAAGTCCTCTCCTTGCTCCAGCTTCTGACTGTGGAGTCTGGTCCACAAGCCTCTGCAGGCTCAGTCTTGTGTGACTGTTAGGAGATGAAGCAGCTCTGACTAGAAAGCCTTGGCTTTTCAGCTATAGATGGATTAGCTCATGGTAGTTCTAGCCCTGGAGATCTCTCGTGTGTTGACCAGGATAGCATCAATGTGTGGAACATGCATTGATTTACGTGTGTGAGTGCAGCCAAGATATTGGTTGCACAAAGTCAGAAAAAATGGCTTTGTGAAGTTGAGAGCTATGGATGCGCTGTTAACCTGAGTAAACTCTTACACCTGTTACTTGTGCCTGGTTATTACTTAGAGCTTTTTATCAGTAGTTCTCAAAACAATTTACCAATGAAGCAAATACTTTAATCATCTTGTGTATGAAGAACCATGAACTAAACAAATAACAAGACAGGATTAATCAGCCACCAACTAAACCTTAAATCCAGGTTTCCTGAGTTCTAGCTCCTGATTATTCCATTGCATCATACTGCTTTTCTAACAGCTTTTTACTTAGATTAGCCTGTTTCAAGTGTGGTGTAAAAACTGGGGCTGAGGTTACGCACATGCCTAGAAAACACCTTTATGAACAATTAGCTTGATGCAAACACTTTCAATGTGTTTCCTTTCAAAATCAACTTTTAAGGCAATATTTCCTTCCTTCCTGAATTATGCTAACCTGACCAGTGGGGAACAAAGCTATTTTTAATTAATTTTTATGTGTGTGCAGCGGGCATATTAGAAGACATTAGTGTACCTTTTGCATTTACAGGAGTGCTTAAAAGTGTCCTTGCACATAGCGAAAGTGATTTACAATGAATCCAGACTTGAAGTGCGGTGATAACTTTACTAGAGGAAGCTATATTTTTCTGTCATGTTTCTTGTGGCCCATTTTTAGTGTTGCAGAATAGTTGCATAGCTGTAGTTGCCTTCATTTGGAAAATCAAGATGCTGATACGAATTGGAGGCATGGTCCTATGGGCTGAGGATTTCAGGTTGCTGACTGGTACAATCTAAAGGAGTATTCATCTTTCACGAGAATAAAATTGGAAAATGAAAGCTCTTACACACTAAAAGAGATGAGAACACAGTATTTTTGGCAAGATGGTCATTTGGCCCTTAGTATCAGTCAATAGTGTGGCATCTTGTGAAAATGCCAGGGAAGAGGGGAAGTGGTACTTAGCAGATATAAATCTCCATTATGAGTCTGTCTGAACATCTGTGTGACTAGGCAGATGTGGAAGATAGGAACTTTATGAACTAGTGGATTTTCAGATTTTTTGGCTGAATGCTGGTAGACTCATTTCTAGCAGGTAGGTGGTTGCTGCTGCTATCTATCAAATACTGCAGTCTGAAATGTTTGCTTAAAGTCATGTGAAGTAGTGTCTGTGTTTGAGGGAAGACTCTGTAAAGGTTCTTACTGTCTGCCAAAAGATGGAGGTTTCCTGTACAAAGTAACTGTAGCAGAGTCATTTCTAAAAATGTTTATGAATGGCACTGATCAGAATTCAGTCCAGGATTTTAAAGCTCCATAGTAATGTACACTCAGTGGGGAATCAGGCTTTGACATTAAAAAATGACAGCCTAAACACTTCCAGTCAGTGATATGTGATGACAGGACTACAGTAACAATTCTTGTTATGAGTAGAAAGTTACTGCAATTACAGCAGCTTCCTGCCATGCTAAGTAGTGAGTTTTTAATGGCACTTCTTATGATGAAATGTGGTCTGAGTGCAATTTAGTGTTTCAAGCCTGTGCAGAGATTAAAGAGACATTGGTACTGTTACTATTTTAATCTTACTTATAAACTAGAGCAAACACCAGGTTGTGTGTCCTAAGCATGATTTAGCAACCTGTTAGTCTTTAATTATCTCCTTCCTAACTAGATTGGTCTGATTATTTTGTACTTGAAATAAGTGCATATTTTTAAGTTCTCAGGGCAGTAGCTTTTGGAAAAAATTCATTGCTTTTCATTTTACAGGCATTTTTTCTTTCATGCTGGAGTATGGGAACATATGGTGCTACTTCTGATGTAGCACTTGTCTAAATGTCTTTCCTTGTAAAATTTTCTGCAGAGCCATGTAATTTTCTCCTGTAAAAACATTCCTAATATATTTAACCATTTTTATAACTACAGCACAGGATTATCGTATTTTTGTCATAGTAAACTTTTACTGGATGTAAGTCAAGAAATTAAACTGTGAACCCCAGATAAGGAAAATGAACAGTAAGTCATCAGAAATTCAAAGAGACTAGTAAGAAATACAATAGTGATAACTGCATAAAAAATAAAATAGTTTCTCTAAATACTTCCCAGATGTTTTGAAAGGGTCAAAATATTTATTTTATTTTTAAGCCGAACTCTTGGGGTATCACTGACAGTAGACACGGAATCCTCTAATACAGTCTCCAGAACACTGTCATGGTGTAACTGGTTATGTCTCATGTTTTGTGTTCAGTCTACCAAGTGATGGTGTTTCTTCTGCCTGAGCCACGTGAAGCTTGAGTCATGAACATGCATTGAAAAATGTAAAATAGCAACACATTCATCTATGTACAATGAAGGGAAATGGAAGATGTTTCTGAGACTGAAGAATTTGGCATAGCGGGAAAAGTTGGAGGAGTAGAATAACCAGAATACTTTTGTATACTTTTGTCTGCTTTGCTAGATGGTTTTCCACTGTGAGAGGTGATTAGCAGGAGGCTAATTGGCCTGTTAAATAAACTTCTTTAGAAATGAGCAAAAATATTTCTCTCGGGGAATGATGCAGATCTAAAACTACTCTTCTTACAGAGCGGTGGGAAAGCAAGGATTCTGATTAATGTGGTCCTCCTGAAGTAAAGTAAGTTGCTGAGATATTGGTATGTGATGACCATCACCTGTATTACCTGCCACTCTAGGAAATGCTCTAAGGTGTAGGACTGGTGCCAGACTGATTGATGGGGTCTTGTGCTGCCCTGTTGCTTTCCAGCAGCTATGTTATCCAGGAGCCAGCAGCTTGAGGGCACATAAGGATGGAATTGGGCAGACTTTGAAAGACAAGCTGCCAGAAAATATCCTAGCATGCCTTCTAGGAATATGGCCAGGTTGTATTAAACCAACACCTGAAGCACCTCTTGCTACTTAGAACAAATGACTGCTTGCCTGTTTTAGACTCTTGTGTACTGTGCTATAGAAATGCACGCGTGTGCAGATATATGTGCTGTAATCTTGCTTCTTCTGAAAACAAAATGACTCGCTGTGTTGTTATGTTGGAGATACTGATCTAGCTAATGAAATCATTTAAGGTTTGATAGTGCTTTTGTTTATGCGGGTGTCTGACTTTACACACTTGCATGTTCCCGCCAAGTTTGCAGGCTTTTAGAAGCAGATGGGTTGTTAGGTTTTTTGTAAGTGGTGTCATGAAAATATGAGCTGGGACTTAAAATTTTATTCCAGGGGAAGCAGGCAGCAGTCCCTTTTTGCCCATAATGTTCTGATCTTGAAAGAAAAGTTGCAAGTTTTCCTTCAGAAGTTGTATTCTTCCACAGTCTGGTTTCAGTAAGATCGATATTTGACATGGAGACTCTCAGTCCAGGTTTAAGGACAGTCAAAAAATCGCTATGGCCTTTCTCTCCGTGGGGCACTGCCTTCATTGGTCACCCCAGGGCTAGGTTCCTGCCCTCACTGAAGACAATAGGAGCTGCCTCTGCAGCTTTTAGTAGCAGGGGAAGCATGTTAGGCTTCCTCTCCGCTGCATTGGAAACACTGAACCAAGTACAAAGCTCTTGACAACCCATATACACCTTGTAAAACACTACAAGGGATGAAGCACCTTCAGTGTCCAGGAAAGGAGAGAGAGAGAGAGCAGCTCCACCAGTCATGCCTGGGAGGCTGGATCACAGAGGCAGCGAGCTCTCTTCCCCAGAGGGGTTACACATGGAGTAGCAAGTGCACAATTGCTGGAAGCGGAAAGGAAAGAGAAGGACAAACTGAACAGGATCTCCTTTCTCCTCACTCCTGAAACTGGCTTCAGAAACTGATTGCCATCTCTAAGGAAATGTCACTCAGATGTGAAGGTAGTGTTACAGCTGTAATGGGAGCAGGCTGTGTTTGATGCTGAAGGTCTGAGTTGTACCCAAGTGAGCACAGCTGATAAAGTTGCTCAGAAGAGAATTTGTAGTTTCTGAGGGGTTTTTTGAGAAAAAGAAACTAGATGAGGTTTGACAGATTCAGAGTTATATTAAGGAGTGCATAGGTTGTAAAGTGAAGGACTCTAAAGAAAGGAAAATGTCAAAGTAAAGGACTCTGAAGAAGGGAAAATGTCATAATCCAGTTACCCAAAGTTGGATTATGGTGAGTTTGCACTGTTTTTTAACAGCATCCGTGCTTCCAGGGGAGCAGAACTAGATTATAGGGGCAACCAGTGCTCCAGCATTTGTGAACTTGAAATGGTAGGAAATGATGTAGGTAATGACCACTTCTATATCACTTTTTTTGTGGGTGATAATAATTGAAGGGTTTTGTTAATGACTATGCAGTTTTTTAGTCAATCGCAGATACCGGTTTGATATCCTGTCCCCCTCGTTCTGCTATCAGATGAAAACCAGGACATTTATTACTGTGTCTGCCAGAGACAGTGTAGCTGCCGTTGTGGTAGTGCTGATCCTGACTGACTCATAGTGGGCGCTCAGGATTTTTACTTCTGTAGCATCTCGGAGCTCCCCGTGGCTTTTGGTTTCTTAAGCACTTGGAGGTGCCTACTGCAAGTCTTGTGATTGAGGATGGAGAAGTACGACTACAGTTACAGTAGCAATCCTAGCAGTTAATAGTGTGGAAATGCAAATTTCTTTTTATAGACCCTTTACTTTTCTACTAGAGCTTTCTGTAAAGCTGGACTCTTCCCCTGTGTATCAGAAGGCAGAATTCTTTCATTATTGAATATTTAATCTTTCAAACAATTGCTGCCACAGCATTGGTGAAAAGTCTGTGTTAGTTGATGAACTCTGCTATTAAATCTGAGCTTTTCTATTTAAAAAGGAGAAAGCAAAGTATGTTTTCTATCCACTTTTTACTAAATTAATCTTAATGATTGTGAAAGTCATTCCTATGAGTCCTTTGATTATTGCTGTTGAAAAAGCAATTACATTGGAAGACCAACTAAAAGAAGTCTAACATGATATTAAAAACTTTACAGTGCTAGTTTCTCTATCAGTTATATGGGGCAGAGATAGTCCCTTGCTGCCTTTTTGTAACCGCAGTTTAGACTATCTGCAGGCAAGAACGGAGGCAATCCAATTATTTGGATTCACAGTTTTGCTATTAAATAGCCAAGTTCTCTTTTTGTAATTTGTTGCTGCAACAATATATATTCTTGAAAATTAATTTGTTAGCCATCTTTCTTCAAAGTGCGAAATCCATTGCACCTGCTTTAATCTGGTGGGATTTGACTGAAGATTCAGTGGGTAAATTGGACAGATTCAGCAGTGTGGCACAAGTGGCAAAAGAGGTTGAGTCCAGCTGTACAGAAGGATCTTATGAAGATTTTCAATGGAAGATCCAGACTTTCACTATGTTGCTCTTTCAGAATTGTAGAGCTGCTTAAAAGTGTAGTGTTGTGCATGTAAGTATAATGAGAGTGATCCATCAGGCCAGGGACGATGCACGTTACTTTGAAATGAAAAAAATAGCTCAATAGATAGGTTTGATTGCAGTTGTCTTAATGCATTGAAGTTGCAGATTCAACGTGCGTAGCCTTGTATCTGAATTGTGGTCATTTACAAAACCTAATGTGCTAAAGTGATGCTATTGTCTTCTGTAAGCTTTTCTGTGTGTTCCTTATTTTAAGTACAAAAGCAGCATTTGCTGATTTGAGGTCTTTAAAAGGGCAAAATATTCTTCATTAAATTTGGCAATACAAGAGATCATGTGGTTCAGGGAGTCTGATGCACACTTAAAGTTCAGACCATGTTGATAAGTAAACTTTAATTAAATCTGGGTTTGGAAACTATGCTTTGGGCATTGCAAAGGAAGCATTATGTAGATCAAAGTCATAGACATTGTTGACCAGAATCCTCAAAAAGAAGAATGGTCTGCCCTTGTTTTCTTACACAACACCAACCCAGCTGAGAGTTGCATGTGAGAGTACTATCTGCCCTTGTAAAACAGTGTCGTCCTCTGAGTGCTGCTTTAATGCAGCACTTAATTTATTCTATTTCGGTTATATTTTGTTGCCTTTGATACAGTGGGTGCAGTGTAGAAAGAAATAGGCTTAATTTCTTTTGCGTATTGGTAAAAGATTAGTGCATGTGTTTTCTACCTCTGTATAATACAGCTTGTCAGATAAACTTGGGATCATATCCAGACCTGACATGACTTCTGTAGTTTCAACAGCACTATGCCTGTTCCCTTGAAGGCTGACTTTCACCCATACCAACACTGAGATGTATAACTGCAAATCTGCCAGTGACTAAAAAGATGAGACACTTCGAAAATGTTTGCTTTTCCTTGATTTATTTTTGATAGTGGGTGATGTATTATTCAGAGTGAGACAGGGATGTAGGAATTCCTCCTAGTTCCTCTTGTTAGTCCTTGTCTAGCAGCTGTTTAGTTGATGGAGTGCTATCTGATTAATGCAGCAGCATGAAGTTTATGGTAGCATGAAGTTCCTATAGGTGCCTGTGCTTTAGCTATTGAAAAAAAAAAAAAATCTCCGATTAACTAATGGGAGAAGAATCTGATGATTCATTTTGTATGTTTCCATACATGGTAGCATTTATTAATTTAGGGGGCCACTTGTCTCATTTTAAACCAAATAGAAAATGTTCACTCAACTGCAGAAATAGGACTATCCATCTGTATACCTATTATCCTATCAGATTAATTAAAGTATAAGCAATGAATTAACTTCAGTTACAAAGGCTGCCATGCATTGCTTGATAATTATTTAATTATATGTTACATAGATATAAGGTACCATATAACTAACATTTTAAAATACAAATTGTTGGTCAGTCATTATGAGTTGTTTTGTTTTGTTTTCATGATTATCAAGAAACTTAGCTAAATAGTCTTACAAAGGTAGTAGGTTTGAAAAGCTTTCTTGAATAATTTGTAATGCTTAGTTTTAGCTTTATGACTATTTCTAACTATAGCCTTAAGTACCTTTAATCTCTCAGTTTGTCTAAATGGTAATTCTGATACATTTAACATGAACCAAAGGTATTGTGGGATTGAAAACTTTCCTGGAAGGTCACTGAGAAGAGAAATAGATTTTTTTTTTTTTTTTTTTTTTTTTTTTTTTTGTAAATTGCATAGAGCTAACATAAACTTGCCTTTCTGTTTCAAAAAAGTATAACATCTCTCTGAGGCAGAGAGAATTCCAATGCAGGTGCCTGGGGACTGCCACCCCACTGCCAGGGTATTTGGTGAAAAGTTAAAATGTTTATCAGAGAGGATTTTTATATTTCCAATTCCATTGTAAGGTAATATGTGCTTCTCAGGAAAATATAGACATGGGCTACATTCACACACACCATACCCTACCTTCCTTCCATTCAGTATAGATGCTTTTGTACAAAACTCCAGGTAGGGCGTAAACCTATTCATGGGAAATTCTAAATCTGTTTCAAAAGGATAGGTCAAGTGCAAGATAGTACACACTGTGGTAACGTATAGCTTATATTGTAGCTACACAAATAAGCTCCATATTCAAATGTACAGGCTGTCTGAGATTCAACAACAAGGGAGAAAGTAGAATTAATACAAGAGTGTTGCTAGTCTATTACTGTACTGAGGGCAGGAAATCAGACTTGCTCTCTGCAATAAGTTAATATTATGGAAGTCTATGAAACATCCTTGCTGTGCACCAGACTTCAAGAGAAGAACTGTATGTGAGTAGCACTCGAGCTGTTATGTCATGAACTGTTATTACACTTCTGGAGATTGGAATAATTTTTTGACTGTTTCCTTTTGACTTTTCTTTGGCAACAGCTAAGGGACAGCAGTGTTTTCTTGCTAAATAGATAATGGTAGACTGATAAAATGACTGTTCTCCTTGAGGAAATGCAGATTTTAGTCTCTGATACATTAAAAGTCGCAATTACTGTGAATGTGATTTTTGGCTGTGTGGTTTAGAGCTTTTTCCTCTTAAGTCAAGGAATTGCATGAAGTGTTTCATTGCTTTTCAGAAAAATAGAACTAGATGGGGCAATGTGATTGTTGCTGTTCAAGCTGTGGAGAGAAGTACAGGATTGTGCAGCCTTTAGATGATGTTCTGTGCTGCAGTTATTTCTGTCATCGCTTTAGGTGAGGTTAAAGTCAGTGGAAATACTTGCATTGATTCCTGTTTCTGAACAGTTGGCCTGTGAACAGGCATATGAAGAAAGCCATATGAGCAGGACTTACCTAGCAGTGAAGAATAAAAGGATAGGCGAACAGAAACTTGTGGTAGGTGCAAAGCTTTGTGACTCCATATAGACAAAAAAGGTGTTTCTAAATTTTTCAGGCACTTTTCTTTTGAAAACTTTAGTCTTTTAATATCTCAGATTTAAAAAAGCCAAGAGAATTGCCTTGGATATGCTTTGGGAGCTTCTGACTGTCAGTGTGATAAGCATTTCATAGCCCAGTGCCGTGACCCTGTGTTCGTCACAGTAACAGACACGTTGAAATGATAAGCCCAGAATCTTGAAGGCAAATCAGCAGAACTCTGTGAATTCGTTGAATTTATCTTAACATTAGATGTTCTGGTCCTTAAGTATCTTGAATGAAAAGAGCATAATACGCTTTTTCAGTCACCCCCTTCACTAAAGATGTGAAAAAGAAGAGCAATCTATATACAAGTGTGTCCTGTGTTATTTCTTATACACATACAGGAGAGAGATTCAAAGTAGAATCAAGAAAATACTGACCTAGGATTGTTGGGCTTGTTTTTTTGCCAAACAGCAGAGCCTTTGAAACAGGATTAAGAATTATGATTGCCAGGAGCAGCAATTCACCTTGCAACACTTGGGGTACTGTAGGTTAGCCGATGACATGGGTAGTTCCAAAGTACTGTTTCCAGCCTGTTCAATGCCATTTTGATTTTTAAGAAAACTGGAATGTCAGAAGGAGAGAGGAAATCTATCTTGCTGCAAAGAACTGGTTGCACAAGAATTCTCTTTTGATTTTATTTTCACGGGAACATATGTTTCATACTTGATAGTCAGCTCTTTCCCTAAATCTTTGCTTCCCACAGTAGTTAAAGTATAAAAAAACCACATGTATATAGTGAAGGAAACAGGTGGGGCTGGAATAAAACCTTGGCACAGTCGGCCACACATAAGCAGGAGAAAATTTTTTTCCTCCAGAAAAGAATGGCCAGAAAGCCATGGGGAGGAGGGACAGAGGGGTTTGGAAAATGCTTAAGTTGCTTTAATTTCATTTTGGTGGGAGGAAGAAATGAATTTGAATGAGAAATTGATCATACATGGTTTGATCCTCTTGTAGAAATACTGCTGTTGATTTCTAGAGGAATAGGATATAGCCACATTGCCTGCGATTCTTTGATTTTCTGTTGCTATATATTCACTGACACTCAAAAAATACCCCAACCCAAAACAAAAAATGAATAAACAAAATCTACTTGACTGCATGGAGACTAAATTAACTTTTTAATCTTTAATATGATTGTTATGCCAGAGCCATGGGGGCTGAGGAGTGATTTTCCTTGAACTCTTAGTCCTCAGACTACTGAACTTGCTTGAGCTTGCAGAGTAGTTGAAATGGTTAAGTCATTTTCCAAAAATCACGAAGATACATGAAGCTGAGAATTTTTGATTTATTTTGAGCTCTGAGGAATATAATGTGAAAAGCTATTCAGGTTCTACTAGCTGGCCAGAGACTGCAGTCAGCTGAATAAGACACAGCTAAATTTACCATGATAAGAGTGCTGCTTCATGCATGAAATAGATGCTGTGGTCCTGTGCTGGTGACTGGTGATTTATTACCTTTAAAACTGTAGAACCAATATGCAGAATTAATTTTCAGTGGATTGTTCATGTTATCACTTGCTTGTACCCCATGGAATCTTAGACGATTGATAAACATAATTTTAAAAAAGCAAACTCAAAATTTTTTTTTTTTTAATTTTGAATTTGTGTTTTTCACAACAATACCCCCCCTTTTGCCCATGAGATGTTTTACAAACCTAATCTAGCAGCAGTTTGTGCTGCAAAAGATGTTTATAGCTCACTTTATTCTGGTTCCTTATCAAATTATTGGTCTTATTCTTTAAAGCTCTTGGGGGATTGACTTAAGCTTAAGTGTGTAGATCATCCCTCTCTGCATGGTCCTTTGTCACCCACAGCAGCTTCTGGGCTGGTCTCAGCCGACAGGCCTCAGTTTGAAGCCCCAGGCACAGGATTAGCTAAAACTAGAAAACTAAGAGAATTCATCCAGCAGAAGATGGAGAGGGGAGAGGTATGTTAGAGGCAGCCTCTCTCAAAGAAAATTATCAACTGTGGTATGGTGTTAACTCTGGAGGGCAAGCACCCAATGGCACAGAGTTTTGCAGTTTCTCCTGGTGCAAACAAGTCTTGCGTTTGACTCTTGCATTGTGAGGGTTTGAAAATACCCATGCTGCTTCCTAAGTGGGTTCCTGAAACAGATCTACAAATGTATACAGCTAACCTGTACTGGAAGTCTCATTTTGGTAATCCTGAGTATATAAAATGAGCTGGTGATGTGCATTGGATGCTGTAGGTGAGCAGTGCATATTTGAGAGTCCTGCTGGAGTAGAGAGCAGCTCGATAGCATCAGGCTTCAGGGTTGTACATGTCTACTGGTGGAAGCATCAGTGTCGACTGCACTTCATCAATCCATGGAACTGGGCAACATAGAATATATGCTCTGACAGTCTCAACAACACCTACATGTTGGACTTAAGTGAAATTTTACAGGTGTTCAGTGGTTGTGGTCCTTGCCCTACAGAGTCCAGATGAGCCAATGACTCTGCTTTGTTCAGAGTTTGTTTCATAATCCTCTTTTATACATAGCCTCTTGTGTAGTTCCAGAGTGACAGAAGAGCTCAGCAGTGTCTTAGCTAACAAAAGCAAAGACTCTGTTTTATTTAATTCTTTATTTATTTAAAAGAAAAGAAGCTGTACTTTTGCAAGCAAGGCTCTTCTCAGCATTTGTTAGCTGAACAGGGTCAGTCTGGGTCGTTACCTGGATTTTTAACCTCTGGAAAGAACACACCTGTGTTCGTGATGGAAAAACCATTATCTTTTGAGTCAGTAATAAATACTGTGAGGGTAAAGGTTGAAATATTAAGCTGAGATTCTTTCTACTTGTTATTTGAGGTCCCAAAGACCTTTAAAGTTTTTTCCAAGGCTCTCTGCAAACATTGGTGGTGGAACGTATTACCATTCACTTCTTGTCAGAAACTGCAGTACGATGCTGCGATGTGCTTCTAAGCAAACACAGCTCCATATGCCCATCTGCTTCAAGTCCTGAAGCAGATTCACTTTCTGTTCTCTCACCACAGCACCTATTTATTCTTTTTATCGCAGCCACGTTTTGTCTTATATCACCTCTTTATCCCTTGTCCCTGCCACTCTTCAATGTTATATTTTTAGAAGATAAAATAAATTTAATTATAAGCAAAAATGCTTGCTGAGGATGGAACTGGTCCAGGACTATGTCAAGAAGAGATCATTCCCATTCTGGGCAGAAACTTCCTTCCAGTTTTCTCTCTTGGAAATGCCGTTTCCCTTAGTTTCCCTACATATCTTCAGAAAATTCAGTCCTGAAGAAATTTAAAATACATAAGCCAGATTTCTGCCTTTCATGGCTGGTAAAGTAAATAACTGTCAGGTTACTTTCCAATCCCCCATACCACGATTACGTGAGTGCCCTCTAACTCTGAGCTGCTCACAACTGATTGTTATACATTACAGATACCAAGCCCGGCAGTGCAACAAGCCAGTGAATGTAGAGTTTGGTAAAAATCAATCATGGTTATTCTTTCAGCATCTCCCTGTTTTGTTATCTGTCATCTTGGATTTACCAGAATGATCAGTGTTTGGACTTTCATACTTACATCTGGCTTGAGTATCTGATGAGCAACTGTAGATATGAAAGAGGCAGTTTCCTTAAAGGGCTGTTGGCATCTCAGTCTTCACCCTTGGAAAAATTGTAAAAAGTGAATGAATGTTGATATTGCAGTAGACATGGGTTTGTTTTCAAGGACTAAGCTTTATGCTCAGTGTAGTCATAAAACAATGATTTCAAATTATTGACTTCTGGAATGTGAAGTTATGGAAAAATCTTTTTATATTGGAGAAATGCATCTTAAGTTAAAAATAGTTTTATTTGTCTTCCTCAGTAGCCAAACCTCTGTAGGCTCTTTACTAGCTCTCAGAAATGATCCTAACTTGGCTGTACTGGTACTGTATGCTACTGTCTGGACATAACAGAACAAACCTGGCCAAATCTAAGATCTGTTTGCTGTTCCCCCTGGTACAGACTTCCCACATTTCCTATGGGTGTTCTGCCTTATCATTCAGGATGCTCAGGGCATGAACTCTTCCAGACCCACTCAGCCATGGCTTTGCTCTCAATGGTAGAATATGTTTTACTGTTTTCTTTTGCAAATACTACTTCAGTTTCCCTCCTGTCTCCGTGGTGTACTCCTCACTTTCTTTACAACATAAGTAATAATAACAACAATAATAAAAGGTTTTATTATGAATAATAGGGGAAATTTTGCATAATTTTGAATCTCATCATAGGTTTAAAATGCCTTATGGTTGCCAACAGAAGAGACACTAAAATTTGTTACTATCCTTTAGACAGGACCCTATGATCACTCTATCAAAGTCTAGATGGGTGATGATCAAACTAGTCACATCACACTAGATGTGACAGATTGAACAGATGGCAGGTTGGGCTTAATTTTTATGTAAGACAAGAAAGATGCTGTGTATTTCAATGCTGGTAGAAGTGTCCCTTCTTTGGACATTTTAGCAAAACGAAAATGGTTTCACAGGCCATGTGGGTAGAAAAAGGGGTACAAAAGCCTTTGGCCAAGAACAGCATATGCAAAAAAAATGTTATTTTTTGGAATATAAATGATTAGTAGAATTAGAACTTCTAAAAGCTAAAAGTGTTGTCAGACAGCAAGGTATGAGAGACGATCTTGAAACAGGATAAAACTTTGCAATAGAAAACAATGAGGGACTAATAGCCTGGTCTTTAGATGCCCATGAGTGCAGGGAAAGGAGGTCGACTGGAGCCATGCATTGGATCATATTGAAGTGTTGTATTTCCAAGAAGCACAGGCATCATTTCAGCTCCTGATTCTGGCAATTCAGACAATTTGAACATTACACTTCTACTTTGTGCTCTTGTTTAAATCTTGACAAAGTTCTCTGTCTCTTAGATACTTGCAGAAGCTTTATGCTTGCATCCCAAGGCAGAATTTGGATTTGATGCCTACCTGAGGATATATTGCTCTCTGTGTCATGTGTCCACTTTGCACTATATGCTTCGCTTTAGCTTTTCCCAGTTGAATGACAAAGGAATAGCAAAAAGGTAGTACAGAAGGCATGAATGTCTGTCTTGTTTTGGAAATCCAAAACAAATTTGGAACAACTCCCTTAGCGTGCATGAAGTTACATTACCTCTGCACCCGCTGAGGCTGACACACACTGTAGTGGAAGTTTTGATTCTTAATCTGGATGGAACAGAAATAGAGCTCTTGTCCATGAAGCACCCCAAAAGGTTTGCCTGATTAGTGAGTAAGGCAATTGATTTGATCAAGTTCTGTTGTGGTTTTTTTTCTTGCTTACTCTTTCCCTTAGAGAAACCAAAACAAAATCCTTTCCCAGAGCTGAGGTTTGCCAGGTAGGCGGTGTCAGCAGGAATAATAAAAGCTTCTGAAGGGCAGAAGGATAGTGAAGAAATGCAAGATAGAGTTTATAGGCAGTATTCCTTACACATAATGCAATGAGTGGTTAAAACAATGAGCAGATTTGGTGTCAAGTTTCGAAGGTACTGCACTGGAGCCAAAAAAAGTGGAGAAAGCTAGGAAGCAATGGGATGTGCTAAGGGTGATTTTTGTCTAGATAGAAGACATAAATAGTAGCTGTTTCGAAGTTAAGTAGAGATTGCAGAACACCAGAACTTTAATCTGCTGGTTGAAATTCATATCAGGGCTGATTTGAGTTATGCTGAATCTGCAGGACCTGGAAACACGTCCTGTGTCAGTGTAGAAGATCAGTGTTCTCTTCAAAAGTCAAATTCTCATGTGGACTACTGGTCTGTGGGGATTACTCGAGGAGAGACATTCAATCACAGTAACACGGTAATTGCTGCAACGTCAGATGCTGAATGCCACAGTCTGATACTCAGCTTTAGTGATGTTCTGGATGTCATGTCAGAAGGGATAGATCAGGAGGAAAGTGTCCGGGAATATGTTGCAGTGCAAGTAGTCTTGGTGCTGACACTATTTTTGGAATCTTTTCACTTGCCGAGGCACTATGTTGATGAAATCAAGTAAGACTGAATATGTTTAAGGTTTTGGAGTGGAAAGGGAATAATGATGACGTTTTTCTTGAGGCTAGTTCTTGTCTCACAGCCATTTCTTCACTTCTCCTTTCTCCAATAAGAGGTGGGTCTAATTACAGGAGCTAATTTAATCTAATTTAGTAATAGCTGGAAAAGAGAGATTTTCACGTTTACTTATTTATACATCTTAATACATCTTGCCGCTTTCACTTCCTTTTTCTTTTCTTAAAATCATAGAATGGTTTAGGTTGGAAGGGACCTTAAAGATCATCTAGTTCTAACCCCCCTGCCATGGGCAAGGACACCTCGCACTAGACCTGGTTCTTCCCAAAAGAGTTTTAAGAAATGCAAAGAAACTGTAGTGAGGAGGGAAGAAAATGATTCCTGACTACTGGGCTGTGAAAATTAAATCTGTTCTTCCCTTTAGCAGTGGTAAGAGAAGGACCTCGTGAACGTGACTCCATCCAACCGGCCCCCTGCAGCCATAGGGAACAGGTATCAGTTTGTGTCGGTAATCCAAATCTCCAAATAAAAGTTTAAAATTTTAAGGGATGAAATGCCAAATTGTTAGCTAATGTAAGGTGGCGTAGTGCAACAGACTTCTGACAGATTAAGAATTTGGCTTAGATTTTCAGATCTTCAAGCTATTTCATACATTACATCAAATAATGACAACTCTTATGAAAGCTGCAAAGATTTGGATAGTGGCCATCCCAGTGGTGCGTAAGACTTTCTTCCATACCCTGACTTACTGCTTAATAAAATAAAAAAGTCAATTTTCACTGGTAAGCTCAGCCAGTGTATTTTACGTAATTCATGATATAGAATTCACTGAAGCTGTGTTGTACACAGTAGATCTGATTGCAAGGGTGTGGTATTATGTATCCATAACTTTTCTGTCACTGTTGTCAAAAACATAACTGCCTTAACCTCTGTTTGAAAGCAGACCGGCGCTGAACTTTTTTTAAGGAATCTCACGCACATAACATGGATCTTGTTAAATTTCCAGTGCTTTTATTTAACCACTTCATTCCATTACCATGGGACCTGGTGTGCATAGTTGATCCCAAACTCTTGCTTGTCTGCGTCCTCTATAGGAGCCTATGCAAAAATATAGTTTCATGGGTGTCTCTATAGTGCTGTAGCTTTGAATGTGCTCTCTTTAATGAGCTGACAGCTGAAGCAGGGCCATGGGCATATTTTATAGTGCGATGTACAAGGAAAGCCTGATAGCAAATCCAAAGGTGATTGATGCTGCAGCAGAACTTTAAAAATAAGATGATTAAACTGTGGATAGAGTTTTTTGGGTTTGACCATTCTGCTTTGGGGTTCAAAGCTAAGGAAATCAAGCACTGTACCATACTTTGTGAGTTCTTTTATTTATAAGTGAGCAGCTCAACTGGGATCTTTTCAGCCTGACTTGAAATTCTAGCTTGATGGTTTTCTGATAAATAGTCTGTCTCCTGGCCTTTCCTGAAGCTTTAGGAAGAAATGCAAGCTGCATGTAAGTTGCAATAAGCTGTATTTCATTTTTACACAGATATTTATCAGCTGCTATTTTCATTGTGCTTATACATTAACACCATTAATTTTCAGTTTTGTTATTTAAAGGTTTAAAACTAAAGCTTACTAAAAGATGACAGATTTTTTTCAGTATTTCCTGGGAACGATAAAGGAAAACTTCAGCAAAGAAGCATTGGTACTGGGTTAAAATAGAATATCCAGCATTTTACAGGTAGTGGGCTAGGTGTGTTGCTTATAATAGAGCCTCTCTCAGCTGCAGCTCAGACTTCATAGGGGTCTGGATGGGAAGTCCAGTTATCTGTTAACTTTGAAACAGGTGAGGACATGATGCAGATGCTGTAGTGGGGTTAAACAGCAGGACCCATCTCTTACTTAAAGCAGCATCTGTATAACTCTGCGTTTGACTTGTACCTGTGGTAGTTGAGTATATACAGCGGGATGGTCTGTACTGTTATCTTGGAACATGTTAGGTTAAAGAAAAAGAGGCAAATACCTTCATATCTGTATAAACTAAATCTCCTTTCCTTTAATTTCATCATTCTGCATTTTGCTATCCACTAATGTAAGGCTGGCCTGTGAACTGCAAGAGCAGGTTTCCCAGCTGACACCTGTGTATGTTCCATGGGGTCACTGGCTCTTGCAGGAGCAACCAGGGAAATTAATACCCACAAATTCACACAGAAAATGCTTTTGGCTATCAACCTTGCAGGTGAATTTGAGCTGCTTTTGATTCCTTGCTGGCATGTGCTCCCAGTGGTTAGTTGCCTTTTGTGAACTCAGCTGTGAAACTACAGAAAGTGCTGGCATTTCAACTGAGGAGAAATACTACTCCTCGCCTGGACTCGACCAAAGTCTGCCACCTGAAAATCGGGTATTTATAGTGTATGCACACATGCAGAAAGTGCTGCTATTGTATTTGGGACACTTTAGTACTATATTTAACGCTGCTACCTCTAGTGAAAAACCTTACCTTTTGCTTGTTCATTTTTCTTAGCTTGCTCTAAGCTCATGCCACATACCACTTCTTTCTGCCTCTAGATGACTGCTACCACGTGCCTGTAGGTTCCTAAACAAGAAGAATAAAAGGACTTTGAGGCAAGTGATGAGATTAAATTGCCACAGTATAGGACTGCAACTGAAAATGTTAGACTACTGTTATGCTTTCAAATGCTTTTTTACCAAGTAAGAAAAACTGTCTTTAAATAAATGGTTGGGACATGAAAAGGGAGTGACATTTGAAAGAGAACAAAGGGAGCATCTGCAGAATTCACAACCAAGATGTGATTTGAGTACAGGAAGAAGATCCCCAGCAAGGTAGCAATTTCACAAAGATTTTCCCCAGAGGAGGTCTCAAATATTTATCCTTCCATCACTTTTGAAGAAAAAGATTCAAATGTCTTTGGGAGTAAAAACACATTGTGGACAGTGTTTGCTTAACACGTGAGTCGTGCTTGGAAGAACAAACTTATTCAAGATGCATTCCATAGCAAAACAAACTTCCTCAAGATAAACCTGCTTGAATATCATAACTTTGTCCAGTTCCACTAGAATTTTATGTAATGTCATCGTATTGTATCAACCTAATATTTATAAAAAAGATATTCTGTCTTGTTATCTGTCTTGCTAGTGCTAGCAACCCTCTTCCATTATTATATAATTCTTTCCTTGGTGGGGTGAGTCGTTTCCTATTACTTGGATTTGTGAGGCTAAAGAGCACATAGGCCACTGTTTGTGGTCCCAGTGTGACCGCTATACTGTCCAACTAGGATAACTTTAATAGGAATGTGAAATAACTAAGGCACTTTTTCCTGTGCTAAAATGATAGCATTATCAATACTGGTGTTGAACCTGGGCGTTACAGCTGAAAGGAGGTCCTCTGCCTGTGCAGCATTGGTTAGAAAAAGCAAAGGTTATGCTAGGTTATGTGGGGTTGTGAATGCTATGGAGAATGTTGTAATGCCTGTGTATTTTGTGTAAGCTTTATTGTAAATAAGAAGTAAAGTTCTGATCATCTCTGTCTCGGGGACAAAAAAGAATAAATTGGTGAAGGACAGCTGGAAAAGAATTTTTAATCTCTGAGGAGAAGAGAAGGAGAAAAAAATTGGAAATACATAAAATGATGAGCAACTGCAGAAAACCAACTGAAGCTTTATTTTATTTCTAGAAAGTGTAGGGGATACTCAATGAAATACAATAACAGGAAACTCAAAATCAATGAAATGAAATGAACATGTTTAAATATATAAATTAAATTTACAACCAAAAGAGGTGGTTGATATTTAAAATGTATTTATAATTGAAAAAAGACTGAAATGTAGATATTGGGAATGTTCAGGGTCATTATAATCAACTGGAACAAACTGTTCCACAATAATTACATTTCAAGATTCTGTTTACTCCTGTCTATTAAAGAACAGGGTGTGTTCCTTACTAAGAGGGACAAATTAACCTGTATCAGCCTGTAGTGGGTTGTTTGCCTGTTGCTCTGCAGCATCTTGAACTAACCGCTGGGAAACTAGTGACTTCAGATCAGCATGGCAATTCCTGCGTTGCTGAAACAGCAAGCTGATTTGCTTACTTAAAGGCTGTATTTACCCTTTTATGCTGAAGCTTCATTTCGTACTTAAGTCCTATTCCATTGTTTGCATTACTTATTTTTTTAATAGATCACTTCAGTGCATGGAGACATGCTCATTTGGTGGGGAATCTTCCATGAAGAGTCTGCCTGTATTTGCAGTATAGATACAGCTAGCATGCATTCTTTGTTTGGCTTGCATTCGAAGTGAGCTTATCCTGAGGATGCTGCAATTTTTGAAGTCTGTGAGCATTAAATACTGTAGCTTATTTTAGTGTGTGTGGATAGTTATAATTAAGGGAATTTGCAAGTAGAAACTTTGTTTAGGCTATATGTGCAGAAATAACACCATACAGATTGAATTCTAAAGATATACACACATTTTTATATGAAAATGTGGCTGAACAGTTAGGAAAGAGGTTGGATAGATATAAACATCAAACGGGGGTGAGGGAGAAGCCCTCCAACTGTATCCACAAACAAGAGAAAAGGCATTATTTATTATGTATTCAGCAGGATCAAGCAGGACAGAATCATGGAATCGTTGAATAGAATCATCTAGGTTGGAAGGGACCTTTAAGATCATCAAGTCCAACCATCAACCNGCCGGGCAGCTTTCCAGCCACTCTTCCCCAAACCTGTAGTGCTGCATGGGGTTGTTCTGACCCAAGCAAGTAGCAGGACCTGGCACTTGGCCTTGTTGAACCTCATAATATTGACCTTGGCCCATCGATCCAGCCTATCTGGATCCCTCTGTAGGGCCATCCTATCCTCAAGCAGATCAACACTCCCACCTAACTTGATGTTGTCTGCAAACTTACTGAGGGTGCACTCGATCCCCTCATCCAGGTCATTGATAAAGATATTAAACAGAACCGGTCCCAATAGCAAGCCCTGGGGAACACTGCTTGTGACTGGCTGAGAACTGCTTTTAACTCCATTCACCACCACTCTTTGGGCCCGGCCTTCCAGCCGTTTTTTTTACCCAGTGAAGCGTATGCTCATCCAAGCTATAAGCAGCCAGTTTCTCCAGGAGAATGCTGTGGGAAATGGTGTCGAAGGCTTTACTAAAGTCCAGGTAAACAACATCCATAGCCTTTCCTTCCTCCACTAAGCAGGTCACCTTGTCATAGAAGGAGATCAGGTTTTTGTCAAGCAGGACCTGCAGAAGCCACGGGACCAAAAAGAAAGAGGTGCACAGTACAAGAGGTGTTTGGTTTGGGGTTTTGTACCTGCTCCCTCCCCTCAGTTCTGTACGCCAGCGATGTGATGGGGACCACTCTGCATTGTTGTGTGCCTGGCAGCTCACCTCTTTAGCTTGTCTACAACCCCATCTGTTTTTACAAAAAGCAGATCTTTTTGTAGGATTCTGCCTGACACCAGGTGGGAGAAGGTCAAAACATCAATAGGGACTATTTTATCACCATTAGGAGTCAAAAGGTGTGATAACTTCAAGGTACATCTTCCTGACCTGTGCCTTCTGCTATCCTGGCCCTCTCTTCCTGATGTAGTCACAATGTATTCCAGGTCAAGCCTTAAGAGCAATATCCAAATCTGCTGAAGAACAGAGAAGACTAAGTTGGTTTGTACTTCATCTGCTGCAGCAAATGTTGGTTGCTGCCCTTCTGCTTTCTTTCACGGCCCTCCCTGTTGTATCTTACGTTAGTCGTGTAGGTTCATGTGGGCTAGATTGCAGCAGCATCCCAAATGTGCCTAGCACTGTGAAAACACAAAGGAATATTGTTCTTTCCACAAAGACACTAGAAAAACAATAAAAGAAAAAAGGGATACAAAGAGTGCTACACCAGGCAGCTATAATGATCAGTGTGTTGATAAATACATTTTTTATTGTTTACATATTTTCATATATTTTTCTGTGCATTCTGCAGGCATGATTAACAGAGTAAACTTCCTTCCTTTTCTCATGAATTCACCCACTCATGTTCCACTCCCTGAGCTGCTTACAAGCTTTGGTTTATTTTATTTACCTTAAAGTGAATAAATTTAAATGAAAAATTAAATAAAAAGGAACTAAGTAAATGATTTTGACTTGCAGTTTCCTGTAGGGTACAGAATTGGGTCATTTGAAGGAATTTAAATTCTTGAATAGGAATAAGTGAAAGGTTGGTGTTTGCTTTCATTTGTCATTTTGCTACAAGTGTAATAAACCCTACATAATGGACTAGGATGTTATTGTTCTCAGATTGATAAAGTCTGCATGGAAAGTACTGTTCAATTCCTTTTAAATTACAGAACTGCGAAATTATAAATAAACTCAATGGAACACAAGAAGTTCTTATGAATTTTATCTCTTTCATTTTACCATGTACAATATCCTGCCCTATATTAAACCACCTAAGGGATGGGCACTGAGAATCAAGAAGTCTGTTACTGTTCCCAGGGCCCTACTCCATCCCTTACTTACTTGTCTTCTTGTTTTTACTAAAACTAGTATCTCTCATCTAGAACTGATGTTGTGCGTGCGCTTGCTTGCTCGCTCTCTCACACGTACACAGACACACGCAGAGAAGACTCGTATGGAAGGGACTTCTACAGGCTCAGCTAGCTCACCTGCTTGCCCAAGGCAGAATCAGCTCCATCTCAACCCTCCCTGACAAATGTTTCTCTAACTTATTCCTCAAACCCCCAGTGATGAACATTTCACAGTCTCCCCAGGCTGTCAATACCGTTGCTTCACAGTTACCCTTATGAAGCTCTGGTGAATGGTAATTCATTCCTACATTTGCCTAAATGAGTAAGAAATTGGTTGTTCATTGAAAGGTGAAATCTGCCTTTGCCCCTGTGCTGGAAAGTGATTGTAGCAAAGACCTTTTTGCATATAAATTTTACATTATCTCTTTCTTAAATGCATATACATTTTCTATATTTCTCTATTAATAGGCATTTATATACACACACACATGCGCATGCACCATTAGCAAGTTGTATGTCAAGTCATATAACCATGATTTATCCATGTAGCTTTTTACTGACGTAACACCTGCAGGTAGATGAAGTGATAGCTTCTCTGGGATGACAATGGGTATGCAGAGTGTGGGCCCTTTGCTGTCTTTTGAGGGATATGGTGAAAACCATATCTCTGTGTAGCATGAGAGTTCTTTCCTGTTTTCTGCCTATTAGCTCATGTATGTGAAATAAATCTAATCTGGAGACTTCACTGCAGGAGAGTGCATGGAGCCTGTGAAAAGATGAGCAGTGCTTTGGAATAGATTCTAGGTCACAGGGTTTTTTAATTTTATTTTATTTTACTACTTAAGATATAAATTTAGAAACTCATTAAAGCTTTGTCCTTATGGATTAGACATACTTAAAACAACTACAGGATTTTCTCTGAAGGGTATGTTAGAATTTGTTGACAAGATTAAGGACAGGCGAAGGGTGTCATCCAAAGCCCACAGAAGTCAGTGAGGAGCTTCACCGACTGTTAAGGGCTTTGGATCAGGGCTTCAGAATTTTACAGGGGGAAGAGCTTATTTTACTTCTTGGATAAGTAATAATTCATTACTACTTCCTAGTAGAAAACATGGGCATTGATTTCCCATAGATTTATGTGTGGTGGTTTATAAGACTAATTTTTATAAATGGTTTCTGTTTGCAGATGTAAACAGTCTCTTACTGCAGTGTCTGTACAACTACCATTAAGCAAATGGTTATTATTAGCAGGTACCCTTTTTAAAATCCAAATATCTGTAAAATGGCAAAATGGGAAAACAAATCCATATCTAGTTCAGATGCCTGAGAAATCTTTGAGAAAATTGGTTTAGAAAGCATCTTAAGAAGATGGACACAGCTGTACAGTTTTCACTATGTAATTCTAAATATAATCCTAAATCCTATTAATTCTATCTATAATTGTATGAAATGAAAAGGAAAATCAGGGATAAATATAACTGTATGGAATAAATGGGTCTATTAAATACATATACATTCTGCATTTAACTTACTTGCCCCGAAACCTTAATTTTAATCTTACCTCAGGTAATAGATCTCTCTAGCAGTTTCTTTTTAGAGTAACACCTTAGCCAAGGGAATATGAAAATTATAATCTTGAAGTCCTATTTCTGGAGATTTATAACTCAAACATTGAAACATGTACTCTCAGGTGAATTCTGCTGTGTGAGGTCTCTGGTGTCCTGGCAGGGAAGTTTCGCTATTCCATTAACTGCTCTTTGGGTTGTATGAGCTCCTCAGAAGGGGCTTTTTTGAATTCATCTTTGTGTGGGGCAACAGTAGGGGAGGGCAATTGCATGGTGCCCTGGCAATACTGTTGCTTTTCAGGCTCTTCACCGTTAAGGCCTCAGCTGAGAATGCGGTTACAGATGGGAAATGCTTTGACTGTTGAGAGCCCAGTATTCTGGTCTGAAGAATGATTTCTGAAATGCAGAGATGTCTGTCCACCTTGTGCACTTGAAAGCTGTGGCTGTTTTCTGATGTCATCCCTTCCCCACTATATGTTGTAATGTAACCTGTTGTCATAACTTACGGAAGAGAGCAGTTGCTGAGAGCTATAGCACCCAAATAACTCTGAATGAGCAAGTGTTTCACTGCATTTTAAGTGTCCCTCATTTACCTAATACATTTGTAGACCCTCATGCAAGAAGTTATTTTAGTAATAATTATTTATTAGATTCTTATAACTGTTCTCTTTTGCCTCAAGGACAAGGAAGTCCTCTTAGTTCTGTGTGAATTGCAGCTGCTGATTTGTGCTCTTTTTCTTTTAAGTGCTGAAAGGGTCGAGAGCCTGACAGAGGCGGTTCTTCTCACCAGCACTTCTTTTGGAAATACCTTTTTCATTAACCCAGATAATATGGGATCTAGCTTCTTGGATGTATCTAAATATCTAGGTACTGAGGATTGTATGTGCTAGCGATTGAATGGGGAGATAATTTTGAAATAAATTGGGATTTCTTGAGGAAATGGGTTTTGTCCTGGGAGCTGTGATACAGGGCTAAACCTTTGTACTCTTAATGCCAACTTTGAGCATACGTGCAGGATTAGGTCCTGAGTAAAATGAGCTCGGCATGAGTAAAGATAGCAGATCTGATCCTTACTTACATTTAATAAAAAACCAGCTACTTTAAGTTGCCCTTAAGAAAACCTTATATTGAAACTCTGGATATATGGTGGCTATTGCTGTAAACACATTATAAACTGATAGACTGTTTTGTGAAAGTAAAAATTACTTCCTGCAAGTGCTTTACTGTTTACTACGCTTTTAGTTAAGGGGTATAAAACATGTATGTGATGCTATTTTCATGAAACTTATTTTTTATTTAAAGTATCTATTAATCTCTTCTTAATTATTCATGTCATTTAAATTTTACATGTTACTGCCACTGTAAGAAACAGTGTACTGTCATGTATTGTACTTCAGGGCAAGGTTACGACTCAGTCATTATGCGTTATATCTGGATTTAAGAAACAGAACAGTCATGAATCTCAATTCTCTCTCGCTCCTTTTGGCTTTCACATCTGTTATGGCTTTAATGTGAAATACCTGCAAACTGCACAGTTTGGTCTGATGTAAATTTAAAGAATTGTTTAAGCAGTTTACATCTTATATACTCATTTTGTTTCAGTGAGCTTTTACATCTCCATATAATTAAGAATTTTTAAAAGTCTTGAGTTTTCATGTGACTACTGAAATCAAGAGGTATTTTTTCCTAGTGGCTTCAACGGTAACAGAGCTGGCACTTGGCTGCCTTTGAAAATCAGACCCATAATTTATTAAACAACAAATCACTGTCAGCATTTACAGTGGATTTACAGTGGATGTCAGCATTTACAGTGGGTATATATAGCATTTACACTATAAATATACCCATTAGTTTAATCATTACAGAAGTGGAAGAGTTACTGTTAGCTTCAACTGGGTCACTGCTTGGCTGCCAGCCAAGGCCAAGCTGTTTTGGGTAGCTGCAGCAGGCTCTTTCTTAGGGAAATTTGTCTTGACGGCATGTAGTTTACTCAGTGACTGTATATCAGACCAGACAGTACGGCAGCTCTGCTAGAATAGGCAGTATGCAAACACATAGTATGAGGCAGTCCCTTTTACTGAAGGGGTTGCCATTGAAAGAGGGAAAGAGAGAAATGAAGTGGTCCTGTGATTGACAAAGAAAATCGTGTCTCAACCTGGAATTAGCACCCATGTTTCCTGATGCTGGCAGCAGTTTTTGGTCTTGGGGCTGACTCCCCTGTCACTTCAGTGGGGCTGTGCTTCTTGACACAAGCTAGAGTTCCTCTTACAGTGCCTAGGGCAATTATTAATACAGTATTTGTATAGGAAAATGCAAATACATGTACATATTTGTATGGTATCTACATAACTTGAAGTGAAGATCAAATTGTTATGCTTTCACTGAGCTGAATGCAGGTGTTCTGATAGTGGAAAGAACCACAGAGAAGAGCAGTGGATGTGCTGCAGCAGGACTATACAAAACATGCTGCTGTATAAAACGGTTACTGTTCTGTGCTGGTGGAATTCACTTCTTAGCATTCTGTCTCTTCAGGGAGCCCAAGTCAATGCGTTTAAAGAAAAGAGTACAGTTTTGGATTTAGTAGTCTGAGTTCCAACCTAAATCCTGCTGTATGTGTCTAAATCTGTTTTAAATCTAACTTGAAACCATAGACGTGTAGGTGGTAGAGGCACGCTGTGGTAGGCGCATATATGTCTCTCTTAAAAAACATCACTTGGTGTTTCAAGGGCAAATATGTCAGGTTTCAGACCCTCAGGAAGAGCTGCGGCTCCACTGAGTTCCCCTTTGTCAGAGGCCCAGCAGCTGTGGGCAAGACATGTTTTCTGATTGTTGACAACTTTGGTGCAGCTGCAACCAAATCCTTAACTGACAGCATGTCCTCTAGGACGGCTTCGTGGACAGTCTGCCATCATTTCAGTCACTGACTTCACATCTACTGTAATTTAAAGACGCTTTTATGGGTTTTTTTTCTAAAAGGGAAGCTGGAAAGTGTTTATGATTTTCTGACACAGAAGCCAGAGAGAGAATAAAGAATATGGAACTTGTCCTGTATTTTTAGGGAAAATTGCTTCTCTTCACACCTGCTTGCGTTGAATAATTCAAATAAACAACTCAGGACCAAATTTTCACTCAGCCCCTGCACGTTATAATCTTATCCATACAGCTTCCCATCATGGCTCTTTAGGATGGGGACATTGTTTGAACTGTTTTATTACAGGAAATATGCCATGAACATAATATATCTTAATGTTCATGACATTTATGACGCTTTCAGAATTAGAAACCTTTGAAAGAAAATGCTCTAAGTACTTTCTTCCCATGGAGGTAAGTCAGTGAGTGAATGCTCTTTGAAATGAGCTGAGGAGAGCTCCTCTCTCTGGAGGTGGGAATAGGCCCCAGAAGTAGAAATATGGGCAATTCCCATTTTGGAAGGAGCATTTAAAGGAGAGGATTTGTTCAGGGTCCCTGTGCATGCAGCTTGGCCCACCTACATGATGTATATGGGACAGACAGAGAGACACGCGATGGGGCTGGGCAGATACTACCAATCCCTGAAACTGCAGTAAAGGAGGCCCTTTGTTACTTTATTCTCTTTTTATTCCTTCCACACTATATAGCACCAAGTTCTTATAATTCCCATTTGGAAGGGTTATTACTTGCTCCTATAACAAAAGAGGCATGGTAGGAGCAGATACACGTGAGGACAATTGCTGAAAACACCCCTGCAAAGCTCATGGACATTGGTGTTTGAAAGGTGCACATGCCTGATGCTCAGTGACAGTTTCCAAGCTGAAACTTCTGAGTTGGGCAGAACTCCAGTCTCTGAGAAATGACTCTTGGGTCTGTGGCTGCCTGCAAAGGAGGATGCAGAGAGACAGTCAAACCGGCAAAAATACAAATGACAGGTCAGACAGGTAAAAGAAGTGACAAACTATGTTATGGCCAAATACAGGCCCTTCTTAGGCTAGTATTAATCTGAAAAAATAGCAAAATTAAGCCTTCAGAATGAAGAGGCACGCAAAGGAGATTTTTAAATCGATCTTGGCTCAGATTATGTTTTACTAAAATCATTCATCCACCCTTGAATGTCCTAAATTACAGCTATGTGACAAGTTCAACGTCTGAGAGGAAACTGTTGGTTGAAAATGAAAGTGCTGTGACAACACTGGGATGGAAATACTGGTGTGCAGAACGGGTGTTACTTATCTGTAAGTGTTCTCGTACGCACTGCCCTTCTTGGTAAGCTGCATATTGTGGGACTGAGGTTGGCGTAAAAGAACATCTTGCGCAGATCTTCAAAGTGCTCTGATGAAACCTCTGTTTGTATTCAGTGTCAAATATTTCATCCTCCAATACTTTTGTAAAATGCTGAATTAATTGGCAGTAGAGCTATTCTCGCAGCAAATACAAGATCTGCGGCATACTAATATTCAATGGTACATATTTTTTAGAGGTTAAATATAGCTATATAATAATTCAAAAAGTTTCTGTGTGTATGCTAGCACTTTGAAAAAGGCCGTAAATGGCACACTTGAAAATGGACTTTTTTCACTCTTCTGAAACTTGTCCTCTGACTTTTCTTTGCGACAGTATCTAACTTCATTTGAACAGTATTTTTGGGGTTTTGTTTGATTTGGGTTTTTTTATTATTATTATTTAAGAAAAGTTTGTATCGCATAAATAAATCTTAATCTTAAATCTTCATTCATACGGCCTCAATCTTGCTGCCTTTTTCAAAGTGTATTTGTTTTCTACAAGTTCTCCAGCTGCAAAAATATACAATGTGAATGTCTGCCCCAGGGTCAAAATGATGCTTCTGAGTGTGAAATTTGACAATGTGCATATTTATCCAGCTGATAAATATGTCAAATACAAGAGACGTATTTGACAAGAAGATAGGAAGCAAAATTTTGAGGACATGGAGGCATATATCCACTCTTACTGTTTTCCGTGGGCTTTCAGCTATTTTTGTTGGCGTATCTCTTAAGTGTTCAAGGTGATAGCTCTGTTGACGGATATGAAGATGTAAGGAAGTTGCATTGTGTGGAAAATTTTAATTTATTCGCAGTCTCATAAATTGTCAGACAATGACAGTAGTACAAATGGGATAAAAGTTGAAGACTTGTGATCTTCAAGTAAAAGACTAAAAGCTGAGAAAGACTTAGGAGTTTGCTAATTATGATTACCTTCATGAAGAGAGAAATCATATTTAAAAACGTGCATACATCATTTGTTCTAATGTAATAAGCAAAAGTAATATATTAAAATAATTTTATTGGGGGGAAACAGTAATTAACCTATCCTGTTACCATGAAACAGATTTTTTTACTAGAGAGAGTTCTGCTGGGGATAGCAATCTTACCTTTGATTATGTGCTATTACATTATGAAAACTGCGGTTCAGTCAAACTCATCTTTCATTCAACAGATTTTCAATTTAATGTAGTATAAGCTTATTGAGCTTAAACTTGGTATGAAGATTGCTAAAGGTGACATTTCAAATAAACAATTTTTCTGCACAGCAAAGCTAGAACAAATGAATGACATGAGAAATAATCTTACAGTTAAGAAATATGACTTATAAAATTTGGGTATTTTGAATAACAAGATCCCTAATTTCTTTTACGCTTGATTAACTTTTATAGTGTGGTTCACGGGGCCAGGAAGACTCAATTGTAGTGTGAAGCAACTCACCATGCTCGGTTACACTGAGTTCTTGGTAAGAACTGTTTAAGGTCTCTTAAAGCCTGTAGCAGCAAGAGCAGCAGGTGAAAGCCAATTATTGGTGAAAATGTAAACTTAACAATTAGCAAGTAAAGACTAGTGGTTAGGAAATGACTCTCACATGAGGAAAATATATACCAATCCAATAATATTGATTCCAGGCAGCTGGCGAAGGAAAGGAGACTGTCCTGGGAGAGCTGCCCCAGCACTGCTTTGAGTCTGTAACTCACATGGTGAAGCTTTTTTTACAACTGGGCAGGGGGTGAGGGGGAGTCCAAATTTGTCCTTAGTGTTGGTCCCGACTTCGGATGTTTAAACTGGCTAATACGCAAATTCTGCAAGTGAAGACTCATGCCTCCCCTAGGTCTTATGCCCATCAAGTTATGGGCAGCATTGCCAGAGAGCAGCGAGTGTGCAGCTGAACTACTGCTGAATTGCAGAGAGGGGATGCAGCAGCCTACCTGAAGCATATGTATCAATATACATACATAATGAAATATCAAAAGTATATAAGTATACTATTTATCCATCTATCTCTGCCCAGGAGTACAACTAAACTTTGAGCAGGTCATACACCCCTTTGCTGGGTGCACTGTGTTCACCTGGTTGTGTGTGCAACACAGGCCAGCTCCTTCCTTTCTGCCTTGGCGTGATCTGTGCCCAGCTGAGCAGTGGGCTTGGCCGGACTCGCGGTTTGTGCCCACTTATGCTGCGTCTTAGTTTGTGTGTGCTCTGATATCAGTCATCTCTAAAGTTATATGACCCATTTTTCTGCACTGTAAAAACGGAAGCTTTTAGTGGCAATACACCCTGCCAGGGGTGGCAAAGCAGCTGATCATAAAGATACACATCAGCGAGGGGAAGTAGAATTTAAACTCCCTTTTAATTTTTGCTGAGACATTAACTGGGAATTATGAACCAGCACTGTTTAATGAAATACGTGGTCTTTAATAGATTGTGGGGGTCTGTGCTTAACATGTAGGACAAAGTAAGTGGTGTATCTGATTGGATTAGTGGCAAATTTAATCTAGTGTATGACACTGCTGATTCAACAGTCTTTTTTTTTGTTTTTCTTCTTTTTTTTTTTTCTTTTAGGATCAAAGTGACTTTGGCTTGATATGTGATCTATTCAATGCACTAAATTAACTGTATGCTGTATGGGTTTGATCCATTATTTCCATGGGGAAAGGAATATAATTTAAGAAGGTCGCAATATACAGTATGGGAAATTACTTGTTTTATAGTGTGGGAAAGCTTTTTTGTGACGTGAAATTTCTCCAAATGTGATCCCCAAGCTGTAAATAACTTGCAAAGACATTTCCCCAGAATATCAGCACTTACTACGTAATTTGTGAAAACATGTGTTTTCCATGATATTTTCCAAACCTGAATCCAAAGGACAAATATCCTTTTTCCTGTAAAGGCATTTATCTGAATTGGCAGATTTGATTGAATGTTCTTACAAGATGAAGATAAAAGACTATGTAAATATGTTGAGCATGGGCTGAATTTTAGTCTTGCCTTTGTGGGAGAAGTATCTTGCGACTTCATGAATATTTTTAAAATTGAAAGTCGAATCGCAACTGTCCTGCATTAGTCCTAGGTCAGTGTGTTAAACTTTTTAAGTGATGTGTCCCTGATTAAAGACCGGGAAAAGTGATTTGGATCTTAAAGCAGTACGTGTCTATGATGGGTTGTCCTGTTCCTTGGAAATCCCTGAGATAGGTCAGATCTGAACACCTGGGGATTATGGACTGAGGCACCTTTACAAAATTCATAGAAATGGGCGTTTCTACATGTCCAAATGTCAGCTCTGGGCACAGTCACTCCAGGTAGCCTTATGGCATGTTCACTTACCATTACTGCACTACTATAGAGTTGAGCAAGAGCACTTGCTGATGTGCTTTGGAGAGAAACAGAGTTTGTTTTCAGTTAGAACTGTCATTTCTGCTGGTAGTTTTACTCATATGTGTGAACATTTATATAGAAGTGGGGAAAAATGGTTTGCGGATGAAATTTCTGTATTGATCAAAATGCCAGAGATTAGATCTGGCTAACGCTTGCTAAAAACACGTTGTGCAGTTGCAGAGTATATGCTTTTTTTTTTCAGCTTTCTATGTGTTATATTGAGAACTCAGGATAGAAGAGTCGCCGACTTCTGTTTTTTACACTGTTGACTAGAGTTGTTAAATATCTTATGTGCTAGCACAAATATTCTTAATAAAACAGAGTAAAATATAACTTTTGGCAGTACTGCAACTATTGTTGCAGTAAGTGGTACTTGACAAATGTGCAGTCATAAGAGCTTTCAAGAAAAAACACTTTCAACTTATTTTAATGTATTTATTTTACAGTTCTGGAATGTACATAGTTGCCAGCTGAGGAAAGAAACTGGTTAGGCGGCACCATCAGTGGATCTTATTTGGGCTTTGACAAAAGCTAGTAGAGAAAAGTAGGAATTTTGATACTTCATAGTGAGCATTTCTGAAACAAAATTGGCTATTGCTGTCATTTAACATGTTCAGTGGCAAATGCTTTGATGCTCAAGGGATTGTAGACTTTCTTTGGAGGTAATGTATGACTTGAAGAAAACTGTCTAGGAAAAAAAAAATCACTTCTTTTTAAGTTTACAGGGAATTTTTTACCGTAACATAAGAAACATTGTGTTTGTTTTAGGACTAAGGCAGTAAAGATAAGGTGATTTTCTGAAAATAAGTTTACTGATTATTACTTAGTTCCTCTGATTTTACTTTTCAAAACAGGTCTGCATTCCTCTGACTTCCACAATAAGAGATCTGTCTCGCTTGTTAGTTCAAATTGAGGTCAAGTTTCCTCTCTCTGTCTCTGCCTCCCTCTCTTTCTCTTTTCGATTCTGCAAGCTTCAAACCCAAGTGTGAGTCTATCCTGTAACCTTTTTCTAATCAAAAGATCCAGTCCTTTTGAGACCTGACCCTTTAGTCTCGTATTCTTCTAAGATAGTGCAATAACTTGCACATTGGTGCTTAACACAAGTATAAGCATTTTCATCAAAATAGAAAATGCCCTGGGTAAGGATAGTAATCAACAGGCAAATCTGGAAGTTGACAAAAGGTTCTTCTCATTACTGGTATTTCTTGTAAGAAAAGCTGGTGTCTGTTCAGTGACCAGTCTGAAATAAAAGGGTGGTCTTTGATCATTTATTGCCCTGGAGCAGTGTCCTGGTCACAGGATCATCCATGTTTGGTGTCCATGCTTGAAGTTCTCTGTGAGGACAAAACCAGGAGAAGCTCAGGGGCAGATCAGTCTTACAGGAAATGATGTTGCTGCATGTTGTACCTCTTCTCTGTTCGGCTGAAAATGGTGCCCTCAATTGTAATAGCATTCAGTTGTGTTTAGATAACACTCTTGATGTTTAGGTGACTGTTGTGGTTTAACCCCAGCTGGCAGCTAGAACCGCACAGCCGCTTGCTCACTCCCCCTGGTTGCGATGGGGAAGAGACTCAGCGGAGTAAAAGTGAGGAAAAACTCATGGGTTGAGATAAAGACAGTTGAATAGGTAGAGCAAAAGCCACACACGCAGGCAAAGCAAAACAAAAAGTTCATTCACTGCTTCCCATCAGCAGGCAGGTGTTCAACCATCTCCAGGAAAGCAGGGCTCCATCACGTGTAACGGTTGCTTGGGAAGACAAACTCCATAACTCTGAATGTGTGTCTCCCTCCCTTCCTTCTTCTTCCCCCAGCTTTATATACTGAGCACGATATCATATGGCATGGAATATTCCTTTGTTCGGTTGGGGTCAGCTGTCCGGGCTGTGTCTCCTCCCAAATTCTTGTGCTTCCCCCAGCCTACTTGCTGGCGGGGCGATGTGAAGAGCAGAAAAGGCCTTGAGTGCATAGCAACAGCCAAAAACACCAGTGCGCTATCACACTATTCCCATCCCAAATCCAAAACATAGCACTACACCAGCTGCTAGCAAAAAAAGTTAAATCCATCCCAGCCATGACAGTGACACAGGGATAAATGTTTTGTTAAAATGTTGTCCAGGCAACTCTAATTTTTTTTACTTACAGACTCCATCGTGGTTACCAAATTTGTACAGCTGGGTAAGTCTGGTATAACACTGTTGAATCTTGGGCTTTTCCTTTTTCTCTGATCATGGGAAGCAGCCCTTGGAGTCGGGGTTCCTGGGAGTGTGGGTATTACTGAGATATCCAGAGTTTGCCCCTTAGAGCAATTTGAGTTAGTTTATAGAAAACCAAAACGAAACAGAGGTATCAAGAGTGTTCTCTGCCTGTCTAAGAGCAGGTAACAATTCCCTTTGTGGGAAATACAGAAACCAAATCCTTCTGCCCATCTCCAGTATCAAATGGCAGCTTGGCACTCTGATCAGTGAAGTTAATGCTTCATAGCATCCTTGTATCATTTACTAAAGGAAGTACTTCATTCAAACTAGAAAAAGCCCTTGGCCTTTTAATAACCTCCCTCTAGTCACCACATGTATTCTGCGACTGTAGCACTTTTTTTGCTGTCCTATACACTGTAAATCGTTCCTGTGTGCTGTCTGTGGAGCCAGGCCCCTGGTCATGCTATAACAAATACTCTCAGCAAAACTTAGCCAACTATGTCGACTGCCCCTGCAAGCATTCCCTTAACAAAGAGTGAAAATGAAACTTAGGAATATTGGGAGTCATTGAAGTGGAAGGACTTTATCCACAGACCTGCTTGTAACAAGCAGGTGTGGGAACAGGAAACCGGGGTGGAAAAAATATCAACTCACTACCACTTTCCAACCTATGAAGTGGTTTAGAGATGTGTTAAATGCCTTTTTTTTTTTTTCCTTCTGCCAGTTTGTAACAGTGGGACAAAAAACCAACACCCCCCCAGCAACAAAAAAACCCAATCAAAACTCAAACCAAAACCCAAAAAACAAAGCAGGCAGTTCCCATTACTGCTATTCTAGTTCCATATGCTGCCCAAGTGCTTTGGTCTACCAAATTCTGTTTGCCTGATGAGATATGATGGAACTTGCTACTCCACTGGAAGAGTTCAGTTCCTGCCAGCATTGGATCCTGAGTACTCAAGAAAAGGTTATCTCAGCTGTCTGACAAAATGCCATTTTCCTTGGAAAGTGCAGGCTGGCTCGGCTGTGCTGGCGGCTCTCAGCAGAGAGGCATGTAGCGTTTAGCGGCTGCTCTGCCTGATAATTCTCTTGCTGCTGTTGTTGTTGTGGAGCTTCATTGAAATGTGTTTATGCTACAGGAAAGGCAAGCTTATAATTTTCCTGAGCTCCTGGCGTGTTTCCAGAAAGAAGTTGTTTTGTGTGTCAACTGTTTCTGCAGTCAGTATGTCGTAATTGCTGCTATTAGAAGAATGGGAGGAAAGGAGATTCCATTTATTCTCCAGTCCCATGCTTTGAGATTTCTTCTGTTAGTCTCCGTTAAGACTGGAAGTTTCTGTTGAATTTGTGAGCAAAGGTCTTTTTCTCAACCTTGCCTTCCCCATGGCCAGTAGCACAAGCCCTGCACAAAGCCTGCCCCTAAACTGTAGTCCTTGGTTTCTGCCAGACAGGAGCTAAAGGCAGTTGTCTGGTCAACTCTGATGGAGGCCAGGTAGTTGTTACCATCTAGGAAATACCAGTGGGTTGCTGGGGGTCATCTTCTGTGTAAGATTTCTCGCTGTATTTAGGGACTGTGGTAACACTTAACTGTAGCATGACAAATCTTGGTGCTACAGTACCTATTCCTGTATGCCCATAGAAGCAGGTGGATGGGGGAAGCATTGCGGGATGTCCTCTAGTGGGTGGTTTGCCAGCTGGGGCGGATGGGGTTCCTTCTTGTGCGCAACGGGATGTAAACGAAACGATGGAAGGTAAGTGATACAGGTTTTCTCCTGCTGTTTCCGTAGGTGAACATGAAAGCAGGATTGTCCTGATGAATGGCAGGAAGTAATGCAGATGGATTGGAACTGATTGTCAAGCTTCACAAAACCCACAGAAATAGAGAATATAAACCTCCTGCAAGTATTTATTACTACAGATCTTATGTTTATGTCCCAAGTCACATGAAAATGTTGTTCATAAACTTAATTTTCGTCCAATTGCTTTCCCATTTTTGCCAAAATTTTCTGTAGATTAAAAAGCCCACAGCCTTCTTTTGGCCGTATCCACTTATATCAGTGAAAAGGAAACCGGGCATTCCTGGAATTATTCTCAAAATTCCTTTGTCTCTGCAGGGCAGGAAGCCAGACGGCATTGTTTTAATGGCCTTTCTCTAGCCTTAAACCTCTGAGGCTGTCTATATTTCTCAAATTTTCTTCAGAAATTTCAGGATGCTGTCTGCATTTTGTTATAGCAGCTACCCTGACAGCTCATTTATACACTTATTCTACCTTCTTTGCCCTCAATACTATAGTATCTGTGCTCATCCCTGTGTAATAAAATAGTAGGTAGTCATGAGGGAGGATGAGGGGAGATCTTATCACTCTCTACAGGAGGTTGTAGCGAGGTGGGGGTTGGTCTCTTCTCCCAAATAACAAGTGACAGGACAAGAGGAAATGGCCTCAAGTTGCGCCAGGGGAGGTTTAGATTGGATACTAGGAAAAATTTCTTCACCAAAAGGGTTATCAAACATTGGAACAGGCTGCCCAGGGAAGTGGTGGAATCGCCATCCCTGGAGGTATTTAAAAGACAGGTGAACGTGGTGCTGAGGGCCATGGTTTAGTGGTGGTTTTGTCAGTGTTAGGTTGATGGTTGGACTTGATGATCTTAAAGGTCCCTTCCAACCTGGGTGATTCTGTGATTCTATGTTTTGTTGTCTTTTTAACATGAATTGCAGTGGTCAGATGTATGTAATATAATCAGATTTGTAATTTCCTCCCCTAACTGTTTTATTTGTAGTTTTCCTTCCATTTGTAGTTACAGTCACGTATGTCTTCTGTTGCCCAGAACTCTGGGAATAATTATATCTTTTTGTCTTCATTCTAGAAAGTCTCTGGAGTTACAGTCCTAGTTTGCAGCTGCTGGGAGACTAAAACGTTGGTATTTTTTATTTTTCTAGAATTTATTATATTTCACAACATTATTATGTTTCAGTTTTAATATTAGTGTTAATCAGAAAGACATCATAAGTGTGACTGTACCGTACCACCTGCTCAGGAAATATTCAGCTAAGCAGCAAAAATCTCTTTTCTGTATTTCTGTCTGCTGAAGGAGCAAATTTTGTCCTTGTAATCCTATAAAAAAAGCCTTCAGAATGTGGCCGGAATGAAATCCTAATAACTCTAAGGCAAGTAGTGAATAAAAAGACTCTCACCTCACACACGTGTGCGCACACAAACGTGTGCACTCCTGATTTTTGAGGTCTGTCTCGTTACTCTCTGTGCACAGTGTAGCGTAAGAGGGACCTGATGCTGAACGGGGCAAGAAAGGGGCCTTGGGAGGTCACATAGCCCCTCTCCTTGTGCTGGGGCAGAAGGGATAGTAATGAGTTGCTTTGCGTAGATCTCAGCGTGAAGGACCTGACAGTTTTCAAGAGCCTTTGTAACCAAAAACCTTTCTCAATTATTTATATGTTTGGGGAGAGGAAATACGTAAATTGCTTTCCCATTAGTGAAGTAAGCAGGAAATAAACAGAGGAGACCTTGTTTAAAGTATTTGTTTTGTTCCGATGATGTAGATAAGCAGCTGTGAGAGCTCTCAAGTTTGCTCCGTGAATCATTCTAAGCTTTGTCTGGATGCCGAAGCCCCTTGTACAACTGAACAAAGCACTATATCCCTGATTAAAGAAATGCAGATGATTTAAAGACTTGCAGAATTAATGCAACTGTTTGTTTACCATTTTCAGTTTCTCGAGTACTTCCTATATTTGACTGATTTTGGGCCTGTTGAATTAAATGGTACTTGAAACATAAAAGGAGAAGGTGCAGGGGCAGCCAACAGCAGTGTGGCATCATTTCATGCTTAAGAGAGAGCTCAGAGTGAGACACGTAGATTCAGAAATGGCCTTGCTGGGTGGCTGGTGGCAATGTTAGCAACAAAGGTGTATGGGTGGTTCTGCAGAAGACTTACCGTCCTTTATTTAGGGAGGCTTTGAGATATATTTGAATCTTTCTCATCAATGTTTTGGAAGTGTAGTAAAGGGAAAGCACTTCATTCGTCTCTTCGATTAGGAAGATGATCACATCATATTAAAGCTCAAGGATTAGCTTCACTAATACTGGTAAAAAGTCACCTCACTGGAGGGGCTCCCAGTAGGACAGGCAGTAGCATCCTAAGGGAGCTGCCACATCTGCTGTGCCGACACAACCTATACGGGATCACTGGAGAAATCAATTACACTGACCAGGAAATGGGCAGCTGGTTATTGAACATGCTGCCTTAGGAAATCTCAGCTGGTTTTGCTATGAAGGCATTGCAGATACACTGCTAGCAGAAAGGGAGAGAGAGCACAAGGGGGCTCAGCCACCATTTGCAGGGTCTGGGAGGTATATAGTTATACAGTCGTTAAGTTGATAGCTTTAAGCAGATGAATGTGTATAGTGCAGCCTATCAGTACTGATATGTGCTGTGCTTTGTTACCTGTGTTTGAGAGTACTTTTAAATTATTAGTGTCTTAATCAGCATCATGTTACTATAATAGCAGCATATTATGTTTGCAGTGAAATAACTGTGAAAAGGGACTGAGAAACCAGAAAGCTGTGTGTATGTGGTACATGTGGTTTCCTCTGAAGCCCTGATAAAACATAGGTTCCCATGTTTCATGCCTCTCACAAGTGTTATTTTTCTGAATCACTTAATGATATGTGCTTATATTTGTATACTTTCACAAAATAAAATGCAGTCTTTGATTAGTTCTAAGGCCCAGCAGCAGTGTAGGATACAGCTGTAGAGATCTCAAGGAAGGCAGGAAAGGCAACGAGGCAGGGAAAAATGCAGGCTCAGGGTAGAGAGAACCATATGCCTGACCACATGAATGGGGAAATGCGTAAAAGGTGCCTAAACCCTGTCCCTGGGAGAGCTTGTATGCTTAAAGTGCAACGTGGCAGGGCTCAGCATGCAGTACCCAAGTCCCCTCTGCCTGGCGGTCAGTATCTCGGATGTGATTCTGTAGAAGCAATGACTGCTGAGAGTCTCACTGGAGTAATCATATAACTTCAGCATCCTGTCAGGACCCCAGAGAGTGGGTCAGATCTCCAGAAATTAAGGAAATAAAGAGGTGAAGCTGGGGCAGGATCCTGCATTAGGTTGGGTGCCCAGTCTGCTCTGGGATGGGCATCTCTATGCCCCTGAGGTCAGGTTTGTTTGACATATCTAAAAGATGCAGGAGACATCTACAGAGGTTTTCAAAGTGCTGAAGTAGTTTAGTAAGGTGCAT
Source organism: Burhinus bistriatus (assembly GCA_013397275.1). NCBI lineage: Eukaryota > Metazoa > Chordata > Aves > Charadriiformes > Burhinidae > Burhinus > Burhinus bistriatus. Next base: position 67,632 of record VYXH01001386.1, on the reverse strand, counting down.
ATTTCAGCTGGAGATGAATATTTAAACTGATTCCCGATTTCTGAGATCTGTCTTGGGGCTTTTCCCTTCCAGAGATTTTGTCTGGAGATATGGATGCTCTAGCTGAGGAGGAAGCAGCCCAGGCTCTCGAGTTATGTGGCCTGACAGACAGGCTATTGGAGATGGAGTATCTACAGGTACTGACATACTTGCACTGACAGATTTTGGCTTAAAATCCATGTCATTTGAATACTTCTTTTTATTACTCCCTTCCACCATCGGGCCAAAAAAGTCTTCCAGAAGAGATGGAGGCTATACAGACAGCCTTCACCTCTGGTATTGTGTAGCTGCCAGCATGAAATGGATAGTTAATTTTTGCTCAGAATTAGGTTCTGTGCTGAGATTGCCAGTGGAGTCATTTTACAAAATGGTCATCTTTCCTGCTTCAAATGTGACCAGGCTCAGTAGGGACGGAGAAGGCATTATTATATGATGGCTCTTCAATGGGCTGTGGGAAGCAAGAGGGTGGTTTCAGTCTAGAGGACATATTTAATCTTGCAACATCTTTTACTACATTTAATAGCCTGTCCTATGTCTTAATCGCTCTGTGTAGAGAAATTAATCCTAACCCCTCTTTCATGCTGATAATTTTGAATCTGCACTGTGTTTGCTCACATTAGCCTGTCTTCGTCTGGCAGTTCCCCAGCTTCTGCTCTTGCCTGATCATGGGAGTGCTCCTCATCGCTCATCCATAGAGATGGGTAATTGTATAAATCTAGCTTCTCTTTCCTTCTGAGTCCTGCTGTTTTCATAGTTTTCCCTATCGTGTTTCCCAGTAAATATCCATCCTGTAATAATACACTCAGGATTTTGGGGAGCACATTCTCCCACTTCTTTTTGGGTGGGTGGAGTGTCCCCGTGCTGCGGTGGTGACCTGCTGGAGTTCGTGTCTCCTGCTGATGCTCTGCCTCTGGGAGGAGATGCAGCACTGCTGCCAAGTGCTCATTGCTGCAGGGACTGGCCGCTCAGGCTGGTATCTCAGTCCTGCAGGCAGCTTGCCCTGGGCCAGAGGATGCCTCCAGGCACATGGAAATGCTGGACGTTTTGACGCCTTTGTTTCTAGAGGTGAGAGGCGTGGGTATCCCCTTTGCCCGCTCCACTGAACAATGCGGTCCAGCCCTCCAGGTGGCAGGCACTGTGTGTAGCCACAGGCTCCATGGTGCCTGCCCTTCGAGTGCTACCTGGCATGTCTTATGCCTGAGGCAGGGGTATGTAGCTGGGGGGAGACTGATGGACAGGTCTGAAATTCAAAATTAGACTTCGTGCTCATTAGAAAGTATGATTCATTATTCCAATATGAAATTGTATATTGGCAGAGCTTTTAATGCAGCTAGTAAGACATTCTTGGAAATGTTTAGAGCTCTGGCAATAAACCCAAATAATTTTTTTCCTTCTTCTTTTCCGTTCTGTGGTTGAGAATTGAAGTAAGGACTTAAAGCATCACAGAGAAATATCTCTGCAGTTCACCACTATTTATCAAATACATTTATCTTGTATGTGTATTTGAATAATGATGTCCCTTATCAACACCTCATCATTCATAAAATACTGGGACATGTTTATTTCATAACCACAATACTATGAAAAGACTCTGAGATTTTCTATTACAAATAAAGTGAAAGCTTTCTATAAATACGTTGAATTTCTTCTTTCCTTTATGGCATACAGGCCGTGTACTGACTTGGTTTTCTCCATGAAGGATCATAATGTTTCTTGTGGGTATCTGCAAGATGGGTGTGTGAGTGAGATGGCTGGATGTAGGAGAATTTCTATTCTGTTGCTTGAGTGCTGACTGAGATCAAATGGCAGAACCATTTAAAATTTCTCCTATTTTTACTTTCACATTTAGTTGGGAGATGATGTAAGCAGTAAGAACATCTGGGATATTGGTCTCTTAATTTCCCTGGTTAATTCATGCAGCTTGACGTGTTTTGGTGTGTTTGTGCAGAACTGATTGCCATTGTAACTTTATTTGGTGTTCGGGACATGTGCTTTAATTCTGAGTTTTAGGTTGTGTGAGCTGCAATGGTGACACAATGTGAAGGTTCTTTGTCTGCAGATACTTGTGGAGCGGTAATAAGAGCTGATCTAAATATAGCGTCTTGGCATTCGGCTTGTTTATTCCTTCTTCCTTCTCCTCTCTGACATTGGTTAAGGAATTGATTTCTTCATTTGATTGAGACAGTTATTATCCCTCCTGTGTTTGCTAAATGTAAATGCTACTCTTTTTGTCCAGCATGCTGCATTCTGAAAACCTTTCTGCAGTACAGATTGCTGTATCGCAGGAACACTTAGAAGCAAGGGAAACCACAAAAAAATTGAGAAAAAAAGAAAAAAAAAAAAAAAAAGGTTGTATTAGGGCTGTATAATGCAGTTAAGAAGAGGTTTGCCAAACAGTCTTGTAAGTGGTTGGTTGCCTTTTCCTGATCTTTGACATGACAGGTGTAAACTTGCACATCTAAGTTTAAAAGTGAACATAAAAGACTCCTGAGCGTTATAACAGCTTTTCCTGTACGCCTGAGACAGCAGAGTCTCAAAGATAATAGCTGTATTAAATCCTACTATTTTCTTGGGTTATTATTACGTGATACTTTTCCCCTGAAAACTGGGTGTGCCGGCATTGTTCTGCACATGGGAGATGCTGTCGCCACACTGGCTGTCTGGCAGGGCTTAGGCAAGGCTTCGTGCTGCTGTCTGCACACCACAGTTCACTGTGGGATGCTTCTGTTGCAGGAAACGGAGCGACGGCAGGATTGGAACTGAGCCAAGGAGCTAAAAACAGCATGAGAGAGTAGCCTTACTGCCCTTCTTGCTTTTGTGGCACTGCCTGCTGCCCAAATACCTCTCGAAGCTGCAATTGGATGGTTGTCCAGGTTCTCCGAGGTGAGACTACCTCACTGGAGGCCTCTCTGAGCACGGAGAGATGTAAGGGCTCAGAAAAGGACTCCTTGACACAACTTGCTGTGTGCCGTGGTCTGCAGCCTATAGACAGTAGGATGCAGTCTGCTGCCATACACTTGCAATCCATGGTGACCAGTTTAGTTAATGGTGTACGGAGCTACAGGATCCTCTCCACCCTTTGCCTCTCCATCCAAACTTGCCCCGCATAAAGTCAGAATTTGAACTGTTGGTTTCACTCGCACAAGGAGATGCCTTACCAAGGAGGAAGTGTGTGGGTTGGTTGTTCCTCCACATACTCATGTGGCTATCGATCTTTGTTTTGAGTTTTGGCATCTATGTTGTAGTTGTAGCAAGACAAAGTGTGTCTGCTTAAGTAATGGGAAAGCTTCTATTTCTGCTCTCTTAGGAGCATCATTTGAATTTGGTTTTGAGTCACACAAATAGTAGCCCATGAAAAAAGAGTTTATAGGTTGGATAACTGCCTCCTAAGAAGGCAGTAGATGAACAGAAAAATGATTCATAGGTTTGATCTGATTCAGAATTCCTGGAGATGTAGTTTTCAGTTTTGGCCTGCATTTCAGTCTTCCAAGTGGAAGCCCATGTAATTATCAACTACAGCTTGCTATACCAATACTAAAATTCTCAATTAAACTAACCTGTCTACACTATGTTTCTTCAACATCTGATGATTGAAGCCTGTGAAATACAATTCTACATGATAACAAAGGTGGCTGTGAGCATCTGTGGGGAGTTGCAGTGATGATGAGGGACCTTTACTGCATGTGTTTGGCACCTTGGTCAGTTTGACCCCCTGGTCCTCTGCTTTTTGCACTAATATTGCTGCTACTGGGAAGCTTTATATTTTCATTTATTGTTTTTTCATTTCAATGTAATGCAAATGGTCACTTGACATGGGCACAGCAGAACTGGGAGAAGCTGGAGGTGTCTCTGTGGATGTATGGGGCCATGAAGGTGTGCATGGTTTCACACTGGCCATCTGTTTGCAGGGGACCCAGGGCCTTTTCAGCAAGGGACCTCTTAACAGATGCAAATCAATGCGATCAGGAGGCACTGGTGTAAGGTCAAAATGTCTTTTTGTAGATTTCTTTCTATGTACCAGTAGTGAAACCCTCCCTTATTTATCTCTCTGAGCCAGTGCCCTCATCTACTTTTCCTCCCCTGTTCTCAGGCTTGCCTTTTCCAGTCTTTCATTTGATTTTGCACAGGAGCCCACTGAACACCCCTCCTCTCCTTCTGCTGTGCTTCCAGTCTGGTGGCATGTGCCTGCAGTTGGGGGACACTCCTAATGAGCAAATGAGAGTGCAGTAGCATAGGGACAAACCCAGGCAGTTAAGTAAGTGGAGTCGATAAGGATTTTACCAATCATGAAACACACAAAATCAATACCAGAACAAGTTAGCAGCCAGTGGGAAAGGTTTTAGCAATAGTATAATGGATTTGATTTTCTCAGTTTTCATCAATAACGTGGCAAATGCATTTAGCACAGGCTGAAGTGGAGCTAACAGGATATCAAGCAGGCCAGCAAGAAAAGCTTTGCCATTGTCACCTCTAGCACCAAAAAACCCAAACAAACTAGGGTTAGTGTTACAGCAGACCATTAGCGTGACAGTGTTATCCAGCTGTTAGCAAGAGTGTTATGGATAGCTTCAGAGAAGTAGGAGACAAAACCTTACCTCATCTGACGTCTGATATCATTTTTAGGTACTCCTGTAGTCGAATCCTCTTCCTCTATGAGAGTTTTTTTTAAACTTTTTTTTAAAGTTTTTTTGTAGATTAATTCAACTGGAAATTTTGTTGCACCCTAAAGCTAAATATGCAACAAAATCGCCGACAAATGCCAACCTAAATCACTAAAGTTCTTAAGTGGGAGCTGACCCTATATTTTTAGTAGATTGTGTCACAGGCAGCAATTGGGTGACCTCAGCAAGAGTGAAACCCCTGGCTACTGCCGTAGCAGAGGGATGCCTGCCCCTCGCCATGGGGAAGCGTGTGCACAGCAGCCTGGTCAACCCAGACCTGCTCACTACAACTGCATAACCTACAGCATCAAAGCGGCACTTAAATCCAGACAAATGCTAACACATTGGCAATCCGAGGCAGACAGCATCAATGAATCATTAAAGGCATGGCTAGAGCTGCCTCAGAGCAATAAGAAGTATTTTTTCATGTAATAAATAGATAATTCGTGATTAAAAGCTGCTGCAACTGAGAAAACACTATTTTTATATGAAATCTGTGTAAAAACGTCTGATTACAGAGATAACGTAATTAGCACGTGTCTGTGTGTAATGTGTGCTGAAAAGGGGAAACATGGCACATATTGCCTGAGAAATAAAACTTAAGTGGCAGGGGTAACGTTGCATTCTGGATGTTTGAATTACCATATGTGAGTTTTTTCTTTGCTAGGATTCAGTTTTGAAATGCTCACTGAACTAGCTAAGCTTAGTTAATTGTATTTTTAATTACAGGGAGAAGTCAAGAAGTGCCGGATCCGTAATCACAAGAAATCTCAGCTTGGGGTGGGAGAATTTCAGACAACTGCAATATTGAGAAATGTAAACTCTATCGTAATGCTAATGCTGTGGTGTTCGTTGTCCCAGAACTTTCCGGGAATATATGCCTTAGTGGTAAATAGCTCCTAAACATTCTGGTGAGCTTAATAAAATTTTGCCTTAGGCAAACGTCTTTCTGTCTACATGACAGCACTAATCCTAGTGTCGCTGTGTTACAGGGGAATTCAGCTGCACTTTAATAAGACATTCTCCAGCACTTACTCAATAGGAGCGTTATGTAAGATGTGCAACCGTAATAGAAAATCGTAGAAGACAGGGCTAAAAATGACCTTCAGAGGTCGTCTAATCCTGCCACTGGGAGGCTGGATGCTGCCAGTGTAAACACTGAGCAGCTTCACCAATTTAGAGATGCAGGCGGTGTAAATTTGCGTTAGTGTAAATCCAGCAGTGTGATTTTTTTTTTTTTTTTCCTCCTTATAGTCAAACAAGGTAGCTGAAAGGGGATGGATTGCAGTAATAACATGTTTTAGTCATGAATATTAATATTGAAGTAATTAAATCAGATGACTAGGAATTATAGGACAGGGAGATACTTTGCGTGTCATTGAATCTGCTCACCAGTTAGCACAGAAACCCTTTCATAAACCTATGGAGCTGTCAGTTAATTACAGAAGCGTTTAAAATAGCCCTTGCACAGCCTTGTTTTTCATCTTCCATTTATTGAAAGATTATTAAGTTTTCATTGCGGGATGCTGGGTGTGGATTTGAATGACCAAAATCCGATTTGATGTGTGATTATTATATTCCTGCCAGCACAGTGCAGGAAGAGCAGTAAAACAGATTACTTTCCCTACTGAAGTTGAATATACCTTAACCAAACCTTCATTGCCTTACATCAAAGTATCACTACACATAACGTGCTAAATTCTTTGCTGAGGTAAATTGTTGGTAGTTTCCCTCATTTATACTCTAAGTGTTTAAAATATGCATATCAGGATGTGACGGCTCTCCGGATTCTGGTGACCTCCTTTAGGAATGTGAATACCAAATAGAGCTGAGCCAGTGGAAGCAGAAAATGTTGATGTTAATGGAACCGAGGTGTTGTTTTCATTATGATGAAATTGTGGTTTTCCGTTTTCTGGCTGTGAGGATGTAAGGACCCGCTGCTGCTGCTTCAGAGCAGCCTTCTGTCCAGCGTAGCATCTTCTTTTCATGCTGGCCATAAGTTGATGGCTAGGAATCAAGGCAAACAGTATTACTTTTTTCTTCTAATATCTCCAGCCTTCTAAGTATTTTCAGCTTGGGGGGTTTTGCTCTACTTCCTCTGGGATGTCTGCTTTGCTCACCCACTGTATTACCAGTTTTCTCCAAAATTAAAAGATTCTATAGTGTTGGTTTTTTAACTTCCATAAAGCAAGTAGCATCTTCTGCATTGATGAGTTTATCCTTTAAAGTTAGTCAAAAGGAGGTCTGTGAAATCCCCGTGCTCAGTTTTTGCAGACAACCATTATAATTTGGAATCAGTGTTTTTTAAAAATGCAGAAAAAATGGAATTTTAGTTGTTGAGTTAAAACACTTCTTGTTTTTATATCAGTACTAGAGGTGTTGCATCTCCTACTCTTTCTTTACCTCAAATACTCCTCTGGTCTTTAGATAAAATCCATTCCACCTGTTGTATTGTTCTTGTTACTCAAGCTCATTTGAACAAGTAGAAGTGTAGGTTGAACCCTTGAGGTTTTGCTTTCTGTGGGGTTCTGATCTATTTGCTCTGCAGGGGTAGAGGACCTCAGTCTTTATGAAATTCTCCAGTGCAATCCCACAGTTGCCTGTGAGTTGTAACGCTCCAGTCTCTGCAAAAAAAACAAACCCAGAAAAAAAAAAGGAATTAGAATTTAACGTGACATCCTCAACCATTCCAAAATAGCAGAGGGTAATCTATCTTAAAGAACATTATGAATTACTTGACAGACTGAGATCAGGTGCAGTCACACAAAAATGCATGAAGCCAAGGCACAAATACGCCTTTGGCAGCAACGTAAATGTCTGATAAAGTTTGACATAAGCCCCAAATATCTACTAACTTCAAGAGTGTGGATGTCAAAAGAAAAAGAGATCAGCTATGTAAATATTGATTTCTCTAATAACATGTTAGAGTAACAGATGTGGAGAAAGGGTGGATTGTCACTGAATTTCCCTAAAAGCAAGCTATTACTGTCTCTCTAATAATTTGGAAAAGAATTTTAGTTTCAGCCCTGGAAAAAAGCACCACACGGTGATCACATTTTCAATGATGCTAAGAGCATGGGAAAGTCAAGTAGGGAAGCTCGTTTAGTAGGGATCCATTCCTGAGAATGGAAATTGTTCAAAATCGTTGCTCCCATAGAAGTGCCCGGCCAAGGAAGATGGGAAGGAGCAGAAATAACGTAACCAAGAAGCCCACAGGTGATGAACCTGTTAGTTTGGTTACTCCAGTGTCATGTCTCTGTGGCCAGATCTTTTTTAGATGGGAGCCCAAATTAATTGTCCGTCTATTTTTATTTGAGTATGTTTTTGACCTCAACACAGTTAACAGTTTCTGAGCTATTACCCAGAACATAGTAGTTGAGCTTTTATGGTGTTAATACAGATGCTGTTTTTCCCTGGTTGTGTTCTCGGCAGAGGAAGCTCAGCAGATTTGTGTTTGGAAGTTTATCTATAAGCAGTCTACAACTCAAGTTTAAGATTCTGCAAATGAGGGAGGGCTTTTCTGTGTACTTGCAGCTCTGTGAAAATTAGCAGCGTGAGATGAATCTGTCTGGGGAAGGATAAAACACAAAAAGGTTTTATGACTAATGACATCAGCTAGGGATCATCTTGTTTGCGCAGGTTATGTTTCAGAGCAGCGGTTGCCTGACACACCGTAGCATCTTATTAAATGCTTTATTATAAGACAATGGTAATGTTATGGAAGTGATGCAAAGTTTCTGTACTGCTTTCCCTTTGGGAGACATTTGTTTTCAGCTCTGATACTGATGCTGAAGCATTACTATCATCAGTTCATTCTGCTTCAGTTTTAAATTGCTTAATTGTCTTGTGAAAATTTGCCTGGAATGACAATGGGAGTGGTATCAGGTAACTATTTTCTGGATGGCATTTTAAGATTTTCTCTTTATTTAGAGCTCTTTACTGGTCTCCAGGCTGATTAAGAATAGATGGATCATATAGGCCTTCCCATAAACACTTAAAAGATGAAACTTTTTTTTTTCTTTTTTTAGTTTGGTGACAGTATTTCACTTTGTGTGTTTTCCATTCCTCTGTCTCTTATGTCCTTGACTGGCTTTTCTGCTCATTTTTTCCTCTAAGCTCATAGCATCACAGCATAAATTTATTAACAGATACTGAAATATATATGCATCTCGTTTATATGTCAAGAAGACTCACATAAATAAGGATTTGCTAGATGAAGCCTTTGGTAGATGACCTAATTTCCCATTTTAATCAGATTACAAAAGGAGATTTAAATAATTGTTTGACACTTCAGAAGGGTTAACAGGCGCGGAGGTTTCAGACCAAATCCTCAGCTGGTATGAACTGGCATTGGGAAGTTGTGAACTGACAGCAGAGTTGTGTGATTTGAAGCAGCAGAGATCTCAGCTCTGGACTCCCAACATACAAGTGAAGAAATAAATCTGAGAGGCAAACCTTGCCAAGAGCTATACACCACATGAAGAGCTAATAAATGGTAAAAGAGAAAATTACAACAGACCCAGGGTCAAAGAGAAGCCAGAAGGGAGCTTGCATGAAGTGGGCTGGCGGGCACAGCTGGGAAGTCAGACTTGAGCGTGAAGTCTGAGCCCAAGCTAACATAGCAATGAACTTGTAACCAGTAAATTTAGAAATGGCTAGTGCCAAAGAAAGCACCTACTTTCAGTCCTTCCAAAAAACACAGAAACCATCTTCGGTAGAAAACAACAGAGATGAGATGCGCTGGGAGCTGCTGCCTATGCTAATGGCAATAATGGTGAGGGAGTTTCTATGGCTCCTCCCAAAAGTGCTGCTGCTGGGAAGAAAGCTGATTTGATGGGAGGGACCCTGTCGTATATAGTTAATTGAATAAGCTGTTCATCTTCTAAGTGCTCATCTGAGCTAGGCTTAGTGACTCTCCAGAGATGCACCCATCACTAGCTATGAAAATCCTTATGCAGCAGAGCGCGCAGAACCTCAGATTACCTCTTTCCCTTTTATTGTACAATGCTATTTTTAATCCAGTGTCTTGCTGTGTATTAATCATTTTTGACAAATTACTTCATGTTGTGTAAATTCCCATGCAGTGTCTGTGCGTGCATGTTTTAACCTATTGCAGTCTCATAAGAGCAGTAAGTGACACCTCGTTTCCCATCACCTTTATTTTATGGGCAGGATGGCATGGTGATTTGGTATCAGAGGAAACTGGTGCACAAATTCGTCTGTCAGTTTAAACCAGTAAACAGCTCCTTTGTCAATGCAGCGATGCCCATGGATTCCATACCATGAATCATCAGAGAGATAATTTTACTAGTTACGTGGTAGTATGACTACAAATATGTTACTGGAATTAACATCTCAGAGAAAGCTGAGTGGATCATTGAGTCAGGAGTACATGGTGGGCTACCATCTATATACAAGGAGGTACAAGAGTCGCAGCAGACTTCTGGACCGGGAAGATATCTTTTCTCTTACAGTCAATGAGTGCTAGTTTCTCAGGCATGTATTTCTCTTAAATACAGGACTTCAATAGCAGAAGTTCTGTGTGACCCAAGAAATGTGTGATAAGAAAGCTCTCAGATGCTTTTAGGGATGGATCATGGACCTACTTCTCTTACATTCAGTTCTTGGGAACAGAGCAGACTAGGAGTGACTCATATTCTCCATAATCTACCAAATTGCCTTATGAAGGTCAGTGAGGTTACTTGTGAATAGAGCGGGTAGGATTTTGCTCTTCAACCAAGCCCGCATAGCAAAGCAGTGCTGTGAGAGCGCGTCAAAGTGCAATACCACCCTGGCATGCGTGGGGTGAGGAGCAAGCGCTGCGAGCAGCGCTGTGCCCAGGCAGGTTGTGCTATCAACCAGGCTCAAAACCCTCTCAGGGCCCTAGGGATACACACCTGGGTTCTAGCACAGGCTCGAGCTGTGACCACATGTCTGATCCCTAGCAGAGGCTGAGGCTTGAGCCTCCACACCGGCAAGCTGCTGTACTGCCCGCAGGCAAGATCACAGCTTGTGGGGGTAGGCTGTGTGTGTGCCACCAGACCTCCGCTGGACTGTGTGGAGGGGCCACTTTGACTGTGTCTTTCTGCAGAAGGCCATCTTCTCTTTCTGGGCTTTTCAGTGGTGACTTGGTGGGATAATGCATTACTCTTGCGGAGTATTTCCAAAATACAGTACAAGCTCAGGGAGCTTGGGGGATGGGTTGGAAGAACTCAAGTCTGTGCTGCCTTTCTGTAAGATACCTTGTGTCTGACAAGGGACCACCTTAAAGCGCAGCAGTTTAGAATCACAAGCAACAAGGAATTGGATTAATTCTAGTATCAGCGTTATTTGCACTGCCCTTGAGAGGAGCAGAGCTGAATGTTTAATGGACATTTGAGAGAGGCAATCTGCTGTGAGTACAAGTCAGAATGTGGCACAGGCTCTGACACTAGTAAACACAAGCAGATCTCTGTGGATAATATGAGTTTTTTTCTTTTTGATTTTTAGAATCAACCTTGTCCTATGTTAGGCAGCTGGAGGCAAGAGTAAGACAGCTGGAGGAGGAAAATCGCATGCTGCCCCAGGTGGGTGACTTCTGTTGGGGGGAACAGTAGCCGGCAGCTAGACAGCAACGCTTGAGTCTTCGTGCTTGAGATAAAACCAGTATTACTTGTCATTTGACGTTACTGCATTTGAACACTCAGGCTGATCATTTGGATAATCAAAGGCACTCACATCTGTTTGTTCATCTTGCTTGTGATTGAGTGGGGTGTTTATTTAAGACTATGACAATGCTTTCATTAATTTTTCTCCTTTGCAGGTGTTGGTACCTTGCTAAGAAAAATTCACTGGAAGCCGCTACTTATAATTAATTAATTTAAGGGTTGAAAATAACATTGAACTGACCCTTTACATTCTGGTTTTATTCCAAGAGCTTCTTCTTATTAAAATATCAAGTACTTTTTATAGTTAACCAAAATATTTTGCTTTAAAAATGCAAATGTTTTAGGTAATAATAATTGGGTTATATTATTTTTAATAATTTGAGGAATATATTAGATACATAAATGCAAGACTGAAATTAAATTGAATAAATAAGCAAATATGAAATTGAAGGTTTTCCCAATATGTTTTTAAGAAGGAAAAATTTTGAAGTTCATTAAGAATGAATGAGACGCTTATATTTTTTATATATACATATACAAACCAGTGTGTATTTCTATTATATTTCGTTAAGTAATCTGTATGAAAATCCATAAAGTCTCCAAATGAAGTTGCCCACTGGAAGAACAAAGAAGTTGCGTTTTGTTTAAATCAAACACTACTTTAAATGAAGACACTGGTCAGAAGAAGAAAAGTGCTTTTATTGAACATAGTGCTGTTATTTGAATGTAAAATCCAAGATAGCATTGAAATGTAGAAAGAAGTAAAATCCACTGGCTCCGATATATTCATTTGCGTAAGCCAAGATTAGCTAGATCTTAGCCCCAGGTTAACAATTTCCTTTCTTAAGGCAGATTTTATGTAAAGTGTGGTGTTTTTTTTCCTCACCTGTAACAGGACAGTTGGAAGGGCCTCTGTAGCTCGTTTAGCTCTTGACTTGCTAGGTGACCTTGAGCAATTTATGTAACTTGTCTGTTCCTTAATTTCTTGAGCTGGAAAAGGAGGACAGCAAGAATGATTAAATGTCTGTCCATTAACATGTATTCAGTCTTCAATAGGAAAGACAAAGGTTGATCCTCAGTGATAAAGAATATTATTTTCTTGCCAAGAACGGTGTTCAGGGCAAATGTTAACAAACCTGCCTGAAAAATACCATTGTGGTTTGTCTTGGGTCTGGAACAACACTGGGGAATAAATTGTGCAGAACATTCTTTGTGGGCAAAATCTTTCGAAGTGGCCATATGTTTTATTTGTCTGGGGGTAGAGGTGCTCAGGTGGGGACCCGTGAAATGCAGTACCAGATCTTGCCAGAGACTGGAACACCCACATTGTGGGTGTTGAGTTCATTGAAAATATCTTAGATGGGGTGCCAAAACCAGAAAATAGTGCCTGTGAAAATAGCACCCAAGCCCGTAGCTGTTGCAAAACTAATTGAAACAAAATATGCTGATGTGGGGTTTTAAAGGGGAAGAACTAGGTGAGCAAGCCTGCAAACTGCTTTTTGTTTTTTTAATACACAGGTCAAGAGTTTTTCTTATGTTTGGTTTTGTTGGCACAAGGAGCTGTAGTAGAGTTCTGAAAAATCTCTTAATCTTTATTATAAGAAATAATGACTGACAAGGGTTCATGTTTCCTGGCATATCTTACTCACCTTTCCTCCTGAAGGAAGTCATTGCTTGGGGAGAGGAAGGAAATGTAGACACCAAGCTTATCCCGACTTTGCATTTGATTACCTCGGCATTACATTTGCGTGAGTTCGTTTTGGGGGTTTGTTGTTCCTGTGAGTAACACCCTGAATGTGCTATTAGCAGTGATCAGGCCCCGTTACAAAGACAAGGACACAGGATGGAAATGCATAAGCTCCTGGCACTGGTTTGATTCCATTTAGTGGGAGGAATGGGAGTTCGTTGGGCGTTAAGCCAAACCGAGTGCTTTTGGCAAATCAGCTGAAAATATACGATGAGCTCCACAACTGATGAAGGTTTTTGGCACAGCTCTTACTCAGTTACAGTGTGTGCCTTAAAATTTCACCAGTGCTTCAGTAAGAGAGTGCCTTTTGCTTTTTGCATAGCACCTCATTGATGGTGTACTGGAGCACTGGGACGATTTGGGAGTTGCAGGACTGCACTTAGTATGACAGCGGTGACAGCTCACACTTGTGAGTGTGACGCCTCTACTAGGTCTTTACTGAAGAGTCCTTGCCTTGCCTTCTGAGGTTTTTTTTTCTCTCCTCCTGCCATGCTTTTCTTCTTTTTGCTCTCTGCTTTCAATATCCTTCTTTCCCCCTCTTTTCTACTTATGTGTCACTGATGAAAACGCACCAGTGCATTTGTTGACACTCTTCAGATAAATCACTCCTTTCATCTTTCACTTGGGCGTGGTTCTTTTCCAGTTTCTTTTGCTTTGCTTGTCTCCCTCCATACATATTAGTTTTCTTTTCAAAAGCCCACAGATCTCTAATGTAAAGGTTTTATTAATACTTAGTGGCAAGAACATTTCCAGAGAAAATGGTTTTAAGTGCTGCCATCACTGTTTAAATGGAATCTGAGTTTTAGTTCGCTCTGCTGTACTGAAGGGCTTCTTTGTCAGGGGAAATGTAGTACCACCACTGAGTGAATATTTTAGTTTGACCAGGTAATAGAAAAGGTATAAAAATGCACGTATTCACTTAAGCCTGTTCATGTCTCTTCCTATGCTGCACAGTTGTTCTGGTGGCAGTTCATAGTAGAGTAGCAGGTTTAAAGTTATGAGAAGCCAGAGATGGGTTGTAGGTTTGATACGTTGGTGAGAGCTGTAATTAGCTGTTCTTTGTTGTTGTTGTTCTTTTTTGCCTTCTCTCAGATAGCATGTAACAAGATATGATGCAGAGCCTTTCAGTTTCTGGCCACAAATAGGTTTATTGTGCAAGAAAGCAGATACTTCCTGAGATTTATGGTATGCAGCTGGGTCTTCTGTTGAGAATGCCAAACTGTGCTGGCTGTGCCTGAGACTAGGGGTGTGCAGCTTGCACTGGTGCTTCTCCAAGGCTCCTGTAGGTAAGGGTGTGTCACAGCAGTGCGTAGAGGCAAAAGGATTTGAGCGAGAACATTCCTGTTTTGCTGGATGGATTTCAGGCCAGAGTAGTTTCCCTGTGGGGTTGGGGCAGGAACGCTCTTTGCAGCGCATGGGCTTTGGCAGTGCCACTGCCCTCTGCTGCCTCAAAATATACGTGAAACTACAGCGTCACTGTGGATTGAGTTTTGCTGCTAACATTAAAAAAAAAAACAAAACAACATGATAGTATGGCCAGTGCTCTAGCCAAAATATAGTGTCTGTGCATATTGTAATGGAGATACTCAGCAATAATTAAGAAAATATGTAGGGACCAAACAATGGATTCAGATCCCAGTTACAGCTTCCTGGGCTGTGACAGATCTGTTATGTCAGTAACTTCAGATAACTGGAAACAGGATTGTCCTCCCAGACTTGATGTGGTGCGTAACTGCTATCCATGCCTTATGCTGGGGGAAGTGAGATCAGGATCTGGCATCCACATGTCAATTAACTGAAGATATCCTTGAATTTTCGTAGGGGTAGTATTTCAGGGCTGATAAGCTCAGCTGAAATGTTATGGAAATGTGGACATCTGTCATATAATGACAGTGAATGCATTTGCGAAAGATATTCTTGGCAAGCCACCCAATTTAAATTGCTTCAGTTTTTATTTGTTTCATGGGAGGAGGGAGCAAGAGGCAGAGATGGAGAATTGTCAGACATTTCCCCCTTCTAACTCTTTGTCCTTGTAATTTAGCTTTACCTTTTAATGAAGGGGAAAGGAAGTATTGCCAGGATGCTGCTTTCTGAGCAAACAAACTGCATGGGCCAGTGGAGCCAGAGGCTGGATGCAGGGAGCTTAGCTCCTGCCTTCTGCAGCATGCAGCACCAAAACCATAAGGCAGGTGTGGTGCAGGGCTGAACCCTCTCACGTGGGTTTTTCTGTCTCTGTTTCCTCATTCTTTCCTTTACAAGTCTTTTGGTCCTTTTCCATCTCTTTTTGTTGTTTCTCTTTCAATTCCACTGTTGCTTCAGGCACTTTTTTGGGGTTTTGCATCCTTGCTAGCCTTTTCCAGTCCTGGTACATTTGAGTGTGAAATGGCAGGCATGACCCTTAGGCACACGCTAGTTTATTTTTAAGCACTTCCAACACTTTCCATTTCCCTCTTTCTTCCCCATTCCGTTAGATTATCACATTTTATATCAACCCATTTCCAAATCTTTCAAAAACCTTTTTGCTGAGATCTGTGTTTTTTGTTTTCCCTCTACATGGCATGGTTTTAGTTATAAATCTAATGAGAAGATGGGAACTGTTTGGTTAGTATTTTTTTTGTAAAATCTGTGTCACTCACAGTCCAATAATTTGTCTCCTCCCTTCCATAGTGTGTAGAAAAATAGGGAATCCTTCAACCAAAATGTAATTAACACCCATTGAACAAACCCATGTTACCTAATCATGTCATCAAATATTTGCTGAAGATAAATCAACAGCATCCACCCACCCTGTTCTTTTATGTGCTCTCATTCTCAGTTTAAATTAATAGGTCATTAATGGAGCAACTTCAGTTTACAACAGATGAGATTCTGACCAGAGTCTTTGTTTCAGGGTGTCCTAAGCGTAGCGCTTCCATCTTGGTTGGCATGGGCAAGCTGAATGGTGAGAGCTTACGGGCTTGATGTTACAAAGATACAAATTCAAGAAAACCCTAGTGTACAAAAAGAGCTGCATTTCAGACAGAAGGACAGATTATCATTTTTCCAGAGTAATTTCCAAAAGTCTAGAATTGCTTTGTACTCAGGATTTTTTAGTACAGTCTGCTGAATTTTCCAGATTTTAAATAGTGGTGGTCTTTGTATGTGTGGCCTCCAAGATTTGGAGGTGCCACAGCCCAGAGCGTTTTTCCTTTACAGGTTCATTAGCAAAAGAGGTTCGTGAAGGGCCTGCTGAAAACGGTTGTTTCTGAAGGCGTGTAGCCAACAATGGTTTTGGCCACTCAGAAATCTGAGTATGCTTAAAATATGCAATGAGGATATGTGGATTTCGGCAGCAATATGCAGAAGTAGAGGTTTCTACTGAGTCTTTGAGAACAGGAATTATGGTGAATAACTGCAGTATTTCAAAATTGTGTATTTTAATTGACGGGAACGTTCCCTAAAAAAATTGTTGCCATTTTGTTTAGTGCATTATTAATCCAGCAGAGCAACATACTGTGGCTTATTGCTTTCTGGTTTTCCTTTCTCCTGCCTGTTCGAAACAAGCTGACAAACACAGCCTGTGTTTTCTTTGAGCTAACGGCGAAATTGAGGGCTGGGGAAATCAGAAAAAAAGCTTTGAAAATCAGGTAGTGATTGAACTGGCATGGCAGTTACCCAGCAGGAAGGATATACTTCCCAGTAAACCACTTGCCTCTGGGATAAAAGGCAGCTGGAGAATGAGGTCTTATGTGTTTGCTGAGGTAGGTCTCTGATGGTAAGTGAACAGAGGACAGGAAAATCGTGTTCTCTGAGAAGCTTTGGTGAAGTAACTGCAAGTGTCCTTGGGGCAGAGATGGACTGTGTTTTTTTTCCTCCTCGGCTATCCCTGCCTGCCGTGGGGAGGTTGCGAGTCAGGCAGCAAGCGGCAGGTTTTGTCCAGAGGGGCTGGAGATAAACTGCCACTGACTTGAGCTATACAGTCTGCTTTGCACTACAGTGGTTTTCATTCATGACTGTCCTTATCAACAGTATGGATTGAAAAAATGATGTTTTCTACTGGCTCAAGTAGAAAGGCTCATGATTAATTGTCTCCCTCAAAGAGTACCCTGTTCTGCACAGGGGTCTTTATTCTGTGACCAGGGTACAGTGCAGGGTTTGCCTCTGGCACTATGGGAGAATGGCCTGAGTATCCTTAATATTTTGCATCAATGTGAGGGAGATGCTAAATTTCCATTCATCTCGTTTTTTGTTATGTGATATTATGGGGTTGAGTCAGATTTCCTGTGCTTTCTATTCACTAGAGTCGTGTGTTGGCATTAGATATTTTGTAGATTTATTTGCAACAGAAAATGGAACTGCACATTTAGTGATTGCAGTTCCCTCTATTATCTTTGTGGTAAAATGTACGGGAGATACTAAGTGGTTTTTACCTCCTTCAGACAATGTGCTTTCTGCAGCAGTATAGTCTGCACACAGTTAGACTCAGAGGAGGCAACATGCAAACCATGCTTTGGCTTGAGCACAAGAGCTGGATGGGGGCAGTAGGGAATGTTAGCAGTGTAGGATGAGCAAAAAACCCGGTTCTTTCTCAGACATTAATGTCATGCAGCACTCTTTATTCAAAATGACTCAGGATACTTAAAGTCGATACAGATTTCAGCACTATGGAGCCACAACTTTATCCCTTCTGTCTGATTTGGTTCCACTTCCACAACTTTGTTACTCAATAATAACTGAAAAGCTCTGTCCAAAACACGTGGATACATGGGCTGCCTACTTTGAGTGGCTGAATGCACGTGCTGTGTGTAGAGCTAGAGAAGAGAAGGAAGGGAACAGGAGTTCTCCTCCCTGCTTAGGATCCAGTTGTAATCTGGGTTGGGCAGGACTCAGTGCAAGGAAACTCAGGTCAAGTTTTGGTGGATGGTTAAACATTGCCATGCTCCCAACTGGCAAGCAGCAGCTGTGATGATAGGTGTGAAATGCACACTTTTCTAGTCTCCTAAGGCACCTTGTTTTCAGATACTGCCACTTTGGCAAAGTGCCTTTTCCTCTTGTTTTGCTTCACTGCCTCAGAAACTCATAATGCAGTCAGTAGTGCTGAAGTGTCTACAGGCTCACGGGACCTGCTGAGGAACAGGAGACCCATTTTCAGGCCGGTCTCCTCCCTATCATCTGCTGGAATAAGCTTCCTCCAAAGAAGGCAGAAGCTGTACTGCCTCTGCGGAGTGGCCTCACCTGAGATGAGAGGTCTCTGAGCCTGGAGGATGGGGCTCCAGGGCTACAAAACCCGCCTTATTTTTTAAGAAAAGTTTATGTCTCTTATCAAGGACAGAAGGAGAGGGAGAAGGATGTCCACAGGGGAAATACTAATTTTCAGTCTCCTATCAACATGTGTCGAGAACGCTGTCTGCTTAAACCAGTGTGTTCACAAGTTTCTCATACTCGTGAAGGGAGACAGAAATGCATATGGCACAGAAGAGGCTGTGGAGGACAGCTGCCTGCAGGAAGGCCTGAACTCTGGCAGCAGCACAATTTGCAGGAGTTTTGGATTTTCTTTTAATCATGGGGCTTTAGATGTATGATCTGTACTAATTTTCCCAGCCTTTTAATAGCAAATTTATATTTAACCATTCAAAACTGACTAAAATCTTTGCTGGCACTGGAGTCAGTAAAGAAACAGAATACTTTGACTTATAAAAAAACCCAAAGCTGACTGAGGGAATTTATCCTAAACCAGAATTGCTCTAATCTGCTTTATTACCCCTTTTCCTTTCTCTTTCATTTCCTTTCCCGAAGTATAGCGTGAAGTCTGCCCAGTCACTAACAGATCTATAAATCCTTCCCAAAGAAAAATAAGTCCTAAACCTCCCTCTCTACATCATAGCAAATTGATAATAGTCATTGCTGCGGAGAATTGTAGGATGATGCGCTGCACACTGCCCTAAGTGTGTGCCGGTATTGTCAGCCTAGTTATGAGACCCATTAGTGCCCGCTATTGCGGTTTGCACTGCACCATTGCTTAGCAGGAGGGCGGCACTGGAAGATGAGTTTGTGCACCAAATGGGGTTTCATATTTAGATTCAAGGTACCTTTTCCATGAGCTTAGCTAGCACGTGCGGCATTCTCATTTTATTTAATTGCTTTTAGGATTTTTTGAATATGTGAGGTTCAGTCCTGCAGTCTGGGTGCAGACGATTGCTGGAATCGAGTCTAACATGTTCAGTAGTTGCAAGTGTTCTCTCTGCGATGTGCCCCTTTGGCACTGCTGCGAGCAGCAGTGTTCATTACAAAGGCCTGGGCATATCCTGATGAAGTCATGCACAGCATATAAACTTGCTTTGGACTTGCTTTGCAATTAAACATTTTCAGGCAGACTGGATCTGTGAAGTTCAGCCTCATGTCATCTCTCTGTGCCCTTTTTCTCCCACACCCGCCTCCATCTTTCCTATTGTTTAGATTGTAGACACCCCAAAAAAGACTGCAATGTGCTGTGTGCTTGCTCAGCAGGGCAAATTATTGCACATCGGGGCACTGATTGGGATCAGAGACTCTTTCCACTGTCATTTTTCCTTCAGAAATGCATTTCCCACACATTCCAGCAGGAACTACTGCTACATTATTTCTTAATGTTTCCTACAGTGTTTCTTACTCTGTAAGAAAGGAAGTTTTCTTCTCTCAGTCTTTGAAATGTTTTTCTTCTTTATATGTCTCTTTTTTTTTAAAACCAAAATTCTGCATGAAGAATGACAGTGAAGGATCGCATTAGAAGACCAGATCAGGTTGAAAGCACCTTGGAAGCGTCTGCTTGGGCCATCTCTGTCGGTGCAGCTATCCCATTGCTGTCCATGAATGCAGTAGGGGTATTTTTAGCTCTCCTCCAAAGCAGGCTGCTTGCTCAGGTTACCTCAGCAGTGCAGTCACTCCAGGAGATGCTTTACATCCTGCAAAGTTTGAGGTGACTGAGCTGTAAGAGTTTAGGTAGCTCGCATTTGTTTGCCAGTGTCCTGAAGAACCCTTCCAGGTGTTCACTGGGAGGAAAAAGCCCTTGAGGTTGTCACTGTTGTGTATAAATTGACATCTCGCAGGCAAGCAGGGGGACATGCCCTTGCACGAGAGCAGCCAGAGGCAGGGAAGGAGTGAGCTGGCAGCCTGGAGCTCCTGGCTCTTTCCCTGGTCAGCTGCGGCTGAGCTTGTGTGGCAAACCTTGCAGCAATGTTTAAAAATGTGAGTTTTGTTGAAGGAACAACCTCCAGAATTATTGGGATAAAATTAGACGTTCTCAAAACTTTCCTCTGGAGTTGAAATCATCCCTCTGAACCTCGCAGCACTTTTGTGAGGCAACGTACATACATAATAAATTTTATTACTGTGTCCGGATTTTCCAGATAGATACCCTTGAGGGTCAGAGTGTGTGGGTGACACTCAACAGTAGCACTTGAGCTGCCTCATGTGGATCTTGGTTACTGTGGCACAGAAAGAGGGGGACTTTGGAGTAAAACATGCCTTCAGTGCTTCTCAACCTTTTTAATAAAATAATAAAAAAAAAATTTACATCTGTTTTAATTAGTTACCAAGCCTTTTCTTTATTAAATAGTTTTTAATTTTTTGCGAAGGATCCCATTAGGATGCCAGGAGGGGCGGAGGGGAATTACTGCTCTGCAAACGAGCCAGCTAGCATCACTGGACATGGCTCAGCTTCTCAGCAGTCTGACTCAGTGGTAAATGCTCTGAAGGTAACGCTTCTCCGGTACAGTCCATGCAAAACGTCATGTCTGTTACTCAACACGTGTTGTATTGTCCTGGCAACATTCCTGTGGGCACCACTGGGATGTTACTGTCATAAGCGGGATTGTTTTTCTGTTTGTCACTCATTGCATCTGTGGACTGTGTGTTTCTCGGGGAAGGGATCCAGCCCTCACAATGGGGGTGAAGCCAGCTGTAGCTGCTCTCCAAATTACTTACACTTGTACAGTTTTTCTTTGAAGCTGAATGCGGTTTTTTTCTGAATAAGGAAGTCTTTCTACTTCATCTAGGATGCATATTTGTTCTCCAATGGAATATAATGGATTCCTGTAACCCATGCAGAGAGAAATACTTTAATGCAAAGATAAAGCCAATGCACATGGTATATTCGTAATAAAAATAGCAGAACTTTGGGCTGAAGACCATGCATCATGATCCCAAGGTCAGTGTTGAAACTTCTGTGAGAGCAGATGTGATTTACTCTGAAGTCAGGGTTGAATTGCAAAGACCCGTGTTGTGTTGATAAACAGCAATTGACACAAGCAATCAGAGGGGCAAATTTGCAAGTTCTTACCTATGTCAGCAGTGAAAGTGTTACAATTAAAGAAACTTAGAAAGCTGTTACAAGATGGAGTAGTTTATCAGTGATCTGAATCAACAACTGGCTGAGTTCACTGTCCCACTGCAGCATGTGCGTCAGCTGTGTCCCTGCTCCTCTGGAAAGGATTAAAAACTGATGGTGAGCTGAGCAGAGAGCATGGACTTTGTATTCCTGTCTCCTGTTGCTGGCTTTGACATGATTGTTTTCTGGTGTTTTGTGCACATCTTCTTTCCTATACTTCCCTCATTAGCTAAACTGCTTTAACATTCATTCGGTTAAGTGGGTGTTATTCCTACCTATACAGATGTTGCAGGGACATGCTTGTTACTTGGAGGGGGTAGGTTTGCACTCCTTCAGGGGAGAGTGGAAGGGACTTTTGTAGACATTTGCTCTGTTTTTGAGCTTCATGAAGATGCACAGTGCACAGTAAGAGCTCAGTAGCGCTGTTGACTTGCCTGGACATCTGAGTTTATGTGCAGAGTGATTATCTTCCACATGGCTGGGTGACATTGACTTCTCCTCCATAAAGCCTAAGGAAATAGGTTTATGCAAGTAAACTGTGCACAAATTACAGCAATCAGATCCTTTCCTGTAACATAAAACCCTGGCGCAGGGCTTCACCGCAGCCACCTCGCCTGTTTTTCTGGCTTCCAAAACAGGGGAAGCAGCAGCAGAGTGCTTGAGCCCCTCTCCACATGCACACAATTGCAGGTCCCCTCTCTAATGGCCACCCCTGGCCAAGTCCCCATTGGCAGCACTCTGCCCACGAGCGCGCTGGTCTCACCCTTGTACAGGAGAGGTATGATGAACCACTGTTCCTGGCTGCTTAGGAGTGCCCGGTTCAGCGGTACTCAAGTCCTGTGTGCATCTTCCATCTATTTCACCAGCTGTTGCCTGGAAAATAAAGCTATGCCAAGTAATTTTGTCAAGAGATCATGCATAATTATCAAAAAAAGCCTTTTATAGTTCTCTTAAAATATCCATGGGCAAAGACACTTCCCTGAATCGAACATTTAACAATGTGCTTTTGACAACCTGTAATAGATGGTTGGTGTAAGTGAAATACTTGAACGATGGCTGATACCTTGGTTGCTGAAACGGATTGATAAGAAATACAGCGAATTTAGTTCAATATGATGTGAAAGCTCAGCTTTTAGTTTGGTAGGAGGTATTGCAGCAGGCAGAAATAGATATAAATGATACTGTTATATTCGAAATGGAAAGTGAACCGTCAGCTAAACAGACTGCCCAGCCTTCCCCAGCCAGGGAGGAGACCCTGCTGTTTCTCAGAGTGAAGCATATGGGTTTGATCCTGCCTTTCTGGGGAATGCAGAGCTCCCACTTGCATCACTTAGCAGAATCAGATGCAGGAGGAACAACAAGCCAAAGTAAGGAGCCTGCTTTTCTTTACAAATTTGGCAATTTGGAATTCCTGCAAAAAGAAATAGTCTTTGTTACAAAACCTCAGCATTAGTACAGTCCCCTTCTGCACAGCAAAAAATCTAAAGAGCAGGAATGTATTTTAAAGGGACAGATCCATAAGAAAACAGAGGGACGTCATTGTGAAAAATAGCGCTGTTTTTCTCCTGAGTAATGAGGAGACTTTAAAAAAAAAAAAAAAAAATTTGCCTGTGAATCTCCCACTGGTGAAGACAGTGGTGAGAGAGAGAGAAGAGCTTTGCCATGCAGCTGGTCTGATAAAGGCTCTTCCATGACCTGATCTGTCACGCAGGGTGGCTGAAAGAAGAAATTGCCGTGTGTGTGTCCATGCCTGGGACCTGCCGATCTTCCCCACCCCTGCCAATGGTTGTGAGATTATTCCCGATGTGCAAGTAGCATCGCTAGGGATATATAAGTATTTATTTCATATGGCAGGATGTGTTTGCTTCTTTCTGCAAGTTGTATATAACCAAACTGCATGCTTGTGCATGGAGCTGTGCATATTCCACGTAGGTCTGCTTTGCAGACCAGGGTTTATATTTATGGAATGACGATCGTTATCTAGTCTAACTGCCTGAATAACCAAGGGCACAGGTTATTACCTGCGAAACTTGCATTGGGATTTCCTATGGCAACTCCACTATGCCATCTACAAATTAAAGTGAGGTAAGCTTTCATCAAAGACCAAGGTCCGAGGCTAAGCATAGCAGTTGCTGAAGAAAAGTAGGTGTTCTCTGGTACCCAGGAGGTCAGGCAAGAAGATTTAATGATCCCTCCTGCCCTGAAATCCAGAGCACTGTAATCAGTCTAATTATCCAACCTAAACAATTCTATGATCTTTAAATGCAATTGGTCAGTTATATATGTATGCCCATACTCAGGAAGGATTCATGAAAGCTTAACTATAGTACTGCTCTTATTTGTGGCTGCAAAACAAATTTGAAACTAAAAATTCCTTCTTTTTTTTTTTTTTTTTTTTTTTTTTCAAACTTACCCTTGTCTTGGAAGCTGAGGAAAATATAAATCAGCAGGCTATTAAAGACTCTTAAGACTCTTACCACTACCTTAGTGAGACAGAAAAAACTGTGGCTGGAGAAATGTGTAGTATAAGTTTAAACTGTTTAATTTTATATTCTATATTGAGCCTGGAAACACCTGAAGATGCAAAGTAGTTTTTTTTTAAATGCTGACAATATGCCCTTGAAGATTTTATATGGAAATTAAGTAAATTACTGTTTCTGTAATGCAATTACTGTTTTACTAGGAACATCGTAATTTTAACATGTTGGTTAATATTGATCAGAAAAATCTATGCGTGATAATATATCTGGGATAAAGTACTGCATGACTCAACTGACCTGAAGTTGTCCTTCATAAGAATAAGATGTATGATGAAGTCTGGCAGCCTCAGTCTCCCCATCTGTACAATGGCACCTATGTATTTTCCTGCCTACACTATTCTTTTGCAATTTGTGGATAAAAAAGCAGTTTCTAACTAATACATATTTAATAGTAATCCATAAAAGTTCTCGTGATGTAAGTGATGCCACTTCTAAAATGCTAATATACGAAATTTGACATTATCAATTCATTTTTGTAAATCCCAAATATATAGTTGGATTCTGCCTTGTCTCTTTGTTCCCCAGCCATTCAAAGCTCTGCTGCTGGCACTGAAATGCTACCTTTTCTTCTGACTTTTATAACCTATGTCTGATTTGACTATTGATATATTATTATACTTTTAAAGTAGCTGGTTGTTTCCTTCCTGGTTTTACTTTTTCTTCTATTCATCTAGTCCATGTTAAAAGTACAGTGGATTTGTGATAAAGTAATTATAATGTTTCTTTTCTTTTGCATTCTCACTGCAGTTCCTTCCAGTTTGTAGCTCGCTGCTTTGCTCCAGATTTATGCACTGTGGGTGTTTTACATGAAACATTTTCCACGGCATCGTTTGCCTTTGAAAACGGTGGAATGATGACAAGTTTAATTTTTGGCTCTATAATTTTGGTGTATAGTCTTGATTGGTATCAAAATGTAATTTTGGATGTATGATTCGTGTTGTAGGAACTTCATGGTGTTATATGATCATGTTGATATTTTATTAAGATAATGGATCTGGGAATTCTCTCCTCAGGATGTGCATATAGTATTGGTACCCCCTCATCAACAATGTATTTGGGAAGGCTCTTGCTTTGTATTTATGTACTTGCATTGTCTTAGGACAATGTAGCAATATGTAGCAGCAGGTTTAGAGGTAGTTTGTCATGTATTAGTGAGCATGGAGGTCATTTCAAAGCACAGGAATGTCTAGATTAAGTCTGGAGTGGAGGGTGTTCTTCATGATTTTCCTCAGGCTACCGGTAAGTTTTGTTCACAGGGCTGCAGCACACTCACTTGGGCTGGGAGCCAAAGGGAAGATGGGCTATGCCATATGGGATTGGTGGGGTAGCTGGACAAGAGGGGTCAGGGAGCCCGGAGATCTCCAGGAGTATTTCGTGCTGCACACGAAGTACCATGGGCCTTGAATGCTACCGCAGCCGGCAGGTGACGTAGCTGCTGTCACCTGCAGTTAGGCTGCAGGTTTCTCCCTGGCATCCAGGGAAAAGATTTCTCTGTCCTTTCACTCCCGTGTGTTGGAAGTAAGCTAGAAATGAATCACCATGAATATAATGAACATCATAGCTGTCCTTTATTCAGTCAAGGTTTCTGCTGAAATTTTGAGTGAAGTTTTTGGTACTGGGCTTTTTACTGTTAAAACTTTTTAAAACACATTCAGGAATGCTCATGTGTTGTCTTTTCTTTTCAGTGCTTGTAAACGCAAAGTACTTCCATTAGTGCTGCTTGTGACAAGTCAGTGTTGAACTAGTGAACTGGGAAGAAAACAACCCTATATGCAAATCCAAAATGCATATACAATGCAGAGGGCCAAATAACTATGTGTGCAGAAGGCAGCAATATGTACAGCTATCATGACTCTGCAAAGAACTGTACATACGCCAGCACAAAAGGAGAGTTTGGTGAAAAATCTGCAAAAATTTAGCCTGTATCATCCCATGTTTCTGAAAAGGAGGCAAATAAAATTACTGTGATGCCTTCAAGACCCAGGTATCTGTTGCACTGTATGCACAAGCAAAAGTGGCTGCTGGTAAAGATTTCTCCATTTGCTATCCATAAAAATGGCAGGAGACTATTCCTTTTGACCCCACCTGGTCAATTCTGCTTAGGATTTCAGCTTTCCAGGGCTGTCTTGTATGAGTTTGTCCATTCCTAGCAAGTAGGGGTCATTTATTCAGCTGGAAATAAAGGACTTTGGGAAGTGTCACCTTTTAGTTTATTATTGTGTCAGCATTAGCTGCTTGGTAAATATTGTCTAATGTTTATTGACCAGAAAAATTGTTGAAAGGCATATGTAGGTACAATGTGCCTTCTTGCAAAAGCTATCCGAGAGACCTTTCGTTTTGATAATATTAAGTTAGGGAAATCAGCAACCAAATGTTGGGAAGAAATGCCTGTCTCATCATATCCAGCCCTCTGCTGTTTCGATGGCTCAGCCATAGACAGCTGATTCAGGAGGTTTCATCCATTTTTCATGCTTTGACCATGGCACAGTGTTTCACAATACAGCAAACATAGCTAAAACGCATGTATTTTTATGATGATAACTTCTGATTTCAGGCCGCAAGATTCTGGTCATATGGAAAGTTTGCAGGGTTTGGGTTATGTTTACCTGTTAGTATTAAAGACAGTCCCCTTTAAAGGACTTTAATTTTTTTGGCCCTGTGTAGTAAGACTGTAGTCTTATTGCTTCCAGTCTTGGAGTGTTTCTGTTTTTCATGCTTGTACTCAGGTTTTCTTCAGCAAAGGCTCAGAGGAACTGGATTATTTTCCCATCTCTTGCACAGAATAACGGGAGGACCTTGGGGCTGTTCTGCCTTTGCTCATCAGCTGTAGGAACAGGGGCTGGTGGTGTCTTTTCAGGGTGTTAGCTGCTTTGTGTTTATTCAGTTCCAGCTAATGCAGTCTCTGTTCACTCCTGGGTTTTAGACACTGTTAAAATACAAATAATATATAATGACAATGAAAAACATTTTTTGCCTTTCTCAACCATCATATGGCTATTTCTGCAGAGATTAATGAGTGGTTTAGTAACAGTTATACTTTAGTTGGTTGCTAGTTGATTATTATTAAATAGAAATAATCTTAAATTGCAATACACAGTATGGTGGTAATCACCACTCTTGTTTCTGGTGGCCCCTGGAAGAGATGCCTGGTGATACAACACAAGCTACTGATTCTCCTGCTTATAATCGGTCAATCTTTTTAGAAATCATTACAAAATGCTTTCCTAAATATTTTTTTGTTAGAACTTTGCCTTTTTAATTTTAACTATGCATTTTTAATTCCATAATTGTAACATGGATGTTACGCAATCATGAATGGGAGTAGATGTGAGTACGAGGAAGGAAACCTTTAGAATGTATAGTTCATACTAAGAAAAAAATTGCTAACTTCTACTAAACTGTAGATTTTGCTCTGGTTCAACAAAACACACAAGCATGTGTAGAACAGTGACTATGTGCACAATTTCTCTGATCTCAAAGAAGAACAAATGAAATAAAGGAAACACTTTTAATGCCTTGCTTGATTTTAAGAGAACAAGTAAATTCTTTGAAAGAGGGGAAAACTGCACTGTGCTTTTTAAACTAGAAATGTTTAGACTCCTCTGGCCCAAGCTTCATGCTTCTGAATTGCGTTCTGCAAGAGATATGGTTTGGGAAATAGTTGACCAAAGTTTCAGTGGAGGCCTGTAAATGCCCTCAGTCTTGTATCTGAAGCACAAAATATACTGGTGAAGCACATGCTAGTTCATTTGTCTCTGTTTTTAATCATTTTTACCTAGAAGCATGTGCTTTCTGTGTTCAGAAGGAATGTTGTATCCCTTGAGAAATACTCTCCTCTCCTGTTGTGTGTCCCTCCCCTCTGTCCTTACCTGTGCTGCATGGTCTGCTTAATGAATGTGTGGCGTTTCCAGATGCATGTCTATAGGAACGCCAGTACATTTTAACTGGTGATAATGAGATCTTTTTCCATCCCTTCCTTTAGGTTGTGTGGAGGAAACTTGGAGATGCTGCAGGGTCGTGCCCTGGAATTAGACAACATTTATCAGGAAATCAGTATAAAGGACCTATGTAAAAGGCCCTGAGCAAGTCCCCTTTCTGAAGAGAAAGAGTTTGAACTGCCGATGAGAGACAAAGAACTGACTGGGTCCACAGTGACTTCCCAGCTGATGACGGGGTGTCTGTATGCACTACAAGTGACTTTGTCGGAAAGTAGTAGAGATTCTGCACAGAGGTCTTTCAGAGGAGCCGTGTTGTCAGCATTTCCTGAATACTGCTGTTTTGGTATACTGGCTAGTGAAACGCTGCTGCTGCATCGTCACTTCAACACACCACATTTAGAAGCACTGAGGTATTTGCATCCTAACTAAAAGATAATTGGGATTCTGCAGGAGTTACATGAAACAAATTTTATTTTGGTTAGTTACAGTGAATCTCTAGTTAAAGTCTGAATGAATTTTTCCACTGGATTTAACAGAGGTTTTTCACCAGAGACATTGATAAACTGTGCCTTTGGTCTCCACAGTTTTGAGAAAGTCACTTCTTAGTAACTCACACTTCAGTCTGTAAAATATTGGTTAATGGTGCTTAGGCTATTTCCAGATGATTTTTTTGCTTTGGTAGAATACCTGCCTTTGGAGGTGCTAAAAGACCATAAAGTCTCCTAACCAGCCAGTAGTGTAGCATAACTACAGTACTTGTAGTGAAACGCAATTTCTTTCTAAATGAAAGTAAAGATAGCTTTCTTTTTCATTCACTTTGATGCACATCTTCTGAAGACATGTACGATGTTCACAGCCCTTTAATGAACAGGATACCTGGGTATCACTATTACAGGTCTCAAATCAGAATTTCCATCAGAGGTTTTTTTTTTGAAAGTACTTTCCAGTTGTCAGGATGCTAATTTCTACTGTTTAATTTAGAGACATGCTGGTTTATTTAACAAGAGTCTATAAGGATCTAAAAGATTGCACTGCATTATAAAAAAGCTTTTCTTGCCACTGTAGTGTTCTTTCAAAGAAAAAGGTTTTATTATACTTGGAGCATGTCTTTCATTATTATGAGGCAGAAAGCTCTCATTCAGATTGCCTGAGATTTGACCAGATGGCACCCTAGATGTGCTTAGTTTATTTTTATCTATGTGTATGATACTAGTTGTGTGTATTGAACTGCAATGATAGTTATTTTGTGTATATCTAAAAGCAATGATAGTTTCATGTATGAATGTGCAACAGGCTTGTGACTGAATGCTGTTGCTTAACTTTTTACCATAGCTGAGCATCAAAAAGACTAATAAAAGTTTAAAAAAAAAAAAATAGGAATGCAACAATTCCTGGGTTTCTGGTTTGTTCTTGGTTACTAAGATTTGAGCTGAAGTCAGAACCTCTGTTTTCTCTGAGCTTGCAACGTGCTGTATTTGTGGGCTATTTGCAGTGGAATGTAGCTCAGTTGCTGTACAATCTTTTGTTATATAGGAGTATGATGTAAATCTGCTAACTGTCTTCAGAAAGTGTGTTAATTTGCAGCAGTAATTATATTGGTTTCTTTTGTTATTTTTACTTGGTACCATTTGACGTAAGGCTTCTGATCTAGCATTGCTTTCTCGGGCAAAGCTGTTCACTCTGTCTCCTTGAGTTGGAAACGCAGAATCTGCCCTTCCATTTTGAAACACTGCACTCTTGCATAATTTCTTATATATAACCCAGCCCAAACAGTTGTCTGTTGTTTTCTCCCATACATATTGTTTGCATAGTTAAACTTAAATTGTTGTATTCCTATATATCTATAGATATGTATGAAAAAATGTAAAACATGTACTTGTGCCTGCAGTATGTATGTGCAGGGGCCAATTTGAGGGACACTGGTCTTTTGACACTACACTTGTGTAAATTTTGATACTGTATTAAAACTATTTTTTTACAGTTCTGCATACGATTGGGTATCAAGTATCTGTGTTCATCTTAGCAACGGTAATAAATTATAGAATCTCACTGTTGTTTGCTGTCCTTTAATGACCAAAGCTGCGAGGTGCTTGGGCTTACATGCAGTTTGCTTTGAAGGGGCTGTTTGAAATGTTTTCTGCTTGGTTGAGAAATTATCTGCATGTTGTGGATTCTGTTCACTTTCTCTCTGGGTGTCTTAAAAAATCCCAGATGTGCGGACTTGCTTATAGCTTTTATGCTAACTGAGGTAGCTGGTATATGTATTATACAGACAGCGGGATGCCATGCGGCAGCTCCAGGTTGCCACCAGCTGTGTGCCCCAGGTGTGATGCATGAAGTCCCCAGCTGTGCCGCAAGGGCAGCCCCAGGGCACCTCTGCAGGGGCCCTTCCTCCCCTCTTCTTGCACAGTGCGGCTTTGAGGCAAGGACAGGGTGACATGGAGCTCCCGGAGCCGTTTCCCTCAGGTAAGAGATGCAGGCTTGTTTGTGGTACTGGCGGAGGCTGGTTGTGTCCTGCTGTGGTGTCGGTGGCCTCCTGTGCCCACTGCAGCTCTGCCCGGGGACCGGGCTCCCTTGTCCCACCACGGGCTGTGTGTGTTGGGGGAAGGCACAGCAGAAAGGGCTGCCTATTACTTCTTGTGCCAGCAAGCACGAAACTTGTACTAAATTTTCTGGGGGAAAAAAAAAACAACTTAGTACAATCAGTATCTTGAAGCTGATATATCCTGTGGAGGCTCCTAAAAATACAGCTTACTAAGAGGAGAAAGCGAGCAGTGTGTGAAGAGGGTCAGTGCTCTGGAAGGGTCCTGTAGCCTGCTGATGTGTCTCTGCGCTAATGAATAAAAATCGCTGTACTAGTTACGGACCTTCAACTCATCTGTCTTGCTCTCTGCCCACATGGTTAGGCGTTTTTCAGTAAAAAGTAATCGTGCCAAGTCTCATGGACTCATCATTCAGTTGTTTTTAGCATAATTCTGCTTCAGTTGAAAATTTGCACATGTTGTTACAGGCCCATTCCCAGCTTCTGAGCTGAGCATGAATGAGCTATGAAATCCGCTATGTGAGTGAATTTTAAATAGCACTCACGTAGCGGATGTAGTGAGTGGATTTTACATTCTGGAGTGGAGAAAAGCTGCTTTGCTGAAGGGTTAGAAGGTAAAGAATGGCAGTTTGCTTTTCAGCAAGTGAATGGTTTCAGTAGAGCCTGTTCCCCAAAGGTTGCAATTGATGGACATGTTTATGAACACGGCACAAAGCCAGTGTGCCCTTTTTAACATTTTGAGCACAGCCAGCCCAAACAGCTTCTGTAGTGTGGGGACGGCACCCGGCCCCGCGCTCCTTCATGCTGCCCGAACCTCTCAAACACCAAATGCCCCACAGGCTTTCTGTGTTGCTGTCAGGTGTGTCCCCAACAAATACCACTCTTGCCAGGGCACTGGTTCATTTAATCCTTTATATGTTTTTGAAATAAGTCCCAGGGTGGTGTGAATTCTCAGAATCACAGAACAGTAGGGGTTGGAAGGGACCTTTGGAGATCATCTAGTCCAGCCCTCCTGCCAGAGCAGGTTCACCTAGAGCAGGTTGGACGGGATGGCATCCAGGCGGGTTTTGAGTATCTCCAGAGAAGGAGACTCCGCCACTTTTCTGGGCAGCCTGTTCCAGTGCTCTGTTATCCTCAAAGTAAGGAAGTTTTTCCTCATGTTGAGACGGAATTTCCTGTGTAATTCTTTATACTGATCTTACCAGTTTGATACAGAAGAAAGTGGCTCAGCCACTTTTTCCCCACTTTCAGGGGGAAAAAAAATCTTGATGAGACTGTCCTTTATTTTGAAGGCCTGCAGAATGGACTAGCAAATGCAGCTGCCAGGTACATAATGCCAAGACCTCCTTATATTTCCACGCTTGTCTTTTCCAGGCTCAGGTGAACCATGTACACAGGGACCCCAGCCATGAATGTCCTCAAGCCAATAACGAGCTCTGTGACTCTGGCCATCCAAAAACCTGAAGGTAAGAACAGCTGACTCGATAGCAGCTCTGCCTGAATTTAATGAGTAGAAGTTCTGCATTATTTAATCAACCAGCGAACAGGCATTTGCTGGGCTGCCTCATGCTTATGGTACTCTCTAGCACATGCAGTTGGGCCCAAAATCAATGGCGAGATGGCATTTGCCAGAGCTGGCAACTCACATTTGATATATGCAGTATTGGGAGTGAGGGGGAAGGAGAAACTGTAAAAGGAGCAAAGAGCAAATAATCTTCTTGCTAGTATTGGCTGATTTGGGTTTTTTTCTTTTTTTTTTTCTTTTTTTTTTTTTTTAAAAAAAAAGAACTGCTCTCCCTTGGTGACTTCAGAGTCTTCATGGGGTTTTTCTATCCCAGAAATAGCATGGTGTGGCTGAGATTTTCAGTATGTGGAAGAGAAACTTCAATTGTTATGAAAAGCCAAATACTGGAGCCACTTCACAAAAAGATCAGAGAGGAGGGAAAGGCTTAGTAAGACTACATGGGATGCCCCTGGACGCTCCTGCTGACTTTGGGAGAGGAGTCAGACAATCCAAAAATGGTAGTGTGAATGAAAATAAAGTTTTAAATAGTCTAACATAAATATTATCGTGTTTAAAAACGTAAGAGATAACATGGACCAGAGACGTAAAACTTACATGAATCTTTCTTAACTGAGAAAGCTCAAACATTTCCATGGGAGTAATTAGAAAACTGAGAAATATTCATGGGGAATGATGAAAAATAAATAAAACTGTAGCATCTTCTGATACTGATATGAGGTCTTTGCTGGCTGTGCTGGAGGCAGGCTCTGGGTAGCTCCAGCCCTGTCCAGGCATTTGTGGTTCTTCTCATGCGAATGGCTGATGGGGAAAGGCCCTAGGGACTTCACTTCATGCTTCCATCTGAAACAGCTTCCTAAACACCTGGTTCACAAAGACATGCCAAAATAATAATAATGAATTATTTAATATGTTTGTTAGAACATGGTAATTACTCTCCACTTGAATAAGAATTTGTTATAATTATCTCTTGAATGCAGTGGCCGTGGCCCTGAAGTTTGAAGTTTCTTTGGTGGGTTTTTCCCCACTACTGTTAATAGGTTGAAGTAAATTTTAAAAATAATTTATTTATAAGTCTTCAGATGAAAAAGTAAAGGAAAAAAATAACATTGGGAACACATCCCCAGACTCTGGAAAGAAAGAGGACAAAGGGAAGCGGGATGGGGATGGGGACCTGTCCTGCCAGGATCCGGGCTGCAGGTGAATCTTCGGCAGTGTTTACATGACTAGTGGTACAACCCATTTGCTGTGCAACTCACCTGTGCATATGGCAATCATAGAGCCCTGAGAGAAAGGCTGTGTGAGAAAGAAGGTAGTTTAACATTTTCACGTGTGATTTTATTTTATTTTTTTTAGTATTCCTCTTAATAAATGCCAGGGGACAGGGTTGACCCATGAGCAGTAGTGTTCCCTGGACGTGAACATCTCAGCTGCAGAGCAGAAGGGAGTTGATGGCATGTTTTTTTCAAGAAACTTCAAAAATCCCTAGTGACACAAGGACATCTTGGCTCAGACGAGTGTGCTGAGCCCTGTTAAACTGTAGCATCACTCATGGCTTAAGCATACAGGTTGGAGAGAGAAAGAAAAACACTTGAGTTTTGAGGTGGCCTTTCAAAATAGGATCCGATCTGTTGTCAGAGTGGTGGGAATTGGCCTGAACATCAATCTGTGGCATGGGACTGTCGAGCTGCTCTGTTTTCACAGGCGTTAGACTTTGTAAGAGAGGAAATACACAATCTAAAAATACATTATTTTTCTCCCCCTCCTGAAGGGGAAGTGTTCAGAGACTGCTGCATGTGCCCATTTAGAAAGCCCTAGAGTACCCCAGAGCCCACCCTACACAACCTTGAAAATCCCAGGAAAAGCACACCATGAAATACGGAAATGTTTCCATGGGAACTGTTCCTCTACTCCTGCTAATAAAACAGACATAACACAAATGATAACAGGTCCCAATTTCTGCACCAAACTACAAACAGTGAATGCTACAAAGGGAGCCAGTAAAAAGCAGAAGCATAAATCAACAAAACTGCTAAATTAGGTGTGTATGTGCCTTCCCACAAGAAACCCACAAGCATATAAACAAAGTCCTCAGGAAAAAAAAAAAAAAAAAAAAAAAAAAATTTAATTTAATTATAACAACATC